>CAVOJK010000068.1:0-31422 GCA_963695495.1 Hololepta plana
CGGTATCATTAACGTTGAAAATATGTGACAAGCAAAGTCACTGTTGACCCGAAAATGTAGATGAAAGATGTGAATTATTGCACGTGTGATTTTGATTCGCGATTGAGCCACGTTTTTTTCTTTGAGTGTTTGTGCGAATTTTTTTTGGGTAGATAATGTAATGGAACAAAAATTCTCGCAGGCGACCTTATCCCGCATGATAGTGGCCAGTGGCCATCTCCATGCGCCTCGATCCGCGGCCACTCGCCCGCCGCCCGCTAGGCCCAGCCCCACTCTAGCCCAGCTCCCTCCCACGTGCCGCCCCGACTAGCCCTCCAGCCCTACGGCTATACGTATGTTCTTTTAATAGAATTACTGAGATATTGTGCATGCTACTTTGTGACCCATTTGACTTCCTCTCTTTTGTCAGAGTAGAATTTTATCTGATCTCATTCATAGGAAAAATTGTTAGAATATCATGGAATACGTTTGTAACTATTTTGCATCACGTGTGCATGTACTTGTGTGTGTGTCTATGTCGTACATTTCTCGGTTGATTTTATTGATCAATTCACATGTTCTCGTTGCTCTATCTCTAGTAACTTTGATATTATTGTGATTCTCCATCCAGAGAACTAGTGTAGTATTTATTGATTTTGCTCACCTGAGCGAGGACTGTGAGTTTAGGCGATGGTTCCCAGGTGTAGTGTGATGGGCACATTAGAAAAAATGTCCCACTTTTTGCCAGTTGCTTAGAAGGAGGAGTTGTTCTGTGGTATTCAAATGTAGCTGGGCGTAGTATTGCCGAGATTTTTTTCTCAGAATTTCAGAACTTTAAGGAGGAGAAGTATGAGTTTACGGGTAAAGGCCTACCTTTATTTGGGTGCTTTTCCCCTTTGATTTTTTTTACAAAATGTCGGATTAGATTGCTAACCGATAGTTTTCAGTAATAATGAGGAGTTTTCTCATTTTCCACTGGGAAATTCCCAGTTGAGCTATTTCATTTTTCGGATATGATGAAGTTTTTTTGCCTTGATATAGAAAACAAGTAGACAGCCAAAGTATATAGAGTGTGGGTGAGAAGTGTATCAGATCGAACTTTCTCGATACTCAGTCTTTCTCTCTTCTGACTTTTTCAGAAGAAATTTTCACTACCTTGTGTGGTTTTTCAAAACCTGCATCATTCAAGGAATGATATCTTTCAATTCCACACAAGATTTTTGATCAAATAACCTTTTCTTTACAAGTTTTGTCAAAGTCTTAATCATTCAAAGAATGATGAAGCAAAATTTACTCACGAAGAACTATTTATTTATGGAAATGCGTTCGAGAATAAAAGCAAATGAACAACAGTGATGAGTTCACGTATGGCTTTCTGAAGCGATAACACGTTGATTTCTTGTTGAATGAAGTTCGCGTCCGGGACGGAAGTTTATACTTATAAATAACTAATATATATTAATAATAAATAATGAATAACTACGATCTACGTATCTACGCAAGAGGCAGAAGAGATGCGAATCGCCAGCGGATGAACATTCACACACAGTTTCTCGGAGGAGGCAGATGAGTTCATGGCTGATATCCAAAGCGCTCCAACGATGAAGACCGCGTCCAGAAGCATATTTTTCCAAATGCAATTTAATTCCATGACTATGGTTTTTCAGTTTCTTTCAGTGTTCCTCTGCAAAGATGCTGTGCACGCAGACAAAGCGGAGAACGACTTGGCAGGCAATTACAAGAGCACTCACTGCATTTCGCAACCAAAACAACAATTGTTTTATCTGATGAGGCACACGATGGGACGAATGCAAATTGGCAGCGACAACAAGAATACTCATGGCAATTCGATACGATTCAATAACAGCAGTTCACTCGGGTTTTTCGAAACGACTCGAAACCCATTGAGTACGGGTAGGGAGGGTGGGCAGAAAACGGCCTAGCAGAATGCTAGTGCGCTCTGATCACGATGTTCGCGTCTTGAACGGCAGTTTCTCACTTGAATATAACCAATGACTAACACCACTACAGCAAATAAGTCTTGTTTCGTTTTTAAGATTGTTTCACAGCGGAGAAAACGAAATTGCAGTGATTAGAAGTTCACTGGGGTATTTCGAAACGACTCGAAATCCTTTGAGAATGGGCAGGGAGGGAGGGCAGAAAAGGGCCTAGCTGAATGCTAGTGCTCTCTCGGAAGTGTTTCACTTGAATATAACTATTGACTAACACAACTACGGCAAAGAAATCGTGTTTCGTTTTCGAGATTTTCACAACAGAAAAAAACGAGATGGCAGTGATTGAAACCCATTGAGAAGGGGAAGGGTGGGAGGGCTGAAAAGGGCCTAGCTGAATGCTAGTGTGCTCCAGCGAAGATGTTCGTGTGACGGATGGAATTTTTTAACACTTGAAAATAACCTATGAGTAACACAACTACGACGGAGAACGCCTGTTATGTTTCTGGAAATGTTTCCATGTGATGCACACGAGAAGATGAACGATTTGGCAATGAAACAAGATCACACATGGCTTTTCGATACGGCTCAAAACCTTGCGTGAGAAGGAGGGATGCGAGATGAGTACCCTCATGATGTCCAATGCGCTCCGGCGATGATGTTCGCGTCCCAAGCAGAATGTTTTCCTTTTCACAAGCTACTAATCACTAACACACAGCACAGCTACGCAAAAGGCAGAGAAGGCTCGTCTTCTTTCAGGAGTTTTTCTCTGTTGAAAGTGTACATTAAAAAGAACAACCTGGCAACAATGATACTCATGATTTTTCGGAAAGTATTATTTTCTTTTTCAAATTTAATGTATCAAAGATTCCAAAAGAGGGAGGGTGGGAGGGTTCTCGCAGCAAGGAAGTTTGCTGCGAGAGAATGATTTGAGTACTTTTTTCTGAAGATTTCCGAGAAAAATTGGAATCGGACAAAAGAAGTATTTTTTTATGGAAGTGCAGAAGCTATGCTTCTAGTACTCCAAGTTTTCTATTATCATCGAACATAAGTGCCTCTTTTGCGAAAGATGATCACTGAGATCTTGGGGTTCTTATTCTTAGTAGCCTAGGGAAAGGTTCTCTTCAGTGGATAATTCCTTGACATAGAAAGGGTGCTACAGGATGTTTACTGTAGAATTCCCTACCATTTTTCATTCTTATGTCGGGATACAACTTTTTATTCGAAGAGAGAGAGCAGAGAGAGAGAGAGAAAGCGAGAGAGAGAGGATGGAGCAGTTAGAGAGAGGGAGAGAGAGCAGTGAGAGAGAGGGGAGAGAGCAATGAGGGAGAGAGGGAGAGAGAGCAGTGAGAGAGAGGAGGGAGCATAGAGAGAGAGGGGAGAGAGAGCAGTGAGAGAGAGAGGGGAGAGAGTAGTGAGAGAGAGGGAGAGAGAGCAGTGAGAGAGAGGAGGGAGCATAGAGAGAGAGGGGAGAGAGAGCAGTGAGAGTGAGGGGAGAGAGCAGTGAGAGAGAGAGGAGGGAGCATAGAGAAAGAGAGGAGAGAGAGCAGTGAGAGAGAGGGGAGAGCATAGAGAGAGAGGGGAGAGAGAGCAGTGAGAGAGAGGGGAGAGAGCAGGGAGAGAGAGGAGGGAGCATAGAGAGAGAGGGGAGAGAGAGCAGTGAGAGAGAGGAGAGAGCATAGAGAGAGAGGAGGGAGCATAGAGAGAGAGGGGAGAGAGAGCAGTGAGAGAGAGGAGAGAGCATAGAGAGAGAGAGGGGAGAGAAGGCAGTGAGAGAGAGGGGAGAGAGCAGGGAGAGAGAGGAGAGAGCAGCGAGAGAGAGGAGGGAGCATAGAGAGAGAGGGGAGAGAGAGCAGTGAGAGAGAGGAGAGAGCATAGAGAGAGAGGGGAGAGAAGGCAGTGAGAGAGAGGGGAGAGAGCAGTGAGAGAGGAGAGAGCAGCGAGAGAGAGGAGGGAGCATAGAGAGAGAGGGGAGAGAGAGCAGTGAGAGAGAGGAGAGAGCATAGAGAGAGGAGGGAGCATTGAGAGAGAGGGGAGAGAGAGCAGTGAGAGAGAGGGGAGAGAGCAGTGAGAGAGAGGAGAGAGCAGCGAGAGAGAGGAGGGAGCATAGAGAGAGAGGGGAGAGAGAGCAGTGAGAGAGAGGGGAGAGAGAGCAGTGAGAGAGAGGGGAGAGAGTAGTGAGAGAGAGGGAGAGAGAGCAGTGAGAGAGAGGAGGGAGCATAGAGAGAGAGGGGAGAGAAAGCAGTGAGAGAGAGGGGAGAGAGTAGTGAGAGAGAGGAGAGAGCAGCGAGAGAGAGGAGGGAGCATGGAGAGAGAGGGGAGAGAGAGCAGTGAGAGAGAGGGGAGAGAGTAGTGAGAGAGAGGGAGAGAGAGGAGGGAGCATAGAGAGAGAGAGGGGAGAGAGAGCAGTGAGAGAGAGGGGAGAGCAGTGAGAGAGAGAGGGAGAGAGAGAGCAGTGAGAGAGAGGAGGTAGCATAGAGAGAGAGGGGAGAGAGAGCAGTGAGAGAGAGGGAAAGAGAGCAGTGAGAGAGAGAGGGAGAGAGAGGAGGGAGCATAGAGAGAGAGGGGAGAGAGCAGTGAGAGAGAGAAGGGAGAGAGCAGAGAGAGAGCAGTGAGAGAGAGGGGAGGGAGAGAGAGAGGGAGAGAGCAGTGAGAGAGATAGAGGGGGGGAGAGTGAGGGGAGAGAGAGAGAGGGTAGAGAGATGGGGAGAGAGGGAGGGAGCAGAGAGAGAGAGAGAGGGGGGAGAGAGAGAGGGAGAGGGAGAGCAGAGAGAGCGAGAGAGCAGTGAGAGAGAGGGGGGGGAGAGCAGTGAGAGAGAGGGGGGAGAGAGATCACGTAAGAAAGAAGCTATATAGCAAATCCATCTTTCTTGTTCACTCTCTAATGTGCGCTGTGCTAACTTGCTGGGCTGTGATGGCTTGGGCTTTTCGTTTGCCTGGTTTTCTAGATGTATGACAGTTTTCATACGCCTTTTTCACGGGAAATTACTTGCGCAACTTAGGGCTCGAGAATGGGTTTTCGTTGACGGACACCGTGTAGGACAGAGTCCCAAGTTCCTTTTTGCCACATAAGCTAGACTTGCCAGTAAGCCCCGTCGAGGGGAATCTCTTGATTTTGGAGAGTTTTTTTCTTTACCACTTTTCACATTGATCTCTTTGTTGGTTGACATTTATCGAAATCTGGTGAATTTCAAGTCTACCTAAAGAGAATAGGGAACAACTCAATGGAGTAGCGTTGTCAGATCAGTTTGCGAGCGTATACGAATCATGCTTCTGAGCAAGAGCGGAGTGAGAGAGATGAGCAGGGGAAAAGTTGTGTTTGAGCATAAATGGAGTGTGTCCGTTGTGGGGCTTGAGCTGAAGAGAGGGAGAGAGGGTGGGAGCTGGACGGAGTACGTGAGAGGTGTGAGAGGCTGAAGGGAGTGGGAGTAGACAATGGGGACTTTTTCGTAGTGGCAGTCTTGCGAGTTTCGGGACCGTGAGTGGAAGAGAGGAGTCGCCCATTTGTCGACTCTCTATCACCATCTCTGCAAAAAACGGATATCGCAGCCTTCCCTCACGTCTCGTGCGGCCTGTACACTCCCCTCAAAAGGAGGCGAAACTCGTTCAGATTGCCCTGCAAGAGGGAAGAGTAATCAAGTAACATTGGTTGCTTTTCTCTGAATCTATCTGTCATTCTTTCGGGGATGGCAGATGGGAGGGAACTAGGGCTAAGGGCTAGGGCGGGCATAGGCGAGAGTTTTTGGAAAGAAGGCAATAATGGCTATCTGTCACCTCCTGTCTTTTGCCCTTGTATTGCACCACCACCACCCACCCCCCCCCCCCCACACCCACCAAAGGTAAGTTTCCCCCCGGCATAATCAAGGGAGTCGCGCGTCGCAGGTAAGTTTCTCCCCCTTCACACCTCCTTCCCCCTCA
The DNA here is from genome assembly GCA_963695495.1 of Hololepta plana. NCBI lineage: Eukaryota > Metazoa > Arthropoda > Insecta > Coleoptera > Histeridae > Hololepta > Hololepta plana. Next base: position 5,850 of record CAVOJK010000068.1, read on the forward strand.
CCCCTTCTCCCCTCTCCCTCGCCCCCTCCCTCCCCTTTGTCACCCCTCGCTCTTCTCTCCTCACAACTGTAGTTAATAATGAGCCACTGCAGTTGTGAAGGAGGGAGGACCCCCACCCCCACCCCCACTCTCCCCTCTCCCACCCACACTCCCTCTTCCTCCTTTGTCACCCCTCCCCTTCCCTCACCCTCCTCTCTCTTTTTCCCCACTCGGCGCTGCGACTCCAAGGTAAGTTTATCCCCCCCCTCACGGTAAGTTTTTCCCCCCTTTTTTTCCCCTTTTTGCACCCCCCAGCACCACTCTCTGTCTTTCATTCTTATGTCTTCCCTTGTATTGCTGGCATTTCCGAAAATTCTCGCCTATAGTAAAAAAGGGTTAGAATGGAGTCGAAGGGGGGTCCCTCCTCCATTCTGATTCTCTAAGATATTCTCTACTCCACTTGCTTGCTCACTGACGATGTACGAGGTGAACGAGGATCTGATGCAGCGTTCGCGCGTTGTGTCGGGTTGGGACCTGGTCCCCGCTGTCCCACACGCCTCCCGACGTACTGGGAGCTACTCTCGGGCAAGGGAGGCGTGATGCATCCATCATTCCGAAGATGATGAGCGTTTGAACCGCTTTCGATGCCGGGACGGAGCAGCCTAGGCCGGTTGGTCCACTCTCGAGAGGGCCAACGCTTTGCCTGGCTGCCAGCTTGTTCACTCAAAAGTATAAGCAGTGAAAGAGGATCCACTACAGCGTTTGAGTATAGCACCCAAAAACCGTGCTTCTCGCGTTGTAGAAGGATTAGAATCTGCTCTCTTGTCTGGATATCCGTTGCTGTCCAATAGCAAACCGCCATCGATGCACCGGGAGATACTCTTGGAGAAGATGGAGGTGTTTGCTTCATGCGTCGGTTGACGCCGGGACGTGCAACAGCCTAGGCCGGTTGGTCCACTCTCTTCTCTGGGAGTCGAGAGTGCCAACGCTTTGCCTGGCTGCCAGCAAGATTCTCAGATTCTCCCCTTCAGTCGCTCACATCTCTCACGTGCTCCTAGAGCTTTCATTTCTCTCTCTCTCTCCGACTCTCGAGCTCCACAATGTTCACACTTTAGCTCTTATGCAATCCTTGTTCTTTCTCTCTCTCTTTGCTCTTTCTCAGAAACATGACTCGTATACGCTCATAGACTAATCTGGCAATGCTACTCCATTAGGTTGTTTCTTATTCTCATTGGGTAGCCTTGGCGTCCATCAGATTTCAGTAGATGCCAATCAATGTGGGGGTCGATGTGGGAAGCGGTGAAGAAAAAACTCTCTAAAATCAAAAGATTTCCTTTGACGTGACTTGCCGGTAAGCCTGACTTGTGAGGCATCAAGGATCTTGAGGTTTTGACCTGCATAGTGCCGGTCAACGAAAACCTCCGATCGAGATCGAAGTTGTACAATCTTATCTGTGAAAAAGTCGCATGAGGATTGTTACACATCTGGAAAATTAAGCATTGTAAGAGCTCAACTTCACAGTTCACCTGGATTGGCGCAGCGCTTGTTAGAGAGCGGCAAGAAAGATGGGTTTCTTTGTTAGCTTCTTTCTTATGTGTGATGCGCTGGCGAGAGAGAGAGAGGGGAGAGGGAGAGAGGGAGAGAGGTGAGGGGGAGAGAGTGAGGGGAGAGAGAGAGGGGAGAGTGAGAGAGCAGATAGAGAGAGAGCAGTGAGAGAGAGGGGAGAGAGAGAGGGGAGAGAGCAGTGAGAGAGAGAGGGGAGGGAGAGAGAGGGGGAGAGAGCAGTGAGAGAGAGGAGGGAGAGAGAGGGGGAGAGAGAGAGGGGGAGAGAGAGGGGGAGGGGGAGAGAGAGAGGGGAGAGTGAGAGAGCAGAGAGAGAGAGCAGTGAGAGAGAGGGGAGGGAGAGAGAGGGGGAGAGAGCAGTGAGAGAGAGGGGAGAGAGAGAGAGGGGAGAGAGAGAGGGGAGAGAGCAGTGAGAGAGAGGGGAGGGAGAGAGAGGGGGAGAGAGCAGTGAGAGAGAGGAGGGAGAGAGAGGGAGAGAGAGAGAGGGGGAGAGAGAGGGGGAGGGGGAGAGAGAGAGGGGAGAGTGAGAGAGCAGAGAGAGAGCAGTGAGAGAGAGGGGAGGGAGAGAGAGGGGGAGAGAGCAGTGAGAGAGAGGGGAGAGATAGAGAGAGAGAGAGAGAGAGAGAGAGAGAGAGAGAGAGAGAGAGAGAGAGAGAGAGAGAGAGAGAGAGGCAGCAGAGAGAGAGAGCAGAGAGAGAGAGAGGGAGAGAGCAGTGAGAGCAGAGAGAGAGAGAGGGAGAGAGCAGTGAGAGAGAGGGGAGAGATAGAGAGAGAGAGAGAGAGAGAGAGAGAGAGAGAGAGAGGCAGCAGAGAGAGAGAGCAGAGAGAGAGAGGGAGAGAGCAGTGAGAGAGAGCAGAGAGAGAGGGAGGCAGCAGTGAGAGAGAGAGAGCAGAGAGAGAGAGAGGGAGAGAGCAGTGAGAGAGAGGGAGAGAGCAGTGAGAGAGAGCAGAGAGAGAGAGGGGGAGGGAGGCAGCAGTGAGAGAGAGCATTGAGAGAGAGGGAAACATCAGAGAGAGAGCACAGAGAGAGAGAGGGAGAGAGAGAGAGAGAGAGAGGCAGCGGAGAGAGTGAGGGAGAGAGAGGCAGCAGAGAGAGTGAGGGAGAGAGAGGCAGCAGAGAGAGTGAGGGAGAGAGAGGCAGCAGAGAGAGTGAGGGAGAGAGGCAGCAGTGAGAGAGAGCGGAGAGAGTGAGGGAGAGAGAGGCAGCAGAGAGAGTGAGGGAGAGAGATGCAGCAGTGAGAGAGGCAGCAGAGAGAGTGAGGGAGAGAGATGCAGCAGTGAGAGAGAGAACAGAGAGAGAGGCAGCAGAGAGAGTGAGGGAAAGAGAGCAGAGAGAGAGAGGCAGCAGAGAGAGTGAGGGAGAGAGAGGCAGCCAGTGAGAGAGAGCGGAGAGAGTGAGGGAGAGAGAGGCAGCAGAGAGAGTGAGGGAGAGAGAGGCAGCAGAGAGAGTGAGGGAGAGAGAGGCAGCAGTGAGAGAGAGCAGAGAGAGTGAGGGAGAGAGAGGCAGCAGAGAGAGTGAGGGAGAGAGAGGCAGCAGAGAGAGTGAGGGAGAGAGATGCAGCAGTGAGAGAGGCAGCAGAGAGAGTGAGGGAGAGAGATGCAGCAGTGAGAGAGAGAACAGAGAGAGAGGCAGCAGAGAGAGTGAGGGAAAGAGAGCAGAGAGAGAGAGGCAGCAGAGAGAGTGAGGGAGAGAGAGGCAGCAGTGAGAGAGAGAACAGAGAGAGAGAGGCAGCAGAGAGAGAGAGCAGAGAGAGAGAGAAGCAGCAGAGAGAGTGAGGGAGAGAGCATAGAGCACTCTCTACTTTCTATCAAACAGATAATCAGTATTCAAGACACGATAACGACATAGATATCATGAACAACCAAGAGTGCGTGAGAAATATAGTGTTATCCATGGCTACCGTCGCATCACACTCAATCCGCGTCCTTCGCATCACGAGCGTTCTAATTCTTCACGACAGCGTGCTAGTAATTATTGATCTATTCAACCAACTCAAGAAGTATACGGTATCAAGATTGGCTACAGTAACCTTCGCTATTACTTACTATGATGAACACCTAAATCGTCTACACGTCAATCAGCTTTGCTAACACCAACAAAAGACCGTACGACGTCACACTCCATCTGAATATGAGGCAACATCGGATATACATTGAATTCTATGGCGATTCATCGGGTTGATTTGTTTCCGGATTTTTGAAATTCGCTTGAATCAGGAGATATCCAACATTGAATAATTTTCCCACTATCTTGTTGGGAAATTCGGGACATCTGACTTTGTTCCCGTTTTCCTTCAAGTTTGGGAAAAATTGACTGGAGAATAGAAGAATAGGAGATATCCAACATTGAATAATTTTCCCACTATCTTGTTGGGCAATTCGGGACATCTGACTTTGTTCCCGTTTTCCCTCAAGATTGGGAAAATGTGACTGGAGAATAGAAGAGAAGAAGATCTCAAACAATGAATAATTTTCCCACTATCTTGTTGGGCAATTCGGGACATCTGACTTTGTTCCCGTTTTCCCTCAAGATTGGGAAAAATTGGACTGAAGAAGAGAAGAATAGGAGATATCAAACATTGAATAATTTTCCCACTATCTTGTTGGGCAATTCGGGACATCTGACTTTGTTCCCGTTTTCCCTCAAGATTGGGAAAAATTGGACTGGAGAAGAGAAGAATAGGAGATATCCAACATTGAATAATTTTCCCACTATCTTGTTGGGCAATTCGGGACATCTGACTTTGTTCCCGTTTTCCCTCAAGATTGGGAAAATTTGACTGGAGAAGAGAAGAATAGGAGATATCAAACATTGAATAATTATCCCACTATCTTGTTGGGCAATTCGGGACATCTGACTTTGTTCCCGTTTTCCCTCAAGATTGGGAAAAATTGGACTGGAGAAGAGAAGAATAGGAGATATCCAACATTGAAAAATTTTCCCACTATCTTGTTGGGCAATTCGGGACATCTGACTTTGTTCCCGTTTTCCCTCAAGATTGGGAAAATTTGACTGGAGAAGAGAAGAATAGGAGATATCAAACATTGAATAATTATCCCACTATCTTGTTGGGCAATTCGGGACATCTGACTTTGTTCCCGTTTTCCCTCAAGATTCGGAAAAATTGGACTGGAGAAGAGAAGAATGGGAGATATCAAACATTGAATAATTTTCCCACTATCTTGTTGGGCAACTCGGGACATCTGACTTTGTTCCCGTTTTCCCTCAAGATTGGGAAAAATTTGACTGGAAAATAGAAGAGAAGAAGATCTCAAACAATGAATAATTTTCCCACTATCTTGTTGGGCAATTCGGGACATCTGACTTTGTTCCCATTTTCCCTCAAAATTGGGAAAATTTGACTGGAAAATAGAAGAGAAGAAGATCTCAAACAATGAATAATTTTCCCACTATCTTGTTGGGCAATTCGGGACATCTGACTTTGTTCCCGTTTTCCCTCAAGTTTGGGAAAATTTGACTGGAGAAGAGAAGAATAGGAGATATCAAACATTGAATAATTTTCCCACTATCTTGTTGGGCAATTCGGGACATCTGACTTTGTTCCCGTTTTCCCTCAAGTTTGGGAAAATTTGACTGGAGAAGAGAACAACGAACCGGCAAAGGCCGACGTTCCTCATTGTGAAAGTCAGATACAAGTTTAGAAAAGATGAGACTCAAATCACGAGTCATCAATCCGATCAAATGCACTTCTCACCCGCATTCTTCCAATTTACGTAGCCAATTCGAGGTTCTCACTATTCTGATTATGAATGATCGGTACTCATTATTTCTGAATAAAAAGATCTTTCTCAACACGTTTCGCTCTAGGGAGTTCTAGATAGATGGATGAATTGTTTTGAATCATCGAGAACAATCAAAATGGGTGTTTAAATGGGTATTTTGTAATAAGTTTGAAAATCGAGAAATTGACTCTTTCGAAACTTGTGGTCAGCTCTCTTCTTCTCCGAGTGGTTGTGAAGCGGGACATTTTATTGCTTAGTGCCCATCCACTAACGAGCAAAACTTTCGACTAGATTCTTTCTTTTCTCGCTCAGGTGCTCTTTTTCTCTCAAGCTAGATGTAAAGATTATGACAATTCGATGTGTTTTGTTCAGAGATTAAACACAGCTAGATGTAAAGATTATCACAATTCGTTGGGTTTTGTTTAGAGATTAAACACAGCTGGATGTAAAGATTATCACAATTCGTTGGGTTTTGTTTAGAGATTAAACACAGCTAGATGTAAAGATTATCACAATTCGTTGGGTTTTGTTTAGAGATTAAACACAGCTAGATGTGAAGATTATCACAATTCGATGTGTTTTGTTCATTGTCAGAGATTAAACACAGCTAGATGTAAAGATTATGACAATTCGATGTGCTTTGTTCAGAGATTAAACTCGTATGTTCAAAACAATTGCGAGCTTTGTTCGGACTTGTTGATGTTGAATGTGATCGTTTTCATATTTCACCGTTGTCGATAAAAGTGCGAAAAGATATTGATGATTGCTTCCTTCCGAGTGACACGTTATCAAGGGTTCAAGTTCCCTAGAATATCTGCTAATTTCATGAAGAGTCCAGCTTGACAAGCGTGTTATCGCAGGAAAACTTCCTCTCGCCATCTAGATGGGAGGCAAAGTATAGCTCCCACTGAGCGAGCTATTTGGCAGTCAAGTGTGAGAGATTTTGACAATTTTTCATGACATTATAATGTCCTCGAACTTGGCATCTCTCGCAATATTTTCTCTGAGCATGTTTACATTCAATTCAATCATATTAAAGTTAGAGAAAAAACCTTCTCTTGACTCTACATTTATTGCTGAGCTTTTGATCAATTAGCTAATGGAATATGGGAACTGAGATGTATCGAGTGTAGCTGAATCTGAGCACCGATAAAATAGTTGAAAGTGTAGAATAAATATTATTTAAATGAACAAAACTGTCTACTAACAGTGATGGATGGCGTGTCGCCCTCGTCGACACTTGATGGATGAGGCAGAACGCTGCGCTAGCTGATCGATCCACGTTCGTTTCTTACATTCACTTGACAATTCACACCTACTCGGCTAGATTACTGTTAGGCGAGAGAGTGGGAAAATGAGAGACGCAGAAGCGCAACGAGGAATCAGTTCATCTCTGAGTCTCTCCATTTGTTGCACTCTCTCGCCTTACAGTAGTCTGAAGGCGACCTGAGTAGTTGAATAAGACTGATTACTTGAGCCATGAACGTAGCCTTATTGTTAACGGCAACTTTCGAAACCATTGGTGTGAGCATTTCTGAGAACATGAAAAGGATCGTACGTTTTCTACGAGTACGCGGTTTCGACGTTCATTCAAAGGATTGTGCTATAAATGTGAAAACGACGCCATTCCTCGTCTGAATTCAAGCCCAGATCTAGTGTGATAATCTGGTGAAATATTCGAAAATTGTTTAGGTTTCGCCAAGCTCGTCTACTACATCGCGCTGCGCGTTTCGCCCGCTATCCGGTGAAGTTTTTCTTTCATTTTGTAAAAATTAAAAATTTAACACACACACATACACATACACAAACAATCCCCCCTCCCCCTCCCTTTCCCTCTCTCCTCGCTCCCCCTGCCCCTACCGGATTGTTTGAACGGCCGGATTTGGCTCATTGCCGGCCTTTCAAGCAATCTGGTCCCACCCCTCAAACACAATCAAGAATTGTCTCTTGCGCAGCGCGCGAGATTCAATTCCCCCTTTAGCCTTGTAGGAATCTTAATCTAATCTAATTTTAAAAACAAAGAGAAAAGGTATCTTTGCATGTCCGTCGATGGGCACCGAAGCGAACGAGGCAAGCACGCACTGAAGACGACAACAATCGACATATCGATTATATCGGTGAGCATACAGTATTATGGAGTTCTGTTTGCGTAGAAAGTCTGTCGTATTCCTCATTGCTAAATCTCCAGCTCAAGGTGTCTGGGTAATTTGCCCACTCGAATTTTTGAACAAAATAACATACGTATTTGCTTCGCCGTAGTTGGAAAAAGTGTCTCGTTAGTTGGACTCGTTCACACTGCGCAGAATAGTGGCTCAAGTACGGTGACTTCAGATGGTCGACTCATCCATCGCTATTGGTCGATTCTTGATCACCGCAGCCCGTTCAAGGTGTGTTTTTGAATCTCAATCGTGAAAAATACCTGCTTTCGTTGAAACTCGATTCTTACAGTTCTAGGCTCAGCGAAATGTCTCTGATTATTTTTAAAGCCGACTTTCCGAGTTGTGGTGAAGGATAGAAAGACGGGCGTAAATTACACCATGTAATTATAGTTTTTATTTGATGGATAAAAGATAAACAGTTCCAGCGTTTCCAGAATTGAATAGTTGCGCAGTGTTTATTCTCAAATAGTGATAGCTTTTGCTGCGCAATTGTTATACTTCTCTCACAATTTGAAAGCTTTCATTTTGCCAAACTCCAGAAGTTCAAACCTACTTGACAGATACGCCCGCTGTTCCCGCTGACTGCAGCGCCTGCCGTATATTCCGCCGCTGGCGCCAGAGGATTGGGCGCGTGCGCCGAGATTATTAGAAGTATAGGTTTGTGCGATAATTTGGGCGATCGAGAAGCCCCGGGTTTTTCTAGACAGTCTCAAAAATCCACTTCCGAAAGAGGTTGCCAAGATAATGACCCACATAAACTTCCCCCACTAAAACTATTACAAGGAAAATGGAAGAATGAAAAAATGAGAATATGAGAAAGAGAAGAGGCGATCGATAGTTTGCTCCAAAGCCTGGCATTCTGCCAAAAGTAACAGCGACGCAGTTATAGGGCGCTCTAGGGAGAGGAGAGAAAGGAAGACGCGACGCGTGTGGTCGCGGCGCGTGCGCTCTCTAGAGCTGATACGGAAGTTGTGTCACGACTTTTACTGAGTTGATGGTTATATTCAGATATCTTTTAGAGGACAATTGCCGTAGATGTCCAGTTATCCGTAGAGGGACATTATCCGTGGAGGGACATTATCCGTGGGTTTTCTGTACCCAATTCGGTCTATCTCTTGGAAAACTATGCTCTTTTTCTATATTTTCTCTCTGGCTGAAAACTTGCAGGCGATTGCAGATCAAAGTAGATACATTTCGTGGTCTCCCCTCTGGGTGTTTGCTGTTTCTAACTTGGTCTTCTGTTCGCTCACCCAATGCCAGTGGAAAAACTCAAATGGACAACACCGGCCTCTGGGAAGAGGTGTGCGATGAAACTTCCCGGTGGCGGTTGTGGTCTATATAAAAGGCGGCGTAGGCTCCTCCAAAATCAGTCGAGAGCCTCTCTTGGGCCGAGGATGGTCTTGTCTTCTGACAGAGCTTCCTGGGCTATTTAGAGGTTGAGGACTCCTGGGGATCGTGATGCTGTCTGCGTGCAGTGCCACCCAGATTTTTCGATTTTTGCATTTCCAGAGCCCATCATGTGGGTGTAGTTCGGTGAATTAGTGCAGGATTGATTGAAAGCTCAACTTCGCCCTAATTTAACGCTATCTAGTTTCGCAATTTACAATTGGTAGATGAGAATGAGAAGTCTGGAGACAGAGACCGAGTTGCGCACAGAAAACCCACGGATAATGTCCTCCCACGGATAATGTCCCTCCACGGATAATGTCCCTCTACGGATAATGTCCCTCTACGGATAACTGAATACCACCGAGTTGATCACTCAAAAGATTGAGAAACTGTACTGTATTCATCGAAAATATTTTTTTCAACTCGCAAAAGTTGTAACTCGAAGAAATCCACTCCAAAATCGCACATTTCGTATTACAGTCTCATGATGGCTCACGTTGGGCTCAACGCGTTGCTACCAACGTTGCTACCGTATCCGCGCCTGCTGCTGGCGCTAGCGATAAGAAAGGCGAACGTATGTATCTTTTTCTCAACTCAGTCCGATGTTGGTTGTAAGCGATAAGAGACGAGAGAAGACTTATCGTGAAGAAGAGAGCAGGTGCGTGTAATCAGTGAGTGAGTACGAACGTAGTTCCTTCTGGTGTAGCAAGAATGAGCGAAATAGAGGTTACTTTTGCAGAGCTCATTCATAGCTGCCAACTTGACCTAGTTTCTGAGGGATATTAGCCAGGTTCCCGTACGGGTAATAATATTATTTTTAAATAATCATTTTTAGCCATGTTGCTGAACTTTGAAAGGGAATTGAAATTGGATGGAATGGAATAGAAAAATATGTAACAGCAATTTACTTGAAAACTAGGAAAATGTAGACAGAGTTTGAGGGATAATCAGAAGAAAACATCATTGATAACTAGTGCAGGCTGAGAGTTCGTCCTCGCGAGGTGCAGTGTTCAGCCCATCGAGCCACTCTGTCAATTCTGGCTTCATGATCCAGTTCAGGTACCGGCGACTCGCTTTATATGGGCAAACCTAGACTTTGGATTAAATGATAGAATTGATGAAAATTTTAGAGCTTGCACGGTCTTGTCAGTTGGGCAACAGGGTTTGTCCTCGATTGTCTAATAGTTTTGCGAGCTCAGGGAGAGGCAGAAAAGTCAAAATCAGCTTCAGAGAGGAGCATCAGTCACTGAAATAATCGATAAATGTCAGATTGATCAAGCTACAGTAGGCGTAACCATCCCCATCGAGCGCAATCACCTGGAAGTGATTAAAGTGAATGGCAAGATAGTACGCCAAGCCGCAATCTGTCCAGGCTTGTTTTTGAGGCTTGAAAAGCTAAACTGTTCAGTTGTTTGCATACTTCAAAAGGTTCCTCGGTAGTCTCCAAAAATGCTACCCTAAACAACCAGGTTGAAATGCCATACCACAAAATCAGCCTGATTTCCATCATATTCGATCTTTCGAAGTATGTTTGTTCGGGGACGGTAATTCTTCATGGACTGAGTATTCACCATCCCAATTCTCGCATAATTACTGTCTACAGGGATAACAGTTTACTCTCTGAAAATCTAGCGAGAGCCATGTGTATTCGTGTTGCTGGCGTAATTGGGGTAGTTGTAGGAGAAGCTTTTCTTTACCCCCTCAGTTGGGAATAGGAGATTTTGAAATGCCAATCACCTGCGTTTTCGCGTGTCTCAGCTTTACCTAGTGTTCAAATTCCCTGATGCTATTAGTTTCAGAGCAGTTCATATTTAAACTTTCAGTCGCGCAAGGGCAAATGAACATGCTCAAACACTCAAGGCACTATGGAATAATAGTAATGTCTGTTGAATTCTTTCTTTTTTTTCAATTTTCACGGTTCTTGCGAATTTCGTGCTTTTCCTAAAGCTCTAAACGATGTAAACGAGAAACTTGAAGCTTCTTCGGCGTGAAGAGAGCTTAGAAAAGGTTCAACAGCATCATCATAGAGCTATATTTACAGGTAAAGGATGCAGCACGAAGAGTGGACGGCTCGCTGCTTAGCGGAAAGAAGGCAGCACACACGAGGAGGAGAAGCAGGGCAAAGTGTTGCAAGTTTATGGCATGTTCGTCTTTGTCTCGAGGTGAGTAGTTTCAGGTTTTCTCGATTTCCAAGAGTTTCGTTTTCGGCTATATTCAGTTATCCGTACGGCACCATTATCCGTACGTTGAAACTACCGTAATCCAACGCATTTTAGACGTACGGATAATGGCACCGTACGGATAACTGAATATGGCCTCGTTTTCTGTCTTACCACTCTCTAAATATGAACGGAAAATTCGTGCTTCCATTATGTAGCGTTGAAATCGGCTATGATTGATCTTGTGGATTTTTCTCTGATAAACGTATAGATCAGCACGGGGTAGGAATCAAATCATAAATCTTGTACTTATTCATTGATGAAATGAATATAAATTTGTCGGAACGCAGACTCTGAAAATGGCGACGCCTCCATCAATCGCTCGAATGTGGCCTCTGCATATAGTGGGCGGAGGAGCGTCTGCCATGTCTGGGTGAGTGGGCGGTGCTTGATGTCTCTCTCTCTCTCTCTCTCTCTCTCTCTCTCTCTCTCTCTCTCTCTCTCTCTCTCTCTCTCTCTCTCTCTCTCTCTCTCTCTCTCTCTCTCTCTCTTATTCTCTCTCTATCTCTTTTTGATTGATTGAGCTTGCTCTACTGTGTGTCTTCCAGTTTTCGCGTAACTTTACAGAAGCGATGACGAATTCAACTAACTGTAAAAAGCGAGAGCACGGTGTATGTAAAGCTCACATGAAAGCTATCCAGATAACGTCATCGTCTTCGTCGCGCGATTCGTATGAAGTTCTACTGAGCTCCCGAATTCCGCCGCGTCGCGTCATCCGCGTGGCGACGGAGACGGAGACGCGCGACGCTGCACTCTTCCGGACACTCCCATACTCACAGAGAGGTCGATCGCCTATCCCCAAAGTAGCACCCCAGAACGACAATTTTCGGAGAGTGGACAACTATCGTGACATCATGACAGACCATATTTCAGTCGAAAAGGGGTCCTGACAATCAAATTTTGCCTTCCGAAAAAGGGGTTATGACGTTCCCGGGACGACCGTGCCCATCTATGCGCTACCTTTTGTGGTAACGACAAAAATAGGATGGTAACAGGAGCCGTTCTATTTTAGCGACCAATCTTCTGGAAGTATGACGATAAAAGTTCGCGGTGTTATCGCTCCCGATTCTCGAACATAGTGGAGACGAATCGATAATATTGCGAATGCTAACTCTTTCGTGTCTCAAAGCTGAAAGACAGAATAAAACAAAAAGTAGGATGTGGTTGAGTGAACAAAGGGAGAACAAGTAAGCGAAATGTCTCCAAAAAAAAGGAATGTCCCCGAGGATGTCTTCGGGGACAATTAGATGACGCCTCTGAAGGAGTCATGTACCAAGAACGCTGTCAAAAATTCTTCTATAAAGTTATCATATCACAGGTCGGCCATACGCCGTCTCCATCGCTAATCGACGGCCACGCCCTCATCAGCTACGACGGGACAAAGCAATTCATCAGCAACAATGTTTTCGCGGCGGTGAGCGCGTGCGCTTTCGAAAAATTCTATTTTAGTCTTCATTTGTTGCTCTCCTGGGTACGGAAGACGGTGAATTTGTGTCTCACAATCACATGTGGTCAATGCTTACCATTGTGTTTGAGAATCTTTTCGGAAGTGACTTTTTCGTTTATCAAATTTGCAATTTTCAAAGTATAAGTAGGGAGCAAAGTTTGTTTTGCGGCCATTGATGGGCGCAAATTTAAAAGCATCGAAGGCTTCCTTCAAGTTATTTATTCATGGTGTTAAAATTGTGTGATCTCACTCATACCTTTCTTTATATTCGTCTTTCGAAACATGAGTCAATAATTGAAGTTGAATTTTTCAACTTGAAACATACAGTGGACTCTCCATACACGAAAGTGGGAACTGTTCATTCCAAGGTGTACGGAAGGGCTCTGCGCTCTGGCATCTTCGAGGATGCGCTACAGAATCGACTGGGTGTTTCGAGCTGAATTTATCATGCAAGAAAATCAAGTGAGCGGTGTGCCTGACTGAAGATGCGAGGAGAGAGAGAGAGAGCGGCTATCTTGGAGAGAAATCATTAGTATCATCATCTGTAGTTTATCCCTGGTCGAACGGCAGCAGTCGACGAGGAGATGATTGATGGATGCAAGGCAGGTAAAATTTTTCACAATTGAATCACATTTTTTTTAGTTTATTTAGTTAGGCAATGTGGCTTTTTGTCATAGGAGCCGGCCCGTAATGGTGAACCCATGCAGAGGAAATCTTTGATTGCGGTGAACTTTACCCTTTTCAACAATAATTTTTTCCCTGACTCCCAGAAATGATCTTGGTTTACGTCTTCTGTTTGCTTTGGTCATTTTTTAGCGTTTCGTGCTGTCTTAAAGTTCATTTTCTCATTGATTATCTGTAATCTCTCTCGCACCTCAGGCATGTCGTCGTATGATCGTATGCCCTGCTACACTACACGCTGGCCACGCCCATGTACGGGCTAAAGGCATATGATGGCCAGTAAATTTGTTGAATTCAATTCGCTTCATCACATTTGGATACATGATGTGTGCTTATCGTAAGACGCCTGGCTTCTTTATTCTTATTCTCCCGAAAAATTTTCTAGCTTTGGAACGAAACTCGAATCAGACAAAACTTTTGCTGTTGTAAACAAACTCAAGTTAGAGAGAGTTGAAAGGGTAGAAGGATTGAGTGCTGAATGAAAGTACGTAGTGTCGAAAAAATTACTTCTTTTCCAGACATCACTCCGTCGGCCACGAGCGAGGCGCGGCGCTCAGCGATGGCGCTTACCATACTTTGAATAGTATGTGAAAACGACGTACCTCTAGCTACAGTAGGATGGCTTATTCTGTAAGAATCGTCCGAAACCCAAGCTTCTTTCATGCCATTTTTCTATAATTCAATTGTATGAGGTAGCTACCTTCTGAATAGCCGACAAAACCTTTTAAAGTGAGACGCTGGCGCCGGGGATGCGAAGTCGAGCTTTGGTGGCGTCGGGCGCCGGGATACGGTGAAGTCGCGCTCCATAATGGTGGCGCTGGCGGCGTGATACTTTCCTAATGGTCAAAGTCAGTTTCTAGAGAGTGCGCGGCAGGGGTGTGCGAGGGCTCCAACTTTTGTAGAGGAAATGCAAAACAAATAAAGTTCAAATTTTCCATAACGGGACACACTTTCAGTTAAAGTCAGGCCGTGAACTGATGGTTAGAGGTTGCTAAGCTTGGATACTGTAGCACGGCGCCTGCATATTGTGAAAGTAAGTTTTTTAAAGAAAGCGAGGCTATGGTAGGATGTGGCTGAAATTATAGAGAGAGAGCAACAGTTTTTCTTATTTTTATGACCGCTAAACGATAACTGAATACACCCGAAAGAGGAGGACATTAGATTGAATATTTATTCTTCTGAGCTCTCGCTCGGTGTTTTTTGTGAGGTGGTAGTAGGTAAATGAAATTTTTTTCCTCGACGTTGATTTTCCCATTGATTATCTGTAATCTCTCTCTCGCCTCAGGCATGTCGTCATAAGGCCATGAACCTCGCTACAACACACACTGGCAACAAAATCGTACGGGTCGATTACGCTCCATGTATGATGGTCGGTTAATGAATGAATGAATGAATGACATTCGTTTTATCAATGGTGGATACAAAGTATACGGTGTATGCTAATAGTAAGGCACAGTGCACGACTTCGTTTCTCTTGTTCTCCCTAAAAACTTCCCATCTTCGAACGAAACTCGAATCAGACAAAACTTGATCTAGTGAAAGCAAACTCTCATTAGAGAGCGTTGAAAAGATAGATAGAGAGAGAGCGCGCGCACTTGACGAAAGCACATAGATTCGAAAAAAAATTAAATTCACTTCCAGACAGCTTCCACACTCCGTCAGCCACGAGCGTTGCGCGACGCCCAGCTTTGGCGCCGGGCGCCAGGATACGATGGCGCTGTCGGCCTGATGCACGCAAATGATAGCACGACGCCTGCATGCCAAAAGTCAGCTTTTCAGAGAGAGCGAAGCAGCAAGGGCCAAAATTACTAGAGCAAGAAGTTCTCTCGACAAAGTTTCAAGCTCATAATTTATCGGAAACTACACTCCAAAAGGCTTTTGTCGGTAGGCTCGAAAATGGCTACCCTATACAAACAAATTTATGAAAAATGCCATGGAAATAGCTTCCTGTTCGTCAATTTTGAGCGGAAGTAGCTTCCCTACAGTAGCTAGGGGTATGTCGTTTTCGCCGACCTTTTGAAGTACGCACGGAACGGTAAGTAACAGTAGCAGGGGGTCGGTTGATTTCACATATTTCTGGTAGTGAGGACAGGAGCGTGTCGTCTCGTGGCCGGCGTAATGGAGAATGCGATGGAATAAATTAATTTTCAACAGATCGCACGTCAGCCTATAAGAAAGGCGGAGATGACTGGACGTTTTCATAAATTAACGTCAAGGTTCGTTTACATCAAACATGAGCAGCTGTCGTTCCTGGTTTCCCAGAAAAGAGTCCTCACATAGCCTCAAGGGGATAAAACGGATCGTGAGACGTCCATGTCTCAGTCGAAAAGGAGTCCAAACAATTGAATTTTGGCTTTCGAAAAGGGGTTATGACGTTCCTGGGACAACTGTGCAACCATGTATCGTTTACATGTGTTTCGGAAAAAAAACACTGTTTCCCCTGCGCAGCTCAGATTGTAGCTTTTTTATGATACGATTGAGAGACTATTCAGAGATAAAGAGGGGGAGCAGAGACATTGTATCACGATTCGGATAGAAAAAGTCAGTACCGCTTGCAAAACAAAAAAAAATAAAATGGCAAGTGTAGACTTTTATCTGGAGCAAGTATTCAAATTTTCGCGACTAATAGAGAAATGTTTTCATTTCGATTGCTATGTATCTAGAAGATACTCGAATATCTCAGCAGTTTGTTGGAATTTTTGTTTTTGGGAGTTTGAGAAACTGAAAAAAATTCAAACAAAATGACTTGTGTTTCAGCGTCAGGGACGCGGATAAAGTCCGCTCGGCGCTCGTCCGCGTGTGCGCCCACTCAACGCTCCGCCCACTGCCGCGGCAGCGAAAACTTTCGCTCATCCGTATTTTCCACAGCGTCAGTCGCTTTTTATAATTTTTCTGTGAGTTTGCAGCAACTCTTGTCCGCGAAAATTCGGAGTTGCTCATCAAAGCCAAGTTTCTGCCTCCGCAATATAAAAATAATTCACTGCAGTAACCAAGCTCAAGCCACTGTACAGTCTACAGTAATCCTTCACGCTCCATTATCTGCCCTACAGTAACCTCTGCTCCATGAAGCCTGCATTTTCTGCAGTAACCGACTATCTATTCATCTCGCTCAAGCTGAGGAGTTCGTCATTCGAGTGCACGCGGCAGCTGTGCAGAACTCTGCTTCCATCGACGCAGAATTTGTACGTTGAGAAGAGGGGCGGGGTTACGGTAGGCTTGAGAGCCAGAGGAGTATGGTACGAGAGAGAGAGAGAGAGAGAGAGAGAGAGAGAGAGAGAGAGAGAGAGAGAGAGAGAGAGAGAGAGAGAGAGAGAGACGATGGGTCATGGTTTATGTGAGGGAGTGAGACCGTAGATGAACGTTGCAAAAAATGAGCTTTTCTGGTGAAAGACTCTGGTATTATCACCTTCCGGGACATGAAAAGAGCAGCTTCAGCAAAACAATTCCAATTTTGGGAACTTTTCTGGTTCTAGTTTTTCCTCAATTATCCTTTCTTTCTCAGGATCAAGATTTGCGCAGGCGTCAATGTTCCATTTGGATGTTGATGCGCGTTTTCCGTCGATGTACAAGCAGGTGAAATCCGCTTTTGGTACTCTCAAACTTCCGAAATAGGATGCACTTATACCAACCCCCCCCAACTACTGTTTGCTGACAACACCGAAAAGTAACCACGATTCTCCTGAATGCAGAGGCCGTTTGAGGAGGAGGGGGCTCTACTCTGGCTGGAAGTGAATGACCTCTCTTTGGAAGTATGATGGTACTTGAATTCCACTCTCCATTGTAGTTTTTCTGGTTACGGTAGGCCCTGGATCAGTGCGTGTACAGATTGTGAGAGAAAGAGGCAGCAACAGCTGATGGAGTAAAAAGGAAGAGAGAGAGAGAGAGAGAGAGAGAGAGAGAGAGAGAGAGGCAAAAATGAATACCGTACTCTTAGGCGAAAGCTGCAAAGTGGGAGTTTTCTCGAACGCAATCGATCGCATACGCTTAGAAGAAGAGGAGCCTTGTGCTGTGCGAGGTAATCATATTTTCATCATTCCCTATTTCTTTTCTTGTTATCCAATGATCTTTATCAAAAATATATTGCAACGAACTTTTCACGGTGTGCGCAACCTCGCTCTCTCTCATATTCCATGTTTTCCCCGAGGTGTTGGTTTATTCCCTGGTGCGCGTATGCCTTGTTCAGTTCCCAAAAAATTAACTGCCAATAAATTTTCGATAGGAATGAATTTTTTGTAGTGCCCGTGGGTGTGGAAAATTTTGAATCAGTCTCCAACAGTGCGAACATTTAATGCCCGGTTCTCTCTCTCTTTGGACTCTATCAAAAAGTGCGGACATGATTTCCTCTACTTGAGCAGTTTAATTCATTTTATCGTTTTGCGTCTTCAAATAAGCGATAATTCGTTGGTTCCAGTTCGTTTAGCTGTGTCAGCTCGATTAGACGAAATCATTCGTTCTGCACATATAGTCGAGGGCTGAGAGAAAAATTAGAACTGGGTCTAAGTGGCGCAGTAAGCATGTCGCGGTCAGAAAAATAAAAATCATGACGATGTCGTCAAGTTTGAGCAGTTCATTTCTTTATGGGTTACAGTATTATAAGCATGACACAACGCGCGCACCAATTGGAACTGCAATTCAATGGCCACCGTCTCCAGTGATATTTCTTCACTCTCTCGTAGAGGGAAACCTAATTAATTTCACACTAAAATTGCAGGCGCTGAATGTTCGCCTATCGCCGACGCTGCCGGCAATGCTTGGCGCTTGGCGCCCGCTGCTCATCATCAAGTAACCTGGCGCGGAGAAGAAGGCAATTGTGAGCTGTTATCGCTGGTGAGTAACTTGTCTGCAGATTGAAATATTAAAATTCACCGGAACTACAAGATTCTTTCCTCTGTCGGGGCTTACCGGTAAAGCCAACTTCTGTGACACAAAGTCACGTGGGACTACCGAACAAACAGCCACTCGACTTTTTTGAAAAATCAGGCATACTGGAGAACACTAAAAATGTAGCGACAAATGAGTTTCCTCTAAGATTATTGAGTAGTTTGAGAATAGACTTTTTGTGTAGAGACTTTTGTAGGATCTGTATAAATCGCGTAATAAATCGGCTGACAGACAAAAAAATTCTACAAGTTTTTTCCTCGGTGGTTTCAAGTCTCTAACGATCCTAGACTCCTTTTGAAAATTCTATCTCGACTTTGGCCTGAATTGTGCTCTCTTTTCGAATTCGCTCTTCGCATGCTGTATTTATACGACATCGTTGGCGTTTGTGAGGCTGCAGCGCCTACAGTATATTCTCTGGCACCTGCACCCTGGCGCCGGCGCCTTCTGGAAGAGGCCTCGAGATTGTCGCCGGCCCCCCACTACTTGGAGCGCCAAAGAATGTGTGAGTGGTTTCAATGTGAAGCTACTTCTCTCTAGTTCTCGCTAGAGGGTGCGAAAACAGAGATGATGTTTATACTGAAGTCGCCGCCATACTACTGTAGGGGGAGAGAGTGGGGTGAATGAGAGACGCCGGGCAAGCCGCTGTTCACGCAGACGCGTGACGGGTTTCTCGATCTTTTTTTCAGCGAGTGTCTTTCTAGATTCCGGCGAATAAAATAAATATAAAGCCACTCTATCACTTTGCTCTCCAGGCGTTCCGCGACACGAATGCACCATCTTTGCTAACTTTATGGCATGTGCGCGTCTTTGAGCCTAATGGAAAAGGCATCAATGTCCAAGGTTCGGCTCACGCTTCACTGGTTTTTGTAGCAATCTTGCTTCCTTTTTTCGAAACTTCGATTTTCTGGTTATCTAGGTTTATTAATTTTCTGAATTTTTGGAAAACAATTTCAGATTCGCTATCCATCACTATGATGCTCTTGGCGGCACTGCCACTGGCCTGCAGATACTCTGTAAGCGCGCCAAGATTAAGATGTGCATGGGACGTGGCGCTGAGGGCGCCGGGGTGCTTCTGGCGCCAGCGCCGGCAATTCACAGCTACTCAATCGGTGAGTGTACGGTAGATCTGGGAGTACGATAGCAGAGGATGGATCACTTGAATAAGCAGTTTTTCAATAAGCAACATCACTTTACTTAGTCATGTGCTGGCAATGAGACATGAATGAGCCAGAAGATGTGACTGATATGTATGAGTAGGGTCAGGTTACGCAATGGTCAGCCCTGTGGTGTGTAGACTCTTGCTTCCCAGATTGAGTCTTGCAACAAGTACAGTAATACAATTATCGATTTTCGCAGTACTGGCAAGAGCGTGAAGATTGAAACGACAATAGTACAACATCCAAAGCTCTTTCTGCTGGCGAGAATGGTCGCTAAGCATTGGTACGACAGGTCCGCTTGTATTTTTTATTTTTATTTTTTATTTTTATTTTTTCTATTTTTCATCGAAGCATTTATTCATTCCGAAAATATCTCCGAAGCCGTTAGGATTTTCTGATGTTTCAAGTCAAAATTTCCCCTCCCTTACGCTCCCTCTCTCTTCCTCTCTCTCACTCTCCCCCCTTTCTCCCTCTCTCTCCCCCTCTCCCCTCTCTCCCCCTCTCTCTCTCCCTCTCCCTCTCTCTCCCTCTCTCCCCCTCTCTCTCCCCCCTCTCCTTCTCTCTCCCCCTTCTCTCCCTCTCTCTCCCCCTTCTCATCCATTCTCTCTCTCCCCTCTCTTTCTCCCTCTCCACTCTCCCCCTCTATCTCTAAAAGTTACCTCAGACTACGTGCTTTTTCAGACTCGAGTTCTTCTGCCAGCTCTGAACACCACCACCACCATGTTGGCCATCACCAACAGCACAAGCCATCATCAGGCGTTGAACATCATACCAAGCATGGACACACGAATTCCACCCGAGGTACGGTAGACTCAATAGATAGATAGATAAATTTATGGCCTGTCAATCCAGCATACAAAGTGTACTGTGCAACAATATGAAGCACCAGGATGAGCGAAATGGCTATGTTTGTCAGGCTAGATTGAATCGATCCTCAGATATTTTCGAATTGAGCGCTTCGGAGGCCGGCAAGAGCACGATCGAAGCTGAGATCGTCGAAGAGGCCAAGGTTGACTCTTTTCCATTCTTTTTTTGCTTCTCTTCCCATCCTCTGAAGTTGATCAGTCTCTGGTTTGGAGTTTCGAACTTTGGGCAAGAAGTCCTCATTCTGGGAAAACTGAAAATTCCATAGAATTGGTCGTGCTCAGGATGAGGCTACATCAGGCCTAGCACAACTACAGTATCCCAAATGGCGGCAGACCACGCTCACCATGATGGCCCGCACCACGCCCACCAGAGAGGTGCGAGGGGCAGAATTTCTGTCGAGGGGGGCGCAAAATGGAATGAAGTTCAACCTTTCCATAAGGGGGAACCCTTCCATTAAAAGTGGTCCCGCAAAACGAAAAAAATATCCAAAAGGGGACCACATGGAAACATTTGGGGGGGGCACAAATGGAGTTTTTTTCTAACCGGGGGGACCACATGATGAAAATGGAGGGGGCGCGAATCGAAAAAACCTTCAGGCACACAGCTGACGTTCACGCCATTCGCAGCTCTAAAGAACCCCCTGGAGCTCATCATATTCATCAGACTCCCAGAACTAGGTACAAAACTATCGACCCCCAGCCACTGTAACCCTGCTACTTCTTCGGGAAAACTACGATACACCCCACTACTTTGTTATCGAACTTTGCCCAGTAACAGTCTTTTGGGGTGCCAGCTTCGGTGATCAGTGACCGAAGATCTCTGCAAGTATGACAATCACACGCATCACAGCTACTCGACTACGGTGGCGCTGGTACGATAAGAACGACGGAGATGTCAAGGACGAGTTCGAGCAGTACAACGAAGAGGACGAGTGGAGAAGCGCCATAGACGACGACGACGACGACGGAGAGCGTACGAGCGTGAGTAGCTGCGCTGACACGTTGAAGGAGGTCGGCCGGAGGACGAAGTGAGTGCCATCCAACCATTGTTGCCAGCAATCTTCCGCGGCGCCCAAGAGATCGGAGCGTTGTGACATGATTTATCGTTTGAAGGGATCAATGTGAATAAGGAAATCACTATGTAATCTCCCGTTCACTGATTTTCCAAAGCTAAACTCACTTGAAACATGGAAACACCTTGTAAATATTTCGAGCAAAATGTTTAGCAAAATGTTTGAACTGATTTGATACATTCCTCGTTAGATTCAAGTGTTTCAGACTTGAAATATGGTTTCCATCTTCAAGTACTTGAATGAGTACTTGAAAAAGTACTTGAATTAGAAACCATATTAGCAAACCATTGTGCGAGTTGGTCATGATCGCAGTACACATCTCTGCATCTTGCAGGAAACTCATTCCGGAATGCAGAAACAGCTGGAGAAGAGATCCGCCAGAAACCAGAAAGCTTCGAGAGAAGAGGCGGAGGAGGAAGCAAAGGTGAGAATGAAAGAGAGTGGGGAGAGAGGGATATGAGTCGATTTGTGTAAGGATTCACTGTGGCCTTGCACAGTGAAAAATTGAATTAAATGTGAAAAAATAATTTAATTAAAAGTGAATTCTTACACAAATTCACTCATATGCTAACCTGTGACGTTCCGATCTCCATGATTACAGTAATCCATGCCAATGTGACAAGAAAAGCAATAAAAAATACAGATACGTCAAGAGCACGAACATGGGCGAAGCAAGAATTGCGAGGCTCGTGTCAGGTACTGTATTCGATCTCTGTCGAATTGCTGTTACCATAGCAAGGTAGATCTAGTCTAAGGAGATGATAAACTGAAAACGCCTCGATTCAAAGTTTTATCCACTCTTTTGTCACAATTTTGGTTCCGTTTTTGCGTATGAACAAGCTTGAAAAGCTTGAGCTTCCTTTTCCATGCAATGGATCCCTTCCAGAGCGGAATCGATGCGTGAGGAGTGCGAAAAGAAGCAGAAATATGCACCAGCATCGAAGATCTGAAGCCACGAGATGAGAAGGACGAGGAGGAAGATGAGAGATGAAGACGAGGCTGAGAAGGAGGACAAGAATGATGCCAAGGTTTGTGATTAGCGCCTCGGAGAGGGACACACGAAATTCGCCCAGAGCGAAATCTCTGGAAAAAAGTTTGCCGTCGGACACCTCTCTCTCTCGTTCTCTCTCTTTCTCTCTAGCTCTCTCTCTCCCCTCACTTCCTACCCTCTCCAGAAGAACATCGAATTTATCAGGCCGCGATGCGTGAACATCGAGTCTTGAATGTCATCGTGACCTTGCAGGCCTGCTCTTCTGGCTTGGCACGACTCTCTCAGCGAGAGAATGTACAATGTCTGCATCTGTGGATGTTTCCGTGCTGAGCGCTGCTGAGGCCCGACTGCCCTTCGGCAAGATGGAAGATGTGCTGCCGCAGAAATGTCATACGAATTATTCAAAGTGAGTTGTGACGAGGGAAAGGGGAGAGGAAGAGAGAGAGAGAGAGAGAGAGAGAGAGAGAGAGAGAGAGAGAGAGAGAGAGAGAGAGAGAGAGAGAGGACCGATAGACAAAGAGAGAAAATAATGCATGCAGAGAAAAATTACGTATGGTGGATGGAATGCATTCATTTTCGAAAAAAAAGAAGACTTTGCTGTTTTGAGTTGCAATCTCTTGTTAGAAGTAAAAGCTGTAAGAGTGCGTGATGTTTCAGGTGCATTGTTAAGAAAATACAATAAGCAGTGGAAGCTTACATTTACGGTAGACAAACTTCTAAACACATTTCAACGCTTTATTACACATTCAACGGTTTTTTATCTATTTCCTTAGTTCTCATAATGTTTATTTCAGAGAAGATCTCCTATCGATCGATCTCGGTGCGCTGATCAAGCCACGAGACGCCCTCGATGTACATGAGTGGTGACCGCGCTGTCGCCCCCGAGGTTATTTTTTAATCTCACGACGAGAGATCGACTCCGACTACCGGCCGAAACTTTTGCGGCTTTTGAGCAGGTGGAAGTGTGCACGCAGCATAAAGACACTCTACTTCTGTAGATTTTACGTTGGAGAAACATGAGCCCCCATCTTCAAACGGTTGTTCTCCTGTGAAGTTTCTGGAAAGAATTCGCCCAGAATTTCATCTTCGCAAGTTTCACGAAACAGCAATGTTAAACAGTGGGAAAATTTCGAAAAATTGAATTTTATCAACAAGAATTAGGGCGGGGGGGATAACACCTACGATTTAAAAAAAATTTATCAATTTCTTTATTTGGACAATTATCGTATGCAGAAGGAGCGAGGCACTGAAGAATCTTCATCTTCCTCTATTGGCCCTCCATCATAAAAGAAGCAAAGAAGAGCGAAACTACGGTAGACGCTGGCGCTACACCTCCTTTTACGGCGCCAGGAGGGGGAGCAGGAGAAGGAGGAGAGAAGAGAGATGCTGGAAGGTGAGGACGTGATTCCTCGATTTTTCCTCAACACTTTTTGATCCATCAGTTTAGTCGGGGTGAGAGGAAAGTTGGAGATAGGTCAAAGCGGCTCGGTCAGCGCGAGGTCGGGTGTGGGAGCACTCCAAAGAAGTAGAGCGCAGAGAAGCAAAGTCTGAACAGTGGGACAGTTCAACGGGGTTATATTCTTTTACCTCAGCCCCGACAATACGTAGACTGTCTCATTGCAAGAATTTAGAGATGTTCTAGAAGCATACGTTGTGACTACTTTTTCGAAATTGATTATCGAAAAGATAATGAATCGTAATTAAAAATATTTCTGCTTTCAGCCGACTCGACTTGCACGCTGCTGCCTACGCTATCGGAAGCGGCACTTCGGATGGACGCTACCGTCAAGTACGGTAGCTGAGAGAGAGGGAAGAGAGAAGAGAAGAGAAGAGAGTGAGTGAAAGAGAGAGAGAGAGAGAGAGAGAGAGAGAGAGAGAGAGAGAGAGAGAGAGAGAGAGAGCGCGAGGGAGAGAGGGAGACACCATGTTGATCATCACCAACAGCACAAGCCATCATCAGGCGTTGGACATCATACCAAGCATGGACACACGAATTCCACCCGAGGTACGGTAGACTCAATAGATAGATAGATAGATTTATCGCGTTTCAATCCAGCATACAAGGGTATACTATGCAACATTATGAAGCACCAGGATGAGCGAAATGGCTACATTTGTCAGGCTAGATTGAATCGATCCTCTGATGTTTCCATGAGTCGATCAACTAAGAAACTCATTTACACAGCGCGCTTGTGATATGAAAATCTTGCAAAATGTTTTTTAGTTTGAAAAGTCACTGAAAATGTCAATGAATCTTTCAAGTTGGCGTGAATGCGGCAGTTCTCCGCCCCGCGAACGCGTCGAGGATGCGGAGAAGCTCAGGTTGAGCGCTTCGGAGGCCGGCGAGAAGACGATCGAAGCTGAGATCATCGAAGAGGCCAAGGTTGACTCTTTTCCATTCTTTTGTGTTTCTCTTCCCATTCTCTGAAATTGATCAGTCTCTGGTTTGGACAAGAAGTTCGGCCCCTTATTCTGGGGAAAAGTGAATAGTCCATAAGATTAGTCGTGCTCAGGATGAGGCTACATCAGGCCTAGCACAACTACAGTATCCCAAATGGCGGCAGACCACGCTCACCATGATGGCCCGCACCACGCCCACCAGAGAGGTGCGAGGGGCAGAATTTCTGTCGAGGGGGGCGCAAAATGGAATGAAGTTCAACCTTTCCATAAGGGGGAACCCTTCCATTAAAAGTGGTCCCGCAAAACGAAAAAAATATCCAAAAGGGGACCACATGGAAACATTTGGGGGGGCACAAATGGAGTTTTTTTCTAACAGGGGGGACCACATGATGAAAATGGAGGGGGCGCGAATCAAAAAAACTCCAGGCACACATCTGACGCCATACATGGGCAGCCGTTCCACAGTTTCCAAAAAGGATCATGACACAGCCTAAAACAGAGTGAAAAGGTGTCATGACAGGCTGAATATGACTCAAAAGAGGGCCCTGACAATTGAAATTTAGGACCCGAAAAGGGGTTGTGACGTTCTTGGAACGATCGTGCCCATGTATGTCTGACGCACACGCCATTCGCAGCTCTAAAGAACCCCCTGGAGCTCATCATATTCATCAGACTCCCAGAACTAGGTACAAAACTACCGACCCCTAGCTACTGTAACCCTGCTACTTCTTCGGGACATACATGGGCAACTGTCGTTCCTGGTTCTTCAAAAGGGGTCCTGACATAGCTTCTTCATGGCCAAAAATGAGTCATGACAGGTCATGTTTCAGTCGAAATGGGGTCCTGACAAGCGAAAATCGGGAAGCAAAAAGAGGTGGTGACGTTCCTGGAACGATCGTGCCCATGTATGCTTCGGGAAAACTACGATACACCCCACTACTTTGTTATCGAACTTTGCCCAGTAACAGTCTTTTGGAGTGCTATCTTCGGTGATCAGTGACCGAAGATCTCTGCAAGTATGACA
>CAVOJK010000069.1:0-33139 GCA_963695495.1 Hololepta plana
AATATCAAACAAGGCATCAGAAATCATTTGGAATGATCCGTTTTTAATTTAAATGAAAAATGAACGCATCAAAAAAATGAAATAAAATAAGTCTCATCTTACAAGGAACCCATTTTCACTCGCCGTGGCCACCAGGTACGTGACATACCTTTTCTGAAAGCCCTCGTCGAGCTGATCATTTTTCATGAATAACTTTCTGCAGAATGAGTCCTGGAGAGAAGATATTGAAGAAAGAGTCCTGATCAAGAGACAGGGAGGGGCGTTGGATCAAATCCACCCCAGGGCACTTTTCTTTTGCAGTTATGCTGGAGTCTCAAGAGTGCATTATAAAGCTACTAGTGCACATCTAGAGCGCTCACAGCTCTCTAGTACCAGTCCCACTGCCTGGGAACACTACAAATTCCCAAGTATCCCAAATACATTGTGTATGCAATTTTAGACATTGAAAGCACACAAAATCCAAATGAACGCGAAGCCAAATGATTCATGACTGAAAATAAGTTTTCGAAAAAGTTTCTTATGAACTTTAGAGTCTCTAACAAAACTGCAAAAGAAAAGTGTCCATCGATGGAATCGATCCATCGCCCCTACCCCGCTCTTGAACTGTGTTCTAGTGACTTACCACTGCACTACCGCTGCGCTCCCAACAACGTCGTGGGAGGGGTATAAGAAGAAGTGTACAGGACTCATTCCCCTCCAGGACTCATTCTGCAGAATGTTATTCATGAAAAATGATCAGCTCGACGAGGGCTTTCAGAAAAGCTATGTCATGTACCTGGTTGCCACGGCGAGTTGAAACGGATTCCTTGTTAGTTATGGTGACCCAAGGAACCATACGTCATTGAAAACACAACAACGTCTTTTTGTACCTTTTACCAAAACTTATGAACGGCTCTCTCTTACGGACAAACTGATTTGGTCATGGCGGGTGTGAACTATTTTTGTGTCATTACTGTATATTCTGTCTTTTTTCTGATCGCAAAGAGCGCAGACTACGGTCACACCATCAAATGCCCTTCCGACAGCCACGGCGGTCCCTAAGTCTCTTTGCAAGTCTATGACATCAGTTGTTGTGTGACCGTAGTCTTCTTTGTTCGCAAATTGCGCACCTTCCTCCGGTCCCACCATTGAAGGATCTTGCGTGAAGAAAATCAAGTATGGCTCATATTATCTGGAATGACGTTCTGAGCAAATTCTGCTAGTCAAAAAATTTCTAGGGTCTACCGTATACCCAAGCTGGGCATGGGCCCTAAAGTGTAATTTCCGTTGTATAGCGTCTGAGAAGAACACAGAATAGTTCAGACGATAGAGCTCTCCTGGCCCGTCACAACGATATGCTTACCTTCCTCGCACGATAACTCTCCGATTTATGGTGACGAAAAAACCACGTTGATTACTGTAGTGAGCGCAGAAGTGATGCTACCGTAACCCGAGAGGTTTTTCCGTTGCCATAAATCGGAGAATTGTCGTACAAGAAAGGTAAACACATCGTTGTGACGGGCCAGGAGAGCTCTATCTGTGGGGCACAAAAGCGCGATTTCCGTTGTATAGCGTCTGAGAGGAACACTGAATAGTTCAGACGATAGAGCTCTCCTGGCCCGTCACAACGATATGCTTACCTTTCTTGTACGACGATTCTCCGATTTATGGCAACGGAAAAACCTCTCGGGTTACGGAAGCATCACTTTTGCGCTCACTACAGTAATCAACGTGGTTTTTTCGTCACCATAAATCGGAGAGTTATCGTACGAGGAAGGTAAGCATATCGTTGTGACGGGCCAGGAGAGCTCTATCGTCTGAACTATTCTGTATTCCTCTCAGATGCTTTACAACGGAAATCACGCTTTTGGGTCCATGCCTAGTATACGGTAGACCCCAGAAATTTTCTGACTAGCAGAACTTGCTCAGAACGTCATTCCAAATGATATGAGCCAAACTTGATTTTTTTCACGCGGGATCCTTTAAAGAAGTGCTGGGAGCTGGAGCCATCCGGTCATTTCCATCCGGTCATTTCCACTAGTGTGGGATCCTCGCTCGCATCTCAAAGAATGAAAGCAAGAAAGCGCGCGCAATCTTGTTGTTCTAACTCTTCACGCACACTCTCTCCCTCTCCCTACTCTCTCTCTTCCCTGCCTGTCACGTCAACTGTGTGGCACGAATTGGAGAGGAATCCTTGTCGCCAGCCGTTCTCTTGGGGCACAACGAGTGCGGGAGAGCGCATGTTTTGTAACTTTTTGAATGAATTTCATTTATAAAAAAGTTTCCGTCATTCAACTCGCTGCTCCCAAGCATCGAAAACTATGTCGAGAACATTCACACGATGATACAGCTCTCAGTACTTCTTTGAAGGATTTTTGAACCGAGTCGAAGTTTGGTGTTTCAACGCGAAGTCCCTGTCCTATTACGGTAGGATTGGGCCACTCACGTGCACTCTCCCTCAAACTCCCCCCCCCCCCTCCTGACCACACTTGCATAACAAGGAAGAGCCGCTTCCCTAGAGCAGGTTGTAATTCTGTACAATGCGTACCCTGTTATTCGAAACCGTGGAGCCTCATACCATTGGCCCGAGAGTATGGCATTTCACGATTAGACTTGGACTACCTAATGGGAAGTTCACGTTTGGCCATGATAGCGCAGTGGTTGAGCGTCAGTCCAGAACGCTCTCCCACCCGCGTTCGTTCGAACCCATCCCTGTTAAATTTTCTTTTCAGCTTTCTCTCATACTAATTTCATATGTATGACTGGACGTCACTTAGTCTTCCAACAGCCACTGTGGTGTAGAGGTAGAACGACCGATCAGCGCTCGCTTTTTGAGCGTTGGTTCGAACCCCCGTAGGCTCAGATCCTTTTTCACTTTCCCGCCATAGCAGGTCAGGAATTCAAACTTTGTAAGGCTCTCTACGGTAACCTAGGCCCACGAAAAAAACAAAAAGTACATCATCAGGTAGCTCTCTCCCGGGGCTACCGGTAGAAGTTTCCCATTCGGTTACGGTTTTTCTCGGTTCAAACCTCCTTTAAATGCTCCTCCGACAGCCACGGCGGTCTCTACTAAAAATTCGTGTATTTCGCTATTGGGAAATACACGAATTTTCCGAAAGAGGCAGCCTCTCCCAATGATGAGAGAGTGTGCGTTTAGTGAGAGTCACACCCCCACTTTTCACAGTTTTTTAGGGTTTCTCGTACTAGGGGACAGGTTGGCAGAAACTGAAAACGGATTAGGGTTGTCAACTCCGTCCTACTGTACGAGTTGACTCAACAGCTGAGAGACAGCGTAAATGACAGATACGGCTATGTACTGAGTGCTAATTCACGGTCACGCGACCTTCCATTCGTTTGTACAGTATGCTACAGTAACTCCAAATCGTTAGAATTTTCCACAAGACAACAACAGTAGGTACAAAGTCCTTTGTTTTTACATTCTTACCGTAACCCAACACATCTTATCGTAATCTTTTTGTACGAACGGCCAGTTCGAGACCCCAGAGACGCACTTTTGAGAGGCGGGAGTGTCAACTCCGTCCTACTGTACGAGTTGACTCAACAGCTGAGAGACAGCCTGAATGACAGATACGGCTATGCACTGAGAGCTAATTGACGGTCACGGCATGGTGTGAGAGATGATGGATGAGAAAAGTAACCACTTGACACACACAAAAACAAGAAGTTCCCGCCAACTTCTGGAAACTTCGAATGGCGCGGCGATTCCCGGAGCTTTCGGGGGCCGATTGCATCCTGGTTTCTGTCTTGCGTTCCAATTCATTTTCATCGTGTTTGTCCGCCCTAGTGTTACGCGCGATGATAAGATTCCCATCAGTGACGACGCCCACGGGGCTTGCTTGAGGATAGCTTGCTGGATGATTGCTTTGATTGCTTGTAAGATTGATAAGAGCTGTGAAGGAGGAAGGCTTTACTGAGGAGCTGGAGTTGAATAAGGAGAAGTAGCTTGATGAAGTTTTAATTGGCCGTTCACAAGTTTGATTGTTTAACCAGTTTATACCATCTAATCACTTTTACTGCATCTTTTGAATACTTTAGAAATAAATACTTCGAGAACCCATACTCAAGCTAACAGTGCACAGAAGCCAGATTTTGGCGAGCAACTCTATCACCGACGACCGTGCCTCCACAAGTGTGGTTTCGACCATGACGAACAAAATGGCCGTAGCCGTTTTTCGCGTTTGTACGGGTCATGGGCGAGCGCTACTGTTAGTGTTTCAGAATCTAAAACGTGATGCGTCAGATACGCAGCGTCCTGTTCACTCGGTCTTCCTTTTCCAAACACAGATTGGTGTGTGCTCTTCTTGCACGGCCCAGAGATCGTGTCCTGAAGTCATATGAAACAACTTGTGAAGTGCTAGATAGCTTGGACAACCGGACGCTGTCTAGACCAGCACACCGCGTTTCAGATTTTGGAACACTAATAAGAAGGTCGTTCGCTTGTGGGAAACCGGTTTCCAGCGACTGGGGGGGATCGGTGAGCACTCACTGTGAGCAGCCCCAGGAATCTGCTAGCAGAACGTCGATGACGAACGGGATGAAAATCTTCCCCGCAGCCCATCAACATTGCTATTTTCTGAGATGTTTTCCTCAACAATTTCGGATCTACAACTGCTCCTTCAATTCAGCACAATTAACAGCAAGTTTCTTTGGAAGTTTGTATTTTCGCACACAGTTCGATTGTTCATTTTTATCAATTTCTATAAAAGTTCACATCCTATCAATTCGACTCACTTTGAACTGTATCTGGGCGCCGTGCTCCCGGGCGCATTTCTCCAGCTCCTCGGGCAGCTTGATGGCTGGATCTTGCATTTCATTGAATGCAGCTTCTATCAAATTTCCATTCAAGCCGATGCAGCTCGTGTAATTGAAATAGATTGATAGGCGTTCATGGACAGCTCTCTGAGAACTGAAGCTTATTTGAGGTCTGACTAGGTCTGACTGACTAGGTCTTTAGGTCTGACATGAGTAAACTCGGCAACATTTCACTGTCAATGAGAAAGGAAGGTTCTATCTTGTGAGAATGCGTACGCTATGCTAAACATCTTCCTCCAACTTTCCGGAAATTGTCATGAATCTACCAGATATGAGAAAAGACCGACCGTGAATTCTGGTCCCAATGATGGGTCAGGAATGCCGTATTTTTTGCTGAGAAAGCGCGTCTCTTCGTTTATTCTCCACATATCGTGGTACAGGAGGTTCTGAGAAAAAATCAAACTCATTCTCTTCTTGGAAAAAGAAAGGAGTATCCTATTAAAAAATATGTGAGGTAAGTGTGTTCTGTTTTACTTGCGGTGCGTTTGCTCACGGAAACTCACCTTGTCATCAAAAGTAACAGGTAGAATCTCCGGGGAGCCCGCTCTGGTGCCTCCAGTGAAGCCAGCAGAAAATGTGAAAGCAGTCATTTGATTCCGCGAAAGAGTGCTGGTGGAAGTGCGCACCTGACAGTTTACGGATTTTCACTGATGGTCCCCAAGGTCAGTTGATGACCCCAAGCGAGAAGGTGTATCCAGAAATTATAGTTAAATTTGCCCGGTTTCAATTTTTTTTCGTTGTTCATGGTACCATCCGAAACGAACTTGCTGTATCATGGCGTCATCTTGGATCAGTCCGAGTTCATTCACATAACGCTGACGAAACTGCTGACCTTGTTTGAGAGCTTGATCTATGCCGAACTGAAAAGCCAAATGAAGTTTCTATCCAAAAATTCGTGTCCAAAGAAATTGTAGCACAAAAACACATTGAGAGTTGAGAAAAATTCCAAAGACGGAACTACCAAAAGAGGAAAACTTTAGCATACATCCGACAGTTCCATCTTGCCTCGTCTGAAAATTTTCGCTGAATCGTTGGTAGCAAAAATGTGTCGATACGAGCGGTGTGCATGGCGAACTAGCTGGAACACTCTTCTGCACGTGTTGGGAGAAACTCTCTTCGAAATTGGAAAGCACTTTTGTGGAGGATGATGATTCTTTCTGTTCCTCCAGACTTTAGAGCTAACGGAAAAGCTGCCAAACTGTGGAGAAGCCCGGACTATCCAGAGTTCCCGGATCAATGTTATTGTAGATCAGAAACGAAAACGTGGTGGGCGAGTCTGAACAGCGTCCAGTTCACAATTCCGATGGCTGTATCCAGTTCACAATTCCGATGGCTGTAACGTGTCATCCAAGCCGTCAGGCACTTCGTCTGTGGTAGGGTGTGAAAATGAGTACACACCATTAAGTTTTTTTTGAAAAAGGTGGAACGAGTGAACAGGACGCAGAACGCAATACGTTTAAGATTCTGAAACACCAATATTGAAGAAAGAGAATATGAAAACTGACCGCTTGAACGAATACTAGCTCCTCTTTGGAATTTTCTTGTGCCAACGTACACTTTTTTCGTATGAAAATCATCGCAAGAACTACGGAGCATACACATATCTTCATGGCCGAGGGAGAGTCATGAATGAATGATAAAACAACAGTGTGTGGAGCAGCAAACCGAAGGATTATCGTTGTCGCCGTGCTGCTGGTCTATGTTGGCTTTCGGCAGGAAGTGAATGGATAGGGGAGAAGAGAAGAGAACGAGATGGAGAGAAACGATGAACAAGATAGAAAGAGTGAGATGGTTCAGGAGAATGGAATCAGATCTCTCATTTCATTACCGAACTCTCGTCTGTGATGGTGAACTTTGAACACACAGACATCTCCGTGATCAAGGAAATTGTAGTTTGGAAAAAAAATTGAAAAAGTTCCAAAACGCAAGCAGACAATCGGAAAATGTCCCCCAATCTTCGTAAGAACTGGTGATGTGAAAACGGAACACGACTCTGCAGTTTTGGTCCAACTCTGGTTCTCACTTCCAAATCGGCACCAAATCTCTTCAATTTGAAAATTTGCTTCGTTGTCAGAAAAAGATATTCCAATTGTGCGTGCTTGGTGTGTTTTTTAGTTGGAAAACTGTTATTGTCGCGGGCTGAGGTGAAAATCTCGGGACTATTCGATTTTCCCGGACCTCAAAAATTATCCCGGACCTTAAAAATTATCCCCGATCTTAAAAAAAAATTGATCAGGCCTGGCACTGTGGCACCAGAAATCAGTTATCACCGATGGTAATAAAAATTCAATGAGATACATAGAGCTTGGGCTGGTCATTGTCATAGCAGGTGTGAAATCCCTTTTCTTTCCAGAAACGGTTAGGATTGCACAATCTTTAAAAAATAACCCGGACCTTGAAAAATTATCTCAGAACATGAAATCAAAAAATTTTTTATTTTTTATTTTTTTCTTGATATCAGGCTGTTTTGTAAGGTTTAAATTCATATTGCAAGAGAGACGAGCACTTCAATTGACATAATTTGTTCACAGTTGTCCGTCAAACAACGCGTCTGCTGCGGGCAATCCGTATTTTACTTGACCGAACTATTCGTGCTTCGGCGACGATTCTATGTTTTCCAATTGCACTGTCTTATGCAACATTGTCTTCTCATAAATTGCTCGAATTCTCGATGTTAATTGTGAAATTGTTTGATTTTTTAAATGATGAAGAGAAAGTATTCTGAAAACTCATGACCATGTTTGGTTGGGCGAAGATTAGGAAATAGATTCTCAAATTCGAGTACTCTGATAAAGTTCTTGAAGATGCTTGGTTATTCTTCTTTCAAAAAATGAACGAAGGATAAATCGAGTATATTCGAGAACTTCATCTGAGCACTTGTACTCGGAACTCCATTTGCTAGTCACCAAATTTGGAAATGATTTGGTTTTGGCTACCAAATTTGGTGCCCTTGTCACCAAAACGGTACCATGCGCGGGCCGATTTGGAAATGTCTTGGTACCGATTTGGAAGGTGTCACCAAATTTGGAAATGATTTGGGCTTGGTTACCAAATTTGGTGCCCATGTCACCAAAACGGTACCATGCGCGGGCCGATTTGGAAATGTCTTGGTACCGATTTGGAAGTGAGAACCAGAGAACCTCGCTGTTCTGCTGTTCACTCCAATTCACGCGGGACAGGCACTGGAATCGTCCCGCGCGAAAGCGGGACGGAAGTGTGACAAATTTGGAACGAACGGCTGAATCTGTCCAACTTTGATTTCTCGTTCAAAGACAACAATTACAAAAATGTAAAGGGAAATCGGAACTATACGCATGGTGGATTTTGATTTTGTAGAAAACACTAACACGTTTTTTTTTTCAATTTGAATCGTTTGATTTTCGAATGAACTGTGAATTTAAAAAAAAAGAACTGTAAATTTTTCATAATCGTTTACTGAAAATTTCCCAGTTTTTCTTGTTACTTTGCTCTATGAGTTTCCAGTGCACTCGGTTCACACGTTGTAGATTGTGCAAATATTATAACTATTTTTCGACGTGAAAGGAATTTCACACAAAATCCGATTTAGAGGATTGCTTGCACAGTGGACTACCGTGGAACCCAACCCAGGTCCGGAAATCGAACGAGGCGTGGCGACACGTCATGGTACACAAATGCATCGTTATCTGTAGTTCTCATTACTAGCGAGACACTACAGATAACGATTTTGAGAGAAGTATCATGTTAGAAAGTAGCCTCGTCGTGTTTTTTTTTTCAATTTTTTGGTCTTTTCGCCTCTCAAAAAGTTGTCGTTTGAACATTTTGTCCTTGAGAAAGGAAAGATGGTTGACGGAATCGAAAACGCTCCTGTTCTAGAGAGGCATCTTGCATCGAAAGTTACGTTCCGTAAGATTTCAATGGTTTTAAAAAATCGTAGTTGTATAGTTTCTCCGATGGGTCATCGAAGCGGAGAGAGGATTTTAAATTTTATGAAGGAACATAGAGAGATGGAGCGAGAATCTAGACCGAAATTTAATTCCAGCACAGTGGACTACCGTGGAACCCAACCCAGGTCCGGAAATCGAACGGGGCGTGGCGACAAGTCATAGTACACAAATGCATCGTTTTCTGTAGTTCTCATTACTAGCGAGATACTACAGATAACGATTTTGAGAGAAGTATCATGTTAGAAAGTAGTCTCTCGTCGTGTTTTTTTGATTTTTTGTTCTCTCCGTCTCTCAAAAAGTTGTCGTTTGAACATTTTGTTCATGAGAATGGAAAGATGGTTGACGGAATCGAAAATGCTCCTATTCTAGAGAGGCATCTTGCATCGAGAGTTACGTTCCGTAAGATTTCAATGGTTTCAAAAAATCGTAGTTGTAGAGTTTCTCCAATGGGCCATCGAAGCGGAGAGAGGATTGAAAATTTTATGAAGGAACAAAGAGAGATGGAGCGAGAACCGAGACCGAAATTGAATTCCAGCACAGTGGACTACCGTGGAACCCAACCCAGGTCCGGAAATCGAACGGGGCGTGGCGACACGTCATAGTACACAAATGCATCGTTATCTGTAGTTCTCATTACTAGCGAGATACTACAGATAACGATTTTGAGAGAAGTATTATGTTAGAAAGTAGTCTCTCGTCCTGTTTTTCTATTTTTTGGTCTCTCCGCCTCTCAAAAAGTTGTCGTTTTAACATTTTGTCCATGAGAATGGAAAGATGGTTGACGGAATCGAAAATGCTCCTGTTCTAGAGAGGCAACTTGCATCGAAAGTTACGTTCCGTAAGATTTCAATGGTTTAAAAAAATTGTAGTTGTAGAGTTTCTCCGATGGGAAATCGAAGCGGAGAGAGGATTGAAAATTTTATGAAGGAACAAAGAGAGATGGAGCGAGAACCTAGACCGCAACTGAATTCAAGCACAGTGGACTACCGTGGAACCCAACCCAGGTCCGGAAATCGAACGGGGCGTGGCGACACGTCATAGTACACAAATGCATCGTTATCTGTAGTTCTCATTACTAGCGAGATACTACAGATAACGATTTTGAGAGAAGTATTTTGTTAGAAAGTAGTCTCTCGTCGTGTTTTTTTAATTTTTTGTTCTCTCCGTCTCTCAAAAAGTTGTCGTTTGAACATTTTGTTCATGAGAATGGAAAGATGGTTGACGGAATCGAAAATGCTCCTGTTCTAGAGAGGCATCTTGCATCGAAAGTTACGTTCCGTAAGATTTCGATGGTTTTAAAAAATCGTAGTTGTAGATTTTCTCCGATGGGCCATCGAAGCGGAGAGAGGATTGAGAATTTTATGAAGGAACAAAGAGAGATGGAGCGAGAACCTAGACCGAAATTGAATTCCAGCACAGTGGACTACCGTGGAACCCAACCCAGGTCCGGAAATCGAACGGGGCGTGGCGACACGTCATAGTACACAAATGCATCGTTATCTGTAGTTCTCATTACTAGCGAGATACTACAGATAACGATTTTGAGAGAAGTATTTTGTTAGAAAGTAGTCTCTCGTCGTGTTTTTTTTTTGATTTTTGGTCTCTCCGCCTCTCAAAAAGTTGTCGTTCGAACATTTTGTCCATGAGTTTGGAAAGATGGTTGACGGAATCGAAAATGCTCCTGTTCTAGAGAGGCATCTTGCATCGAAAGTTACGTTCCGTAAGATTTCAATGGTTTAAAAAAATTGTAGTTGTAGAGTTTCTCCGATGGGAAATCGAAGCGGAGAGAGGATTGAAAATTTTATGAAGGAACAAAGAGAGATGGAGCGAGAACCTAGACCGAAATTGAATTCCAGCACAGTGGACTACCGTGGAACCCAACCCAGGTCCGGAAATCGAACGGGGCGTGGCGACACGTCATAGTACACAAATGCATCGTTATCTGTAGTTCTCATTACTAGCGAGATACTACAGATAACGATTTTGAGAGAAGTATTTTGTTAGAAAGTAGTCTCTCGTCGTGTTTTTTTTTATTTTTTGGTCTCTCCGCCTCTCAAAAAGTTGTCGTTCGAACATTTTGTCCATGAGTTTGGAAAGATGGTTGACGAAATCGAAAATGCTCCTGTTCTAGAGAGGCATCTTGCATCGAAAGTTACGTTCCGTAAGATTTCAATGGTTTAAAAAAAATTGTAGTTGTAGAGTTTCTCCGATGGGAAATCGAAGCGGAGAGAGGATTGAAAATTTTATGAAGGAACAAAGAGAGATGGAGCGAGAACCTAGACCGAAATTTATATATATATATAATATCAAACAGCGGTGTTTGTCGGCAGATAACTTTTCTCCCGCACCTGTTTTTGAAAATTAATAACTCATTTGAAAAAAATTTCATCCCGGTTTTTCGTTTATAATAAATAAGTACCGTAATCGGTAAATATTTTTTTCTTGAAATGGGTACTGTAGGGCTACTGTATGGTACGATATAATCATTTCAAAATCGCATTTATGCAGAAATTTCACTTTAGAAGCGCTGGTAGGCTGTTTCGTGTCTCACTCTCTCTACTTCAAAAAGTGAAAATGCTGTTTTCTTCCACATTTTTCGGTGAAAGTCCCGATTTTTGTGGAGGATAGTGACTTTCGGTGATGGTACTTGGTGGATGTGATCATGATTGATCAGTGATCATATTCTACCGTAACCCAGGTACGGTGGGTTACTGTAAGGGTGTTCGGTAAAACTTCCGATTTTTGTCCAGGAACGTCCTGAAGTGATGAAACTTGGTGGGTGTGATCATGATTGATCGCTGATCATATTCTACCGTAACCCAGGTACGGTGGGTTACTGTAAGGGTGTTCGGTCAAACTTCCGATTTTTGTCCAGGAACGTCCTGAAGTGATGAAAATTGGTGGGTGTGATCATGATTGATCGCTGATCATATTCTACCGTAACCCAGGTACGGTGGGTTACTGTA
The DNA here is from genome assembly GCA_963695495.1 of Hololepta plana. NCBI lineage: Eukaryota > Metazoa > Arthropoda > Insecta > Coleoptera > Histeridae > Hololepta > Hololepta plana. The sequence continues at coordinate 11,705 of CAVOJK010000069.1, forward strand.
AGGGTGTTCGGTCAAACTTCCGATTTTTGTCCAGGAACGTCCTGAAGTGATGAAACTTGGTGGGTGTGATCATGATTGATCGCTGATCATATTCTACTGTCACCCAGGTACGGTGGGTTACTGTAAGGGTGTTCGGTCAAACTTCCGATTTTTGTCCAGGAACGTCCTGAAGTGATGAAACTTGGTGGGTGTGACCATGATTGATCGCTGATCATATTCTACTGTCACCCAGGTACGGTGGATCACTGTGAGGGCGTTCGGCCGAAATTCCGATTTTCTGTGGTGATGGCCCTGAATCGATGGAACTTGGTGCGCAAGTTCGATAGCTGTTATTCCTGCCGTAACCAACGTACAGTGGGTCAGACTTCCGCTCATATTTGTCAATTCCGTTCAGATTGATCAAAAAGCGATGGGACTTAGTGATTGTGATCATTTGGGATTTTCTCTCAGAGTGCTTCGCTTCAGTATGAGCAAAAGAGCGCGGGACGCAATTTGTCGAACTGAACATTCTCACCAGCGTAGATAGAAGGGTTCGGGACCGGGAGCCTGAACTGGATGGAACACCGGGGTTCTCATTTCAAATCAGGGCGAAGAATTTCTTATTATGAATTTGAATCAGCATGAAGAAAGCAGTTCGGGACGCGGATTGTGGAACTGAATATTTCCACCGAAGTAGAGAAAAACTCGTGACAGGCATTTGCAACTAAACAATTTCATTTCTTGGAAGAGGAAATTCAGGACATGGGTTATCAAGTTTGCGTGAAAAAAAGTGTAAGGCGTGGAGGAGAGAACTTGTCTCGCATCAGAAAAACAACAAGAGAGGATGCAATTTAGCGTTTCCCATTTCGCTCTTCTCATGGGAAGGTCCAACAATGGTTCAAGCCCACCAGCCGAAGCGCGCGTAGCGCGCTTGTTGAATTCCAGCACAGTGGACTACCGTGGAACCCAACCCAGGTCCGGAAATCGAACGGGGCGTGGCGACACGTCATAGTACACAAATGCATCGTTATCTGTAGTTCTCATTACTAGCGAGATACTACAGATAACGATTTTGAGAGAAGTGTCATGTTAGAAAGTAGTCTCACGTCGTGTTTATTTTTATTTTTTGGTCTCTCCGCCTCTCAAAAAGTTATCGTTTGAACATTTTGTCCATGAGTTTGGAAAGATGGTTGACGGAATCGAAAATGCTCCTGTTCTAGAGAGGCATCTTGCATCGAAAGTTACGATCCGTAAGATTTCAATGGTTTGAAAAAAATTGTAGTTGTAGAGTTTCTCCGATGGGAAATCGAAGCGGAGAGAGGATTGAAAATTTTATGAAGGAACAAAGAGAGATGGAGCGAGAACCTAGACCGAAACTGAATTCAAGCACAGTGGACTACCGTGGAACCCAACCCAGGTCCGGAAATCGAACGGGGCGTGGCGACACGTCATAGTACACAAATGCATCGTTTTCTGTAGTTCTCATTACTAGCGAGATACTACAGATAACGATTTTGAGAGAAGTATCACGTTAGAAAGTAGTCTCTCGTCGTGTTTTTTTTGATTTTTTGGTCTCTCCGCCTCTCAAAAAGTTGTCGTTTGAACATTTTGTCCATGAGTTTGGAAAGATGGTTGACGGAATCGAAAATGCTCCTGTTCTAGAGAGGCATCTTGCATCGAAAGTTACGCTCCGTAAGATTTCAATGGTTTAAAAAAATTGTAGTTGTAGAGTTTCTCCGATGGGAAATCGAAGCGGAGAGAGGATTGAAAATTTTATGAAGGAACAAAGAGAGATGGAGCGAGAACCTAGACCGAAATTGAATTCCAGCACAGTGGACTACCGTGGAACCCAACCCAGGTCCGGAAATCGAACGGGGCGTGGCGACACGTCATAGTACACAAATGCATCGTTATCTGTAGTTCTCATTACTAGCGAGATACTACAGATAACGATTTTGAGAGAAGTATTTTGTTAGAAAGTAGTCTCTCGTCGTGTTTTTTTTTATTTTTTGGTCTCTCCGCCTCTCAAAAAGTTGTCGTTCGAACATTTTGTTCATGAGAATGGAAAAATGGTTGACGGAATCGAAAATGCTCCTGTTCTAGAGAGGCATCTTGCATCGAAAGTTACGTTCTGTAAGATTTCAATGGTTTAAAAAAAATTGTAGTTGTAGAGTTTCTCCGATGGGAAATCGAAGCGGAGAGAGGATTGAAAATTTTATGAAGGAACAAAGAGAGATGGAGCGAGAACCTAGACCGAAATTGAATTCCAGCACAGTGGACTACCGTGGAACCCAACCCAGGTCCGGAAATCGAACGGGGCGTGGCGACACGTCATAGTACACAAATGCATCGTTATCTGTAGTTCTCATTACTAGCGAGATACTACAGATAACGATTTTGAGAGAAGTATTTTGTTAGAAAGTAGTCTCTCGTCGTGTTTTTTTAATTTTTTGTTCTCTCCGTCTCTCAAAAAGTTGTCGTTTGAACATTTTGTTCATGAGAATGGAAAGATGGTTGACGGAATCGAAAATGCTCCTGTTCTAGAGAGGCATCTTGCATCGAAAGTTACGTTCCGTAAGATTTCGATGGTTTTAAAAAATCGTAGTTGTAGATTTTCTCCGATGGGCCATCGAAGCGGAGAGAGGATTGAGAATTTTATGAAGGAACAAAGAGAGATGGAGCGAGAACCTAGACCGAAATTGAATTCCAGCACAGTGGACTACCGTGGAACCCAACCCAGGTCCGGAAATCGAACGGGGCGTGGCGACACGTCATAGTACACAAATGCATCGTTATCTGTAGTTCTCATTACTTGCGAGATACTACAGATAACGATTTTGAGAGAAGTGCCATGTTAGAAAGTAGTCTCACGTCGTGTTTTTTTTATTTTTTGGTCTCTCCACCTCTCAAAAAGTTGTCGTTTGAACATTTTGTCCATGAGTTTGGAAAGATGGTTGACGGAATCGAAAATGCTCCTGTTCTAGAGAGGCATCTTGCATCGAAAGTGACGTTCCGTAAGATTTCAATGGTTTTAAAAAATCGTAGTTGTAGAGTTTCTTCGATGGGCCATCGAAGCGGAGAGAGGATTGAAAATTTTATGAAGGAACAAAGAGAGATGGAGCGAGAACCTAGACCGCAACTGAATTCAAGCACAGTGGACTACCGTGGAACCCAACCCAGGTCCGGAAATCGAACGGGGCGTGGCGACACGTCATAGTACACAAATGCATCGTTTTCTGTAGTTCTCATTACTAGCGAGATACTACAGATAACGATTTTGAGAGAATTATCATGTTAGAAAGTAGTCTCTCGTCGTGTTTTTTTTTATTTTTTGGTCTCTCCGCCTCTCAAAAAGTTGTCGTTTGAACATTTTGTCCATGAGTTTGGAAAGATGGTTGACGGAATCGAAAATGCTCCTGTTCTAGAGAGGCATCTTGCATCGAAAGTTACGTTCCGTAAGATTTCAATGGTTTAAAAAAATTGTAGTTGTAGAGTTTCTCCGATGGGAAATCGAAGCGGAGAGAGGATTGAAAATTTTATGAAGGAACAAAGAGAGATGGAGCGAGAACCTAGACCGAAATTGAATTCCAGCACAGTGGACTACCGTGGAACCCAACCCAGGTCCGGAAATCGAACGGGGCGTGGCGACACGTCATAGTACACAAATGCATCGTTATCTGTAGTTCTCATTACTAGCGAGATACTACAGATAACGATTTTGAGAGAAGTATTTTGTTAGAAAGTAGTCTCTCGTCGTGTTTTTTTAATTTTTTGTTCTCTCCGTCTCTCAAAAAGTTGTCGTTTGAACATTTTGTTCATGAGAATGGAAAGATGGTTGACGGAATCGAAAATGCTCCTGTTCTAGAGAGGCATCTTGCATCGAAAGTTACGTTCCGTAAGATTTCGATGGTTTTAAAAAATCGTAGTTGTAGATTTTCTCCGATGGGCCATCGAAGCGGAGAGAGGATTGAAAATTTTATGAAGGAACAAAGAGAGATGGAGCGAGAACCTAGACCGAAACTGAATTCAAGCACAGTGGACTACCGTGGAACCCAACCCAGGTCCGGGAATCGAACGGGGCGTGGCGACACGTCATAGTACACAAATGCATCGTTTTCTGTAGTTCTCATTACTAGCGAGATACTACAGATAACGATTTTGAGAGAAGTATCACGTTAGAAAGTAGTCTCTCGTCGTGTTTTTTTTGATTTTTTGGTCTCTCCGCCTCTCAAAAAGTTGTCGTTTGAACATTTTGTCCATGAGTTTGGAAAGATGGTTGACGGAATCGAAAATGCTCCTGTTCTAGAGAGGCATCTTGCATCGAAAGTTACGCTCCGTAAGATTTCAATGGTTTAAAAAAATTGTAGTTGTAGAGTTTCTCCGATGGGAAATCGAAGCGGAGAGAGGATTGAAAATTTTATGAAGGAACAAAGAGAGATGGAGCGAGAACCTAGACCGAAATTGAATTCCAGCACAGTGGACTACCGTGGAACCCAACTCAGGTCCGGAAATCGAACGGGGCGTGGCGACACGTCATAGTACACAAATGCATCGTTATCTGTAGTTCTCATTACTAGCGAGATACTACAGATAACGATTTTGAGAGAAGTATTTTGTTAGAAAGTAGTCTCTCGTCGTGTTTTTTTTTATTTTTTGGTCTCTCCGCCTCTCAAAAAGTTGTCGTTCGAACATTTTGTTCATGAGAATGGAAAAATGGTTGACGGAATCGAAAATGCTCCTGTTCTAGAGAGGCATCTTGCATCGAAAGTTACGTTCCGTAAGATTTCAATGGTTTAAAAAAAATTGTAGTTGTAGAGTTTCTCCGATGGGAAATCGAAGCGGAGAGAGGATTGAAAATTTTATGAAGGAACAAAGAGAGATGGAGCGAGAACCTAGACCGAAATTGAATTCCAGCACAGTGGACTACCGTGGAACCCAACCCAGGTCCGGAAATCGAACGGGGCGTGGCGACACGTCATAGTACACAAATGCATCGTTATCTGTAGTTCTCATTACTAGCGAGATACTACAGATAACGATTTTGAGAGAAGTATTTTGTTAGAAAGTAGTCTCTCGTCGTGTTTTTTTAATTTTTTGTTCTCTCCGTCTCTCAAAAAGTTGTCGTTTGAACATTTTGTTCATGAGAATGGAAAGATGGTTGACGGAATCGAAAATGCTCCTGTTCTAGAGAGGCATCTTGCATCGAAAGTTACGTTCCGTAAGATTTCGATGGTTTTAAAAAATCGTAGTTGTAGATTTTCTCCGATGGGCCATCGAAGCGGAGAGAGGATTGAGAATTTTATGAAGGAACAAAGAGAGATGGAGCGAGAACCTAGACCGAAATTGAATTCCAGCACAGTGGACTACCGTGGAACCCAACCCAGGTCCGGAAATCGAACGGGGCGTGGCGACACGTCATAGTACACAAATGCATCGTTATCTGTAGTTCTCATTACTTGCGAGATACTACAGATAACGATTTTGAGAGAAGTGTCATGTTAGAAAGTAGTCTCACGTCGTGTTTTTTTTATTTTTTGGTCTCTCCACCTCTCAAAAAGTTGTCGTTTGAACATTTTGTCCATGAGTTTGGAAAGATGGTTGACGGAATCGAAAATGCTCCTGTTCTAGAGAGGCATCTTGCATCGAAAGTGACGTTCCGTAAGATTTCAATGGTTTTAAAAAATCGTAGTTGAAGAGTTTCTTCGATGGGCCATCGAAGCGGAGAGAGGATTGAAAATTTTATGAAGGAACAAAGAGAGATGGAGCGAGAACCTAGACCGCAACTGAATTCAAGCACAGTGGACTACCGTGGAACCCAACCCAGGTCCGGAAATCGAACGGGGCGTGGCGACACGTCATAGTACACAAATGCATCGTTTTCTGTAGTTCTCATTACTAGCGAGATACTACAGATAACGATTTTGAGAGAAGTGTCATGTTAGAAAGTAGTCTCACGTCGTGTTTTTTTTTATTTTTTGGTCTCTCCGCCTCTCAAAAAGTTGTCGTTTGAACATTTTGTCCATGAGTTTGGAAAGATGGTTGACGGAATCGAAAATGCTCCTGTTCTAGATAGGCATCTTGCATCGAAAGTTACGTTCCGTAAGATTTCAATGGTTTAAAAAAATTGTAGTTGTAGAGTTTCTCCGATGGGCCATCGAAGCGGAGAGGATTGGAAATTTTATGAAGGAACATAGGACGCTGTCTGTGTAAGAGGTAACCAAATAAGGCCCCCCTCTGGCACAACGGGGCAAACTTTAAAGGTAGGATCTCTAGGGTATATTTTCACTAACCATAGATTGTGCCTACTTCAAAACCGCTAACCGTTTATTTTTTAAAAAATTCGGAGCGAAGATATGAGTCTTCAAACAAACTGAGTCAAGCGGAGAAAAGTCCTAATTTTTGCTCCACTTCGAAACTCGATATCTCGTGTTCCAGACAGTTTCTGTAAGATTCCGTCCGTATTCAGAATTGCCATGGCTTCAGCTCCAACATATTTTTTCCGGAATGGAAATCCACACCGGACTTCCGAGAAAAAGACTTTTTTCTCGGAAAAATCGAGTGCATGAAAAATCTGGTTTTTGCGTTCCGGTGACCAAATCGACTGAACGCAAAGAGGAAGCCCACTGTTTTGATAGTCTAAAAAGTTGCGCTATTCAATTCTACGTCGGAATCAGACAGAAAAAGTAGACTTTTCTGGGAGAACCTGGACTTTTATTTTTTGAAGTGAGTGCAACTTCAACCTTCGAAAAAATCACTTTTTCGAAATTTTAACTGTAAGTGTCAACAAAAAATATTATTTAATTTGTAAACTGTTTATAAAACGGAAAAAAGATTTTTTCTTTGTGAAAGACCAGTTTAGATCATTGGAGGTGAGATGAAACATGAGAAACACCTTATCATAGGGTGTTTCGAGAAACGGTCGTTTCGTTCGATACGCTGGGCAATGAAGCTAGTTCTCCTGCATCAAACAGCAGATTTGGATAAGAAAAACTACTATTTTACTTGCGAGAGCTATTCTGTGGATTCAAGAGACCACGATGGCCTACGATACCTTTGCTGAATTCAAGATCGTCCTTTCTTATTTTCGTGCCATGTGGTCTTCGTGAATTTGTTTACTGGGCTCGTTCCCCATACGACTTGTTGTCCTCTGCCTAAAGTTACCAAACACACTGTTCTCAAGTCTGACTCCTATCATGATGAATCATCGCATACATCTTCAGCCTGGAACATGTACGTTTTCTAAAATGATTACAACGAGTATAAATTTTTCAGGTCTTTGTCGAGCTCATACTGAGATGGTGCAAGCGCTATCCGAGAGAGCTAAAGTTACTGCGTCAACGGAGACAGAGTTGAACAGCAGTGATCCATCCTTCCGTCTTGTGAAGCCTCATTCTGAAGGCTTCAAGGATGCGGCTACCAAGGCTCTCGTAACCTTCTTCAGGAGTGTCGGAATCGAACGGGTCGGGGAATGGAAGGATTTCGGCAACTTGGCTTTGGATTCGATCAGAAAGAAGATCACCGCTTTCAAGAAAAGATTTGTGAATGCTACACAAAAACTAGTTGTCGACCCCACGGACGACTTCCCGGATAGCATCATAGAGCACCACGATTCTTCTTCCAAGTACACTGCACTGGCCAAAGAGCCTCTCGTCAACGGCCAATCCGTTTATCGCTCCCGATGACGCCGGTTCACCCAAGAATAACCAGTTCGAACTGTTTCCGGAGAAGTACTACGTGGAGTTCAATCAAAACGCAACGAACTCAAAGAACGAAGTCGTGCATTGAATCCGGGTCTGGAGACACGCAGGAATCGGGCCAGGAGAGTTCATCGCGGGTCTTTTCCGCGAGAACGGTGGTTCATTGGAATGGAGTCGATACGCGGGCACAGACTACTCTGTACCCAAGGCTAAGAAAGATGTGTGCATGTTCAACTATTTTCTGCCATTCTAATCATCATCATTCCAGGTGAATCTCAAATGCTCGCCCGAAGAAATGGAAGAAGATGACAGAGCAGAAAAAGATCACCATGACGAAGCGAAAGAAGACGGACGTTGGGCGATCGACAAGACCTATGCATGCTCCTATCCAACTTGCAAAGCTTCCTACTCGCAGTGAACCTTTACAAGCACGAAGATCGTGGAAAGCACAAGTGTGAACGAGAACATGAGAGCTTCCATGACACGATCCGAACGTTGTGGGGCAACCGAGTGTGCGGCATGGCGGAAGACATCCATGCAGCGCAAGAAGTGCGCGACGTTTTCATGCAGGCGGGCAAGGTCGATCCATCGGAACCCATCAAGAGAGAAGCCATGGAATCCGCTCTCAAGAAGAACAAGCCGCCAACCGCGATCAGTGACGACATGGAGAAGTTCCTTCGCGAGCAGTATTCCAAGTGCGCCGACTATCGAACCAGAGTTACCGGCGAGGAAGTCGTTGATCTGATCCGCACGGCCAAGAAAGGGAGGAAGAGGCGATTCAAGCCCGACGAGTGGTTGACTGCCAGCCAAATTGACTACGTGTTCCGGAAGCTAGCAGGTCAAGCAGCGCAGAGCTATACTTTGAGAAGGCTGAGGAGAGCAGAAGATGAAGCATTCCTCCGACGGAAAAAAGACATCACCCCGTCCACTCCGCATGCGACGATCAGAAGACCCAGACGAACGGTAAAACTATGCGACTACAGAAAAATGACAGAACAAAACTTTTTCAGGCTTGTCTCTGTAAGAGCAGACCCGGACAAACTGGACGTTCTGACAGCTGAATCCTACATGCCGGAAGATATTTTGGATACAGAGATAATCGAAAACTAGAAGAACATTTTTGCTACCTGAATGAATCATTTTGTGTCCGTAGTCTTTGCTATATCTTTGCTATAGATACGGCGTCTCCGGTGAGGATGTTATCACTCACTCTTTTTAGGATCTTTCTTGGTTCTGACACATACGTACTCGTAAACTGCAGCTAAACATGTTACCAACTCCCCCCTCGAATGACGAATGGTTTACAACCAACAAAAACAGTACTGCTGTTGCCTGTTGCTCACTGATTCTCTGCATAAGCCAGAGCACTCAAAAGCGCTTTCAAGTTTCTTGAATCTACAGAATAGCTCTCGCAATTGAAATAATAGTTTTCTCTCATCCAAATCTGCTGTTTGATGCAAGAGAAGTAGCTTCATTGCCGAGCGTTTTGAACGAAACGACCGTTTCTCGAAACACCCTATGAGAAGGTGTTTCCCATGTTTTATCTCACCTCCGATGATCTAAACTGGTCTCTCACGAAGCAAAAATCTTTTTTCCGTTTTATGAACAGTTTACAAAACAAATAATATTTTTTGTTGACATTTACAGTTAAAATTTCGAAAAAGTGATTTTTTCGAAGGTTAAAGTTGCACTCACTTCAAAAAATAAAAGTCCAGGTTCTCCCAGAAAAGTCCACTTTTTCTGTCCGATTCCGACGTAGAATTGAATAGCGCAACTTTTTAGACTATCAAAACAGTGGGCTTCCTCTTTGCGTTCAGTCGATTTGGTCACCGGAACGCAAAAACCAGATTTTTCATGCACTCGATTTTTCCGAGAAAAAAGTCTTTTTCCTAGAAGTCCGGTGAGGATTTCCATTCCGGAAAAAATATGTTGGAGCTGAAGCCATGACAATTTTGAATACGGACGGAATCTTACAGAAACTGTCTGGAACACGAGATATCGAGTTTCGAAGTAGAGCAAAAATTAAGACTTTTCTCCGCTTGACTCAGTTTGTTTGAAGACTCATATCTTCGCTCCGAATTTTTTTAAAAATAAACGGTTAGCGGTTTTGAAGTAGGCACAATCTATGGTTAGTGAAAATATACCCTAGAGATCCTACCTTTGAAGTTTGCCCCGTTGTGCCAGAGGGGGGTCACCTCTTAGACAGACAGTGTCATAGAGAGATGGGACGAGAATCACAGTGGACTACCGTGGAACCCAACCCAGGTCCGGAAATCGAACGGGGCGTGGCGACACGTCATAGTACACAAATGCATCGTTTTCTGTAGTTCTGATTACTAGAGAGACACTACAGATAACGATTTTATGTCGTTCGGTGTGAAAAAGTCAATTTCAGTACTCAAGAAAATTTCACACTGCAGCAAAACCTTTTTCCATGCATGGATGGTGTAGCGATATGGATGACGCGACGCGGTAGAAGACCGCGAGGCGAGCACTTGGAGATGAGCTGTTGCAGTCGTGGTGATCACTTGAACTGCCGGCAAACTGCGAAGAAAACAGCTCTATGACATCTTGTTCACTCGAACAGGGGAATAGAGATAAAAAAATAAGGAAATAGATGGAGAGTGAAAATAGAGAGAAAGAGAGATATTGAGAAAGAGAGAAAGAAAGAGAGAGGAAGAGAGAGAGAGGGAGAGAGAGAGAGAGTGAGACAGAAAGTATTCCTCACCTGTGACTGATCAGACCTCCTGCTTTAGTAAGTGAATGCATGGAGTTCCTTCAACGGAAAGCTCTTCATAGACGAGAAGACACAGCGCGGAGAATTGAGAATAGAGAAGACTGAACAGGGCGAACCGAAAATGAGACGACTCTCACTTGTACAAAGTGGCACTCTCTCCACGTAAGCAGACTTTCCCAGTGGCAGTTTCTCTCTGGCCTTCGATAGACTGTTGCTGATTCGTGGTGCTTCTTCCTTTCAAGCAGTCGTGAGATCAAATGTCGGTCTCTCTTGCAGTTGTCAGAGTGTCGTGTGTCCTGCCGGCTACGCTTGAGACAACGGAACGGCCAATACACGGTTATTTTCGGCATGGAGTAAACCAGAGAACGATATGATTCTGCCAAGGAGGGAGACATACCGTTTCTCACCTTGAGAACAGAAGAAGGCATATAAAGAGACATGAATCGTCCGTTTCGTTGTCTCAAGTGCACTCCGATTGGACACACTGCTCTCACCCGACTACATTAGAGGAAGCATTCTTCACGTGTCAAACTCGAAGCGCATCTTTTGTGAGCCGAAATTTTTTGAGAAGTTTGACAGCGAGCCAATCTTCTTGGGCTGCACATTTCTTGCCCAATTCTCCAGGACATCGATTTTGCAAGATGTTTGAGAGTTCGGGTTTTCAGAAAAAACTATTTATACCCGTCGACAGTGGCACACGTCATTTGAAATTGGAAAAAAATATACAAAAAAGTGCTGTTCGAAAGCATCTTTCTGGAGTACGCGTTGCAACCGTTTCAGTCAGCCACAATTATGCTAACGAGATGTGTACATACCCTGTTGTGGAACATTTCGGCGCGTATTCCAGAGAATGAATGTTCTCTCGCTGGACTTCTCACCAGTCAATCATAATCGACTGAACTTATAGCCACACTTCCATCTGGGCACCAGCAGTGTAGTGAAGATACACAACAGCAAAAGGCACAACAAAAACATCACAAAGTATGGAGAAGAAAGTTTGGGAGAGAGAAATGTCTCTGAATCCAATATGAACACATCTGCATTTGTGAATGGCAAACTACGCCGAACAATGACTCTTTCGTCGAGCAATTTTGCCCTGGTGATAGATAATTCCTGTTCGTTGGGTCTAGTTCCTTCTAAGTAACTGACGTTACCAGTCAGATAATATTGATTTATTTTGAAGAGGCTATTGAGATCGAGTCGATGGATTTTGACAAAAGGCGTATCAGCTCGTTCCTTCATGAGCACCTGAACAAGTGTGAGATCATCACTAGAAACTCCTCTGAGTGAGCGGAGCTGCCAATCAACGATTTGGTCGAAAGCTTTGTTTCAGCGTTGCAACTCGTGAGTTTATTCCTCTTCTCTCTGCTTGAGCAAAAATGACAGGAGAAGGAGACCCGTTTGTTTATCAATTCCATCAGACAGAGCACTCACATCCACGAACATCTGCTTGGTTCTAATATTCCTCCAGAACTCTAGCACATAGCCAGAGACGAAACCGGGGTTCTCGTCATTGAAGAGACTGATGAGTCCAAGAGCTTGCGCCAGACCGATTGTCGTCGTGTCATGCTGGCGATTGTCACTCTTCGTTATGATTCCCACTTTCTCCATCATCATTGTTCAACTTTTCTGGACCAAATCAGTCGGCTCTTGGTAGAAGCCCGATTGAAAGTTTGGCAATCATTTGCTAAATAAATAGCGGATAATGAACAACAACATGAAACCTAGTGTTGAATCATCAACTTTTTGGAAATGTTTTTCTTATTCGAAAATCATGCAATACCCGAGCAGATTTGAGATGATCGGTCCGAGGAAGATGATTGCGAATTCCAGTTTATCACTCACAGCGATGTACAGCAACATTTTCACTTGACATCTCGGCTTCCCGCGACACTTCAGTATGCTTCGAATGTTCATCTGCGCGATCATTTAAAAAAATAGCACTTCCCTGGGAGAGATCTCAAGAATGGTAAGGCAAAGTCTTCGAACAAGAGTCCGCCGCGTGTTCTTTCCCGAAACAACAAGCTGTACTAACCACGAGCTCTGACAGGATAGGCCTCGTTCCTCGTCGATGCCGCTCAGCCTGGAAGTCATCACCGCAGCCCATTATCATCGCAAGTTTCTGAGAGAAAAAAACTTCTGAAATTCAAACACTACGTTTCTCGCTATTCACCACAGTTGTTCCGAAAAATCTTCTGGTCAATCAGTTGTACTCTGCTGATTACTGATTTTCCAGGCTATTGCACCAAAAAACCCATTCAAACTGAAACTCACTTTGAACTGGAGCTTCGCGCCATATTCTCGCGCACAAGTTTCGAGTTTCTCAGGAAGTTTGATGGCCGGATCTTCCATTTCATTGAAGGCAGCTTCGATCATGTTGCCATTGAGGCCGATGCAGCTAGTGTAATTGTAGTAGATTGAGAGCTTCTCGTGGAGAACTCCCTGCAAGTTTTAAGAGAACGTTTCGGAGTATTAGGCTGTCCCTCTTTCACTACGGGAGTCGGATAGAAAACCAAAATCAATCCAAAGTTGTCAGGTGTGTTTATGTCAAAGAAGTCGGACAATGCGAAACAATTACCGTGAATCTCTTGTTCGTCGACAGCTCTGGGATTCCGTACTTCTGCGAAAAAATATGCGTTTCGTTGTTCGCTGCCCACATGCTCGGGTTGAGAAGAATCTGCAGGAAAAACAATTCCTGATTAGCTTACAAGGAAAATGTACATCTAGAAGTCGGGAAACAAAGCAATTTTCGTGAGTAAGAAAAATATATAATTTCAGACTGCAAGTGTGTCCGTCATTTTGAATGGGAACATGAAATCTGACGTTATCTTTGAATTCAATCGGCAGAACGACTGGTGACCCTGTGCTGGTGCCTCCCGTGAAGCCATCGGAAAATGCAGCTGCAGTCATCTGATTCCGTGGCAATACTGTTGTATAGCTTCGAACCTGCGGTAGTTTGAGATTTTCGTCTCTCAACTCTCCGATGCTTCGACACTAAACACTCCTCAAGAACTACTGTACCATTTCAGGAAGGTCATCCTCACAACTCCAAGATTCTCCAATGGGTACACTATCACCCGGGCGTCGGAAAATTGAGAACAAGAAGGACCTGCTGCAGCATTCTGTCGTCATGTATAAAGTGCAGCTGCTCTACGTATCGACGACGGAATTCGATGCCCTGCTCGTGCGCGCGATCGATGCCGAACTGATAGGGAAAAGATAGTTCTTACTTGCTAGTGGCTTGGCGGCGCTGAAGACGGCCTCACCGGTAAAGCACGGCAGAGAAAAGTTACTTGATCTCGGTGGCTTTCATTTGTTCCACCATTTCTCAGGTACGTGAATGGCCATCTCACTCACAATCAAAGCCTCAGTTCCCCAACTAGAACTCTCGTCACATCCTATCGGCACGACATCGAAGTTCCACTGAAAACATGTGCGAGCCTTTCTCGGTCGTCTTGATTTCATTAAAGTAGTTGGGACATTAGATTCGAACAACTGGAAGAAGGAGCTCACATCCGAAAGCTCCATCGTGCCTCGCCTGTAGACCTTGAATGAATCCTTGGTGGCGTAAGCGTGTCTATACGAGCGATGCGCATGGCGAACTATCTACAATTGAACAAGAAACTGTTCTCACAATTCAGTCACCGCAGTCATGATCATAGGCACCGAATCGACTAACTTCCAGTCTTGAACGTCTACGCACAATCTTGTAAATGTGTGTTCCGACAAAAAGTTCCATTCACTGATCGAAGGAGAAACAAAGGGAGTAACCAATCAGCTCTTCCAGAACGCACTATCAAGGATCAAGTACTTGTTATTTCTCACAATCAAATACTCACCGCTTGAACGTACACCAGCTCTTCTCCTCGATGCTCTTCGTTGTCTCCTAGAATATAGTGTGCGAATAGCGCAATTGCGTGGATGGCTCTGACAAGCGATGATCCAACCATCGCCGACGTGCGAGTGACTCGAATAACAAAATCAAAAGAGGAAACGATGCAGCCGATTATTTTTGTGATGTTGTTCTTCTTTACGTTTTTACCGCTGGGGAGACTGAAGAAGAGAGGTGGTTGAAATGATAGATGAAAAAAGAGAAAAGAGAAAGAAGAGAGAGGGGAAAGCTAACAAGACTGTAGAGAAAAAGAAACATGTGCTTGATTCTTGGTGATTCCCGCTTTACTCATTTGCATGTTTGGAGAGTGATCGATGTGTTTCTAGGTTGCATGCTCACTGGATAAACATTCAGGCGCTAGTGAATTGTGATGAAGTCGGAATAACACGTACACGAACACAAACACACACACCTTTGAACTTTTATTTGGCCGCTTGCATCTGCTCGCAGCAAACTATCTAGTTTTTCCGAGAGGGGGATCATGTTGGCAGAGAGAACTGAGCGAGGAGAACCGCTACCTGCAACGACGTTCCCCTACTGCTACTTCCAAACAAACAACAACAAAAAAGCAGTAACAACTCAGAAACATGGAGAAGCTGTGAGATTACGATAGTGATGATTCCCACTTTCGAACGATGGTTCAGGGCTAAGAAGCGTGATTCTCCTCTCTCTCTTTTTGTTCTGGAACATGGCGTATTTGCGTTTCGGACTCCATACAATCTCAGTCATTGGATTCTCGCACAGTTTCATAACTTTAGCGCCTCCAATATCTATTCCCAACAGGCGGGGACATGAGCACCAATCCTGACGAGCAGGTTGTGAGCAGATGTGAGCAATCTTATGGGGTATCAATAGCAAGAAGAGCGAGAATGAAACACGAGCCCTCTCCACAAAAATACTGATGTATGAATATGGAATAATCTCATACTACTGATGAGTAAACGGAATCACGTCGGCTTCTTGTTCTCCCGCTTCGCCACCGGCACAAAAAAGCTGTCCATCTATTAGGTTGGTAAGAAAGTAATGTCGCGTATGACCTGACTCACTTTGACCTCTCCGCTCCGCAAGTGCTGTTATTCAATCTGGTCCTTCTGTCTACACAAGATAGTGAACGGTCCCCGCAACAGTGCTATGTTCTCATTTCTTTCATTCATCACAGGAAGAAAAAGTGTGCGCCTTTGGTTCGTCCCCGGAAAATCTCACATTTCGAGCCTCCCACTTGCATCAATCCTCCCCTACTGCTGATCGTTCGACCAACATAGTGGTACTGAAAAATTTCATCGCACATTCAAGCGGGTTCATGTATATTTGTACGGCAGCCGAGAAAAATCGAGAACAGGGACTTTTCTCCAGTCGACCGACTCAGGTCGGACCTCCACTTGGAGTTGGATCACAGTTTGCTGCTAAAGGTGGGGGACGAGGATCCGTTCCTCACCGCCCGCAACATCACCATCGGTCCTGGAGTATAACATACCACTGTCACTGACTGATCCATCTCACTCGTCAAGCATCAAAAACTCGGTCAATTCAAACTTCATGATTTGAACGACTTTGACGAAAATCGTCGTGTTGGCTTCAGTTGTCCCTATGAATGCTACTTCGCTAAATCGATTGACCTAGGTATCTCTTCATGAGCGATGGAAGGTAGGGTCCTGACGATATTTTAGGATCTAGAAAGTAGTCGATCGCAACCACCGGTGAGCTACCATTCTCTCCCGAACCCGAGTTTCAGTGCAATGAAGTGAAGCTATCCTTCGGATCACTCGGACACGGTGTCAGGCAGGGTGAGATCTAACCTACGAGCAATTTTGAAAAGGTACAGGTCTACTTTAATTAGCGACTGAGTTTGAGAGCCCAGCTCAATCCCACTCACAAGAGCCACGTGAAAATGCTATTCCGACATGGCGATGCCCGACCGCTGATGGAGAAAACAATCGAGCCTAAGCTAGCCGGCAACGGCTACATTCTTCTGGCCTACCCACCGCATGGCCTCAGCAATCCACTCTCCTATTATCATAACTTCCCAATGCTTGAACACTTCCCGGCAGAACTGAACTTCGGGACCCGAGCCCATGCCCAACCCAGGTTCATCAACTTCTCTGCTTCACAGCTCAGAGAGTTGCAGAGGGAGGCCATCGACAGTTTGCACGAACATAGACAGATAAGCCACAATTTTGATAGAAAACACCGTTTTAGTTTATAGTTATTCATTCAATTTTTATAACGAATTGAACGCATTGCCGATTTGGCGACATTACTTTCTTACCAACCTAATACTACCGAACTTTGATGCCAATCCGATTAGAATCGGTGAAGTCTGTCGGAGCGGAGACAGAGTGTTCCGCAAAGGGAGAAATTGTTCCATGTTCCATGAAACTACAGAAGAAGTGGATGAAAGAGGCAATAACAGTTTCAGAGCTGTCTGGGTAATGGAATTCTACACTTGTGCATAGGTTACATTTTCAGAAATTGTATAAATCGACAGCTGATGCCTTCCGTTGATGAAACCTGTTCTGACGGCGAGTTCGTGGCATCTTTCAAATATGATCGTGATGCACAGTTCATCTTTTGTTCTCAATCCTTTGTTTCACTTCAGAAGAATCACCCTCTTGCGAATCAAAAAAAGAGAAAAGACAAACAATAACAAGATACATGATGCAAGTGTGGAATAATAAGACAAAATCAGCGTGTGGTTTCGGAGAATATTCGACTCAACTGTCAGTTTGTTGAGCAGCCCGGGCCTCACAGACAAAATCTGTTTTCGTAGTTTCTGCCGCGTATCGCGTAATTTTTCCTCACTAGGACTTGTTCCAGCAAGATAGCTACGGTTTCCCGTCTGATAAAATTCATTGATCCGTAGAAGTTGTTGTAGATCGAATTGTTGGACTTCGATGAAGGGAGTCTCGGCATTTTGCTTCATGACAATCTGACATAAGTTTTGCAAACACGGTTTTCACATGCACCCTGAAATAGGAAAACTTATGAACAATCACAGTAGAAAACAGTAAAGCACCGAGAAAATGGGAAAAAGTGGAGCTTACCTTCACACAGTACTGGTTTTCTTCATGTTTTCTCCACAGTTCGAGAACGAACGCGGAGACGAAATCGGGGTTCACTCCATTGAAAAGACTAATTAATCCAAGTGCTTGAGCGAGTCCCATGGTCGTCGTGTCATGCTCAACTTGCTCATTTCTCTCTAGTTCATCTCAGCGTTCCGAAACATGGATAGTTTCAATGGCCGAAACTCACTCCAATGAAAAATAACAATCTACGTGAGCAAAGTCGACTCAACTCGCGGTCACAGCGCGTAGCCCATTGGAAGTTTTCCTGAAAATTTATTTTTTTACTTCTTCAAGAAAAATGCATCATAAAAAATGAAAGGCTATTGAGAGTGGAGAGGTAGTTGGGGAACTCTCACACACGCTGTAGAAACTAACCACAATGGCAGATAAAAAGCGACGTGAGATTCTACGATGTCTCTCCGGATGGAAATCATCGCAGCATCCCATCAACATTGACAGTTTCTAGAAATATTTGATTTCGTCCAATCAAATGATTATTCGAACGCCTCCGCCCTGATAAAATCTCAAACATGGACCAAGGACATCGGGGTACAGTTTAATTTGCAGATGTTCTGCACCCATGATCATCCTTCTTCCGCTAAATTTCCGGACGATGGAAAACTGTCGGATTGGCAAGAATCCTCCCTCCCTGAGGCTGAAAGCCGTAATCCCAATTTCAGTCCACTTCAGACAATGCAACGGCCGATTTTCCATTGAGAACAAGAGGGTATGACAGGTGAAACGGCCCGGTAGCTTGTCTTGAGAATTGCAATTGAAAAAACGGTTCTCGGCTCATGATAACGTTTGTCGAAAGAAGCGTTTTTTCTCTCCGCTTCTCGCAAATGACTTTGAACTGTAGCTGTCCGCCGTGTTCCGCTGCGCAACTCCTCAGTTTCGCTGGTATAGTACAGTACTGATATGGCGGTTCAAATTTGCAAGATGGCTCAATATACCCCCATTTCTGATATGGATGACTTTGACGGTGCTGCGACGAGTTTCATGATGTTGATACTGATTACAAATTTTCTGCAAATACCGGTCCGAACATTTTCGTAATCAACTTCATGTTGATTCGGTTCCTCCTAACGAAGTTACCGTATTCCCTGTGAGAATCGCTACAGTTCGACCTTTCCCACTTTTTCCATTCGACGGCCGCGACTACGGTCGAACTGTAGCGATTCTCACAGGGAATACGGTAACTTCGTTAGGAGGAACCGAATCAACATGAAGTTGATTACGAAAATGTTCGGACCGGTATTTGCAGAAAATTTGTAATCAGTATCAACATCATGAAACTCGTCGCAGCACCGTCAAAGTCATCCATATCAGAAATGGGGGTATATTGAGCCATCTTGCAAATTTGAACCGCCTTATCAGTACTGTACTATAGCTTGATCGCAGGATCTTGCATTTCATTATAGGCAGCTTCTATCAAGTTTCCATTCAGGCCGAGACAGCTCGAGTAATTATAGTAGATCGATAACTGCTCGTGGACGAGACGCTGAGGGAAGGTCAATTTTGAATGAGTCTTTTTCCAGAAAAAAGCGGATTCCGAGAATCGAGTGTTTCTGAAAAAAAAACCGCCGTTCAAAAAAGAGTTCTGACCGTATAATTTGCTTCTGGAGATGGATCAGGAATACCATACTTCTCCGAGAAAATGCGCGATTCATTGTTGACATTTCGAAATTTCGAAGAATCTGGAATTGACTCTGATGCTCACTCTCTTCATAGCACTGCGGTCTGATAGAAAAAAACGAGACGATTCGGTTGAATGAGAAACCCAATATTTGTGTGTGTGATTTATTTCAGATTCCAGTGCAAAATTCACGCCAGCTGCATTTGAGAACACAGAGTTTGTCAGAGTTTGGTTACTTATGAACCGACGGTCTTCGGATAACATGCACTGTGTCATCTATTGACGGATTTCCGACACAACTACATTGTAAAGTTTTACATTGAACTCACGTCATCTCTGAAAGATATTGAAAGTATGACCGAGGAACCAGACTCTGTTCTTCTCGTGAACCCAGAAGTAAACGCAAAAGCAGACATTTGGTTCCGAGGAGGCTTGGAAGTCGAACAATCTACCTGAAATGCTTGTGAGTTGTGATAAGAGGATGTCCGACGGGAACTTCTCGAGCATTTCATTATTCAGTTCTTGTCTGAGTCATGATTAGTTTCCATGCTCGAGTTGCATTGAAGAAATCTGTTAGCGTGGTGCGCCACTCCATAAGTGATACGCTAGAAACATTTCACACTAAACCTGTTGTAACATCCGATCATCTTGTATGAATTTCAGTTGATTGACGTAGCGTTTGCGGAATTCTCTACCTTGTCTGACAGATTGATCTATGCCGAACTGGAAAATCAAGTCTGTTTCCGAAATACATCAAAAATCTAGAAAACTGACGTCCGACAGTTCCATGCTCCCTCGACGATAAATTTTGTGAGAGTTCTCGGTGGCGAAAGCATGTCTGTATGAACGATGTCCATGTCGGATTATCTGCGAATTATTGTTCGAAACTTTCTTGAAAAATTTGAAAAAAATGAAAAATCATTTGCGAGATGGAGTCCTTCTGCAGATAATCAGCTCGGTGCTGATGGAACCTAGGTAGATTGAATAGCTAAACCAGTGAGGCTAACCGCTTGCACGAACACCAGCTGTTCGCCAGTTCGATCCGTTCTTGCTAGTTGGGCCAGACGAATTGCAAGAGTAATAACTATGAAAACTGCTTGTAACATGGCCGCTCGCGTGATACTAAGAATTGAGAAGGCGGAACACTCATCACCGCACAATGCAATCATTTTTCAACAATGAGAAGAGAAGATATAAGAGAAGTTCAAATTCTCAATCACAGATGAGTGAAATATAAGTGAAATATGAGGTTCTTCTCCGAAGATGAAAAAAGTCAACTTGGTCCGAATGGAGAATCATTGATCCACAGACAAACTAAAAAATTCTGGATCATTCTGAGAAGAGTGAACCGGACGCTGCTTAGACCGGAACACTATATTCTAGATTTCAAAACAACAATACATGTTTCTGTTGTTCCGCCTCTCAGCGAATATTTTGGTAAGGTGTTTCAGGATGACCAGATGCAGAAGCTTCAATAAATCAGCTTTATTTGAAACAGAACATGCGAATGGAAATAAATGAACGGAAACAGAGAAATCAGCGAAAAAACATACTCAACCGGTTTCATGTGGTTTCATGTGTGTCTATCTTTTATCAAAAAACTGGTCGACTGAATAAAGTTACTCTGTCTAAGTTTTGCTACCAATCATTGTTTTTATCAGAAAAAAAGTGCTCTAAACTACTTATACCAGTGCGAGTGGACAAAAATGTTTATCGTTTAGAAAACAATTCAAGAATAAGTAGAGAAAAAGTGAGCTGAGTGAGCTCAGAGGTAGGTTCGAGTGTGTTGATAGCAGGGGAGTGGAAAGGACCCTTGTAGGGTAACAAGTGCCTTTCTAGAATGTGGGTGATGAACAGGAGGATCCACCAGAGGCCCTGCCAGAGTCGGAGCTGCCACCGGAACTGCCAGAGCTCCCACGGCATTTCAGAGCAGCTGGGGGCGCTGGAATATTCCGAATTGATTTCAGTTCAGCTTCGTCTCTCTTTCGTTGACAAATTGCCTTGAAAAACGTTTCATCGTTTTTTTAGCTAAAGAAGAATTCATTCCAGAAAAGTGATAAATTTGACTTTCGCGGAGCATTCGTCACAGCGTTTTCCTTCTTTGCACAAGTTATCATTCACATACCAGTGGAACTCGCAGAACTGCATGTGGAAGATGTCGTCTTGGTCGAGCTCATTGAGGCCTGGAAAAACCCGTTTCTGACGATGAGTTTTCCAGGGAGTTCATGTATAGACAAACTCTCCGACACACTCGACCCACCTTGCTGCATAGCGTCGATGTAGGACTTGGTACATCAGCCGTAAGCGGCGAAGAGCCGTTGTTTAGGCGTGCTCCAGCCGGCAGAGAAGCGGAAGAGGCCGGTGCGAGGTTCTGTAGGGAGTCGGGTTTCTCTCATTCAACGTTTGCGAAATTCTCTGCTCCTGGTTCAGGA
>CAVOJK010000070.1:0-17370 GCA_963695495.1 Hololepta plana
CAAGGCTCACTTCCCATCCTTTGGCCGTCTCTCCTCTGGCAAGGTAAGTGTTTTTTTTCTTGGAAATCAGATAGCTGGAGGCTTAGAGTCACAATCAGGGGTGTGCGAGAAGCAAAATTTTCGGGGAGGGGGGCGCAAAATAGACTGAGGTTCGAAATTTTCATAAGGGGGGACCCTTACAGTGAAACGGGCCCCGCAAAATGAGAGAAATTTTCAAAGGGGCCGCAAAGTGAGATTTTTTCAACAGGGGGGACCACATGATGAAAATTGAGGGGGGCGCAAATCGGAAAAAATTTTGTCCCGAGGCACACCCCTGGTCACAATGTTTCGCAACGGGAGTTTTTGAGTAGGCAGTTTTGAGTTGCAGTTGATGACGCTTTTTATCAGATGACCATAATAGCTTACATTTTTCATTAGTTGCTCAGATTTTGAACGAAAAGATTAGAGCGGTATTCTTTATTTCTGCTCCGTGGGATTAAACCGGATTTTTCCGAAGATTTTGTTATTCAAGATGGTCATGTTACGGAGTTCCAACTGGAAGGATGCTTTAAATAATAGAAGTTTTCTCCAGGTCGTCTGTTGCCATCAAGAATTGCCTCAAAGGCTCGCTTCTACGCCTCCGGACGTCGGTCCTATATCAAGGTAATTTTATTGTTTCGAAGTTCGGTTAGCTGGAGGCTTAGAGTCACAATATTTCGCTCCAGAATTTGTTGAGTATGCAGTTTCGGGTCGCAGTGGATGACATTTTTTTATCATATGCTCATAAAAGTCTAGATCTGCAGAGTGTCTCCGGACATGTATCGGGTTGCAGTCAATGACGCTTCTTTATGAAGCTGTTTCACGAAAGGCCTAGATCTGCAGAGCGAAGAATGTTGTATCCTCAGACACCGAGGGGGAGAGGAGGAGGAGGAAGAAGGGGGAGAGAGAGAGTGGGAGAGAACGCGAGAAATGAAAAACGGAAAATCAGAAACGTAGGGGATCCAGGTAGCAAACTTTTCTGGCACAGGAAATCGTTGGGCAGGTAGTTTTGAGTTGCAATTGATGCCAGATTTTTCTCACAATGCCTAGAATTTAAATTTCCGAGAAACGGATCGTTTCCAGATCAGCGCATCTTCTTCGGACCGGCGCTACAGACCTTGCAAATAGGCAGAATCTGAGGAGGTCCGGAGAGATTGCTGTTATTCACTCTTCCCGCCCCCACCCCCTCTCGCCGTATTGGTGTTGATTGTTTAATAAATGAAGAGAAATGTCATCAAGGAGAGGACCTAGAGTTGGAACTTGCACAGGTGCTTGTTCCACTCTCATTTGAAGCAATTTTGCCCTATTACCATAACCCAATCCCATGTCACCACTCTCCCGACCCTCCTCGCAAGTAAGCCTAACAAATTTCTCATCATTTGGATAAGCATATTAATATCAGGACAATCGTAGCTCAAAGGATGAGCTCTGCGGCGGCCGGGCAGGCAAGGTAATTTACCATTTTCGTCCACGGGTCATGCCCGATTTTTTCTTACCTCAAGCATACTTTTACCTTGAGTGTTCGGAAATTATGTTGAAAAAAGGAGTTCTTGTTCATTTTTCTGGACTCTTGAACATAAAGAGTGATTCTTTTTACTTTGTCCCCCCTCCAAATCTATGACAATCCGAAATGAGTGTAAAACAACGTAATTCGGAGCTAGACTACTGTATAGCTTGAGAGTGGGGCGAAAAGAGAGATTTTGCACAACAAACGTCGATAAGAATGTAATATCAGGTAGTCTACAGCGAAATCGTCGGCTCGTCGTCTGCAGATGTACGACTGATCAAACAAAAGCATCAGCTCCAGGTATTTTCTAGATCTTTGCACTGTTAAGTATACATTGGTTGCCTGGAAAAACAGTAGTTATTAATTGAGAACTGCCACACTCCACAAAATAATCTGTTTTGTTCATCGAGATAGTGGTAGTGATTTCGAGTTTCAATCGGTATCAGCTATCTGTTTTATATATTCGAATAGAAATCGCAGTAGTCAGACACAATAGAAGTCTCTCACTGAAATTCACGATTTTTGCTTTAGATCCTAGAAGTTCCTCAAACTGTGAATGGAAAAATTAGAGCAGTGTTTTGTTTATTTCTTCTCTGTGGGGTGAAACGTACTTTTGTGAAGAACGTCTCTTTTCAAGAGGATCACGTGACCGTGTTTCTACAAAACATGATTATTTAGATAGTAGAAGCTTTTTCTCAGGCCGCTGGCACCTGTTGCCATCAAGATGTGCGATGTAAATGGCTCGCATGACATCTCCAAGATGTCAAGGCTCACAGCTTTGGCCGTCTCTCCTCTGGCAAGGTAATTTTTTTTGTAAATCGGATAGCTGGAGGCTTGGAGTCACAACGTTTCGCATCAAAAATTGTTGAGTAGGCAGTTTTGGGTCGCACTTGTTGACGCATTTTTATCAATTGATCATAATGGCTCATATTTTTGTTAGTTTCTCAGACTGTGAACGAAAAGATTAGAGCAGTATTTAAATTAGTTCTGCTCCGTGGATCAAGCCTGATTTTTTCGAAAATTGTGTTATTCAAGATGGTCATGTTAGTTCCAACGAAAAGGATGCTTTGCAAAAATTTGTGGATAGTAGAAGCTTTCTCAGGTCGTCTGTTGCCAACAAGAATTACATCAAAGGCTCGCTTTTACGCCTCCGGACGTCGGTCCTCTAGCAAGGTGATTTCATTTTTTCAATGTTCGGTTAGCTGGAAACTTAGAGTCACAATGTTTCGTATCGGAAGTTGTTGAGTAGTCAGTTTTGGGTCGCAGTGTTTGACACCTTTTATCGAATGCTCACAAATGCCAAGATCTGCAGAGTGAAGAATGTTCTTTCTCCAGGCACATTACTGAAAGGGGGGGGGGAGATAGAGAGGGATAGAGAGAGAGAGAGAGAGAGAGAGAGAGAGAGCGAGAGAGAACGCAAAAGATGAAAGCTAAAAACTGGCCAGCTAGTGATTTCGGGTCGCAAATTGTTCAGCAGCGGAAATTGTTGGACAGGTAATTTGGAGTTGCAGATTATTTAGTACTTCCATTTTCCTGGAGGAGAGAAAGGATAGAGAGCTAGTATGGTGAATTGCAGACCCAAACAAATGATGTTTCAAATTGAAATCGAAATCAAGAGTCTTGTTTGCAGAAGTGCGGCCCAAACAGCGACAGTGCGGCGTCAATCTATTTATGAGCGCACAAAAACAAGATGGATCGCTCCCTCCTCAAGCTTCAGCTCGGCCAGGAGAAGCCTTTCTATACTTCCCAGGTATGCTTATCGTTCACGAAGGTTCCTTTTTGTTTTTCAAACTAGATAGGGAGAGAGAGGAGGAAGAGAGGTGAAGAAAAAACGGAAAATCAGAAAGCTAATGATTTTGGGTCGCAAACCTTTTTCCGCATCGAAAATTGTCTAGCATGCACTTTTGGGTTGCAATTTGTGCCAGCTTTTTCTCACATGAATGCCTAGAACTAAGACATCCGATAAACTTCATTTTCAGACGAGAACGTCTTCGTCGGATGGATGCTGTAGCTGTGGCGAGTAGGCAGTCTGAGGAGGTCCGGAGAGATTATTGTAATTTACTTCCTCCACCATGATCCCTCTCGCGATTCTGATGTTGATTGCTGGATAAATAAAGAACGTCATCACAGAGATGACGCAGAGTTGAGAACAGCCATAGTGCTCGTTCCACTCTCAATTGAAGCAATTTTGCCCCAGTACCGTACCCCATCCCACATTTCACCACTCTCCCGACCACCTCACAAGTAAGCCATGTTGATTTCTTATCATTTGAATCAGCGATTGAATATCAGGGCGCTCGATGCTCGATAGAAGAGCGCTGCGGCGGCTGGGCGGCGAGGTAAATTACCATTTTTGTCCACCCGTCACGCCCGATTTTTTATTACCTCAAGCATACTTTGACCTATATAATTATGTTGAGGAAGGCGATCTTGCTCTTTTTTCATTACAAACGTGAAGCGTCACGATGAAAACAAAAATCGATAATAGAGAAAAAAATGAAAATAAAGAATGTAAAGCTAAGATAAAATGAGCAAAGATTGTTTTCTTACAAGGAACACACCTCTAGTGGGTCCGGCAAAATCACTAATGACCTACATATTCTGAAAGGTCTCTGGTGGGAGATCACATTCTGAAAAACTCAGCTGCTAAATAGAACTGGTGTGGCTGTAAGAGCGGACTGAAAGTATTCACATTTCAGTTTTCAGTTTTTGACCCCTTCTCACTGCAATCTTTCCGTAGCATCAGCGTGGCTGAATGGATAAGGGACTTGTCCCGGAAGCAGATTTTTCCAGTTCGAATTTTTCTCTGCTAGATATTTTTTTGTCATTTTGACACTCATTAGGGCACTTGCTGGAATGAACATGTGAAACTGGTTTCATCTACAGGAAGCGAGACGGTGCTGAAAAATCGTCGCCTTTGATTACCTAAATCGATCCCCATTTCTCCTGGCTTGCTTCTCCCGTTTCCGCATTCAACCAACGATGCCTGTCAAAATAGCAAAAAAACGTGACAGCGGAAAAAATTTGAGCTGGAAAAGTATGCTTCCCAGACAAGTCTCTTATCCATTTGGCCACGCTGATGCTACGGAAAGATTGCAATGAGAAGGGGTCAAGAACTGAAAACTGAAATTTGAATACTTTCTGTCCGCTCGTACAGCCACACCAGTTCTATTTAGCAGCTGAGTTTCTCAGAATGTGATCTCCCACCAGAGACCTTCCAGAATATGTAGGTCAGTAGTGATTTTGCCGGACCCACTGAAGGTGTGTTCCTTGTTAGGTTGCCGCCGGCGGCTTCGACGCTTTCCTCTGCTGTTCTCACTACTTTGAGGCATGATTGTTCGACTTCTCTGCAACTGCCTCTGATGCTCCATCTCGTGCTCGTCTTCCTGTGAGTTCCACTATCACACTCACCTCTGTTTTTTTCTCTGCAAGTTCAGACACTTGTGTAGAACAGCAGAGAGAACGATATATCGAATTTCTAAAATATAATCATAAAGTGCCGGTTTGTAGTAACATTTCCTAGCTCTCTTATTCTTTTAGCGAACCAGAAACAACTCAATGAATTCTCCGTTGTGATAGATACAAAGCACAACTGTGGCCAGTCTTGTGACCAATTAGTCTCGTCGGAAAGATTCTTTTATAGTATTCTTTCATGTTTGGATAGAGTGTTTTTACAGTTTGGCAGCTTTTCGAAAAGCAGCAGCTTCTTTGCATCGTCGGCGCGCACTGACGCGGCGTGCAGAGAAGGAGAGAGGTTGGTGCGAATTCCAAGAATCGTTCTTCGTTGCACATTTTTTACGCTAAAATTGGACTTCTCGCGGTTCTGATTCGCTAAAAGAATTTAAAAATTAAATTAGACTTTTTAAAAAATGAAATTGTGATTTGGAGTCGCACGTTCTGGGTGTACTCTCCATTGAACCAAAATAGAAATTATCTTGAGAGAACTAGCCGTTCTTTTCAAAACAGCAACCCCAGACAAGTGAGTTCCGGGGAAAGACTATGAAAATAATGTTCTTCCTTTCAGCTTTGTGTTGAAGTAGCTTCCCTGCGTCAGCTAGGGGTGCGTAGTGACCGCTGACTTTCCGGTTAAATTCAGAAATCCGTGGAAGTCATTTATCCATAGAGATTTTGGTCGCTTACGAATCTTGGTAGCGCACGGATTTCTGAACATCCTCCACTTTTTAGAGTACTTACATAGTGTGCATTCAGTCCACATCACGTTTATTGATCTGCTGTTGTTTTTGTTGTTTTTTGTTCGAGTATCTGATGCGACGTGCAATCGTTGGTTAGATATTAAGACTCGAAGCAAGGGGGAGTCTTGATCTGCTAATAATACAGTGTTGAAATTTGTTTCTTACAGAGAATGCTGCTATGCCCGATCGCTGCTACAACTACTAGCTGATCGATCAAGGAAGAAGAGCCAAAGGGCCACCATCATCGATCTTCCACAAGCCGCGCTCTCTTCCTCTGCCATCACCAGTCGAAAGGTTGGTAAAATCAGTGAATAACTACTCTGGTCGCCACTAGACTACTGTAAGGCGTTAGAGTGTGGAAAAAGAGAGGCACGGAAGCGTAACGGGGAATCAGTTCATGGCTGTGTCATGGCTATTCATTCGTATTGCTAGAGCAATCAGAAAAATAGAAAACAGAGAGATGGTGATTTCGAGTAGCTAATGTCTCCCCATCTGGGCTTCTCGAACATGATAGCTGAAGTATGAAATATTCAGTTGTTATCATGATTTTGAGAGCTGCTTTTTGTAACAAGTGTGTGTATTGGATAATTAAATTTACTTGAGATCATAGCGCAAGCCTGATCAGTAATTAGTGATTGACAGCCTTTATCATTTGGAGAATATAAGAAAGACAAAGAAGTGGTTGTTTTGAGTAGTACTACGGACTGCTTTTCACTAAAAAAATTTTCGTAAGTAGGCAGAATCGAGTAGCAAGTGAAAATAGTTGATCATACATGGTTCTCAAAAAAGGGTCCTGACATAGCCTCTTAGTGATAAAGAAGGGCCATGACAGGCCATATTTCAGTTGAAAAGAGGTCCTCACAGTCAAAATTCGAGTAGCAAAAAAGAGGTGGTGCCGTTCTTGGAACGACCGCTCCCATGTATGTAGTTGATTTCACGAAACGGCGGAAGCTGTTGTAGTCTTTGCGTTTGCTAATATAGGACCATTTTTATAGGACCGCGACTTTAATCATGTGGAAACTTTTCCCCCATCAGATTCGGCCGACCCGCACCATCTTCGCATCGGGGCGTGGAAGACCATCAAAATTTAGCATGTTGGCTGGATCGAGGAGGTCCGGAGGAGCTGCCCAACTTATTTCCACTCTCACCCCCCTCTCCCCTGCATCGGATATATGTTCAGAAATCCGTACCGATCAAAATATTCACGGTTCGATCTACCGTAACCCACCCAAATTTCCACGTGGGGTTTTACGGTCGGCACGGCTTTCTAAACTCATCTCCTGCATCACATTGATGATTGTTCGATGAATAAATATAGTGTCATCATAAAGATGACTGAGAGGTGAGGGAGAGCCAAAGTGCTCTTCTTCCCCAAGTTTCCTCAAGAAAGTTGCCCCGATTACCGTACCCCCCATCTACTCTCTCTATCCGCCTCCCGACTATCCTCGCAAGTAAGATACTTCGATTTTTATCATTTTGAGACAGTTGATGAATCTCAGGAGTGCTCTACAATGCTTTGGCGAGCATTTGGCACGTCGGCTGGGCGAGGTGAATTAGCCTTTGTGCCGACCGGTCATGCCCGATTTTTTCTTAGGTCTTTGAACTTTGAAATTCTTGGCACTGCAAATAGTGAGAATAGTAGTATTGTGGAGCACGGAGAGATTGGAAAGAAGAAGCGGGAGAGAGAGAGAGAGAAAGATTTTAAAACTCCTGCAGGTCTTGAAGTCGTGCGCAAGTCCTGCTCCAGCTTCGGGCTCCAGGCTCTTATTTCAACTTTTATCGAGGTAATTTACCAGATTGTGCATTTAGCGTATCGCCGTTTCTCCTCTTTGCAATCAATTACTTACAGCCCGTAACACAAATGCGGCAGATTTAAATTCTCGGAAATGTTTTTCTTCTAATGATCGAAAATGTAAGACGTTGAGATGCACAAGAAGTTTGAATCACTTGGAAAGTTTGAAAAAACTTGGAGTTTGAATGAGCGTCAGATAAAGTGGAAAATTTTGGAATCCTATAATTTCTTTCAGAACGATGACGCTCGGCGACGAAAAACGATGGAAAAAGAAGAGAAAAGAAGAAGAAGAAGAAACGAGCTCGACAAAGATGATTGTTTTTTCTCTCGAACTGTCTCATCTTTTTTTGTTATGATTGCCTGGGGATTGTCATAAAGATGGCAGGGGAAGGGGGGAAGGGGCGAATTTACAGTAATCCGTAGACTCCAGGACGAATCTACGGAGAAACTGATTCGGGGCGCATGACGCGAAGAGAATGATTTGATTGATTGGAGCTGATTGAGGAGACTGACTGACTGATTGGTGTTCTGTTAGCGGGTGGGAATGATAGTGTAACTGGTGTAGTTCTAGAATGGGAAGCTTTGCTTTCATCAGCTCATGTGCTTTCTGAAGTAGAATTAGATGGAGTTTGATTCTGCAAGACGCTTACAGTAGTATTTTTTTGAGTAGAAGGGGACTGTTCGAAAATCTGGCTGTGGTTACCCTACATTGCGTTCGCGGGAACGATTATTTTGTAGCGCTTTTTGATAGAGAGGAGGGCAGTTTTGGACCGTGGTTACATGAGTGTTCGTAGAAGAGAGGAAAGGTTGACTGTGCACTATACAGCTTGCTGCTTGGTTACTGTAGTCTAGGAGAAGCATACTGTAGGCCATTGACTCCATTAGAGTTGTTGTCGCTTGTGCAGTGTACGGTTGTCCGTAGAAAACGGCGTACCGTACTCCGATCACAAATCCATAGCTAACCGTAAGCATCTCCACATCTAGCTACTTTGCTAATCAGAAAGAGCAGTGTCTCTCTCCCTCTCTCTCTCTCTCTCTCTCTCTCTCTTTCGCTCATCCTCTCTCTCATCCGCTCGCCGTTCACACGGCAATGCGACCCACTACTAGCAGCACCTCCTCGCGGTGTGGGTTGGATTGTTCCCATCATGGGAGCAAGCTGAGACTGCTGTTATTTTGAAAGATAACGTTGAAGGAGCAATATTCACAATGTGACGGCCATGTTCAGTGATTTGTCCGCGAACATTGTCCAAACCTACCGTAATCCGTTGAAGATGGACGCTGGAATTAGAGACGCGTACGGATAACTGAATAAGGCCGATGAGATTCACTATCGAGCATTATGCAAACATAATAATTGTCCGTTCTAATTTTTATCTTGACGCTAGCTAGGGCGATAACTAGACGATCGAAACCAAGATACAACTGAAAAAATGATGGCAAGAGAAAAAACCCAATCATATCAATAATTTTTCGCTGAAAGAGTTGGAAAAGACGTTCGCTGAGACAATTTGCCATTTGGAAGATTGTTCCCGATGCTGAAATTTATAATCTTCGTGGTTTTCTCGGTGGGCGTCGCTTCTGGACAGAGCAGCAAGTGTCGAAACTTTACGGTTTCCTTTATTTTAATTTTTCTTGCGGAATTTTTCGAGAACCGGGCACAGAATATTTTAAAGTCCGGTGTACTTTACCCTTTCACTAATGTGGTTGACAGACAATGATCGCTAGCGCTTCATCAATATCATTATCTGCAGGGCTACAACTATGCGTTTATCAAGAAAAACTCATCATGTGTCTATGTCTCGCAAGACTTTCAGTATGCGCAAGTACCGTACTTCTCGGACAAGGCGGTGAGTACTTGTTGATAGAGAAGTACCATGGTCACGGGGTGATTCGCGTTTTATCCCGAACCCCGAACCCCAAGCACCATCCAAAACTCATACAGTATCCTCGTGAAACACATTGAAAAACAGAGTTCTTGGGAGAGGTGAAAGGCGAAAGGCGGGTTCTGGGGTATGGGGTACGGAGTAAAACGCAAATGAACTGGTAAAGGTCGTCCCAAAGCGTCACTAGCTTTTGCTACCCGCATTTCGCCTGCCAGGACCACTTTTCGACAGAAGCCAGTCTTACCGGCGAACCCAAGTCTCTCGATTGGGTCGTGTACTTTATTCTTTTCAGAAGCTGGCTGCATGCGCGAGTAACGAAACACGTCTCGCTCTCGTTGATCTCTCCGAGCCTGAGGATTTTGAAAAAGCTGCTGTGAGTATGAAAATGGGAAAACGGGTCCTGTAGCCTCATGGCTCATTGAGTCATGTGCCCGAGCGAGTCCACTTCAGACAGCAGAACGGCTACATATGTCTCTGGAATCGGAGAAAATGAGACATGAATCCTTGCCTGGTTGCTTGTCTCAAGTGAACTCGGCCAGAGATATTGACCGAGAAGGATTGATCCGATTGAACTCGGATTGTGATGCTGCTCTTGCAGAAGTTCTCAGATACTTTGTATCGTGGCTACGGCCCTTATTGTACTAGTTGGTGCTGAGAGAGATGATACTATGGTTGGAAAGGTGGTGAGTGATTTCTCGAAAACTCAATTTTTCCATGCTGCAGACTAGAGATTACAGTCGACCGAGAGCCGTATGTCCGAAAGAGTCCGCATGAGACAAGCTACCAGGCCGTTCCATGTCTCTTTCTCCGTGTTACTCATTGCGAAAATCGATCTCTTCTCGGCCGTTCTGGTGTCTCAACTGTATTCGAACGGACTTACGGCTCTCAGCCGACAGAAATGCCGGTAGAAGTGCGGCGCAGTAAGCGCGTCGCGTTCGAGTGTGAGAGCACCTCCAAACAGGAGAGCCAAAGAAGCAAAATCTAAGCAGTGGAAGTCTTCATAGCATCTCGCACTTTTCTCTCGGCCTTCGACTATAGTATTAGTTTTTCGCATCCAGAAAGTCAAGTTGGATAATTGAAATAGGTTCGAAATACATAATTAGATAATTGAAAAATTAAAATAAAAATATCAAAGAAGCTTTTGAAGCTCAGGAAGTATTTGTAAACAGGACAAATTTGATCGCCTGTGGAGCTGGAGCAGAACTTCAAAGTTTGTCAACACTTCGTGGTTTGACAAGAACCAAGGTGAGAATTAGGGTGGCGAAAACCGATACCGATAATCGGTTTTTCGGCTTCTGGAAATCAAGCGACAAGCGTTCAAAATCAAAAGTAAGGCACACAAAAGCTGTTCTGGCTACTAGTCGGTCGACTACATAATTATACCCAGGCTTCGAAAAGGATATGGCGCTGAACGGAACTAGAAGCAAAAAGTATCCAGAAACTGGCTTAGCAGTCACTCTCACAAGCAAGTTTTTCTGCAGATGTGAGAAGGTTGAAGTTGATCGAAGAAAAAAAGATTGCCTCTGCCGAAATTACCCGTAAGACCGGCTTCTGTGTTATAAAGCCGTCATGACATACTGTCATTTTCCGCGGGAATCCTCAGATGGCAGGCAAACAATAGCCTATGATCGGTTTATCGATTCATTTCTCAAGTGAATAGTGCAATTTGAAACCGGTGATCGGTTATGGTCTTTGTCAACCTCTGAACGCACTTAGGGCTTTCGGCTACAGCTTTGTAAGTATTGATTTCAACAAATACAACCCATTTCCAGATGGCAAACCCGCTCTCCACGATATATCCGTCGCATTTTCATACAAGGCATTCTGTGAGTTGAAAAAGGAGAGAAGCGTGTGTTGCCTGATTTGATGAGTGGACGAGTGTCAAAGCTCTAATCTAATGATGAAACTGTTAGACTGTTGAGCTAAAGAAACACGCAT
The DNA here is from genome assembly GCA_963695495.1 of Hololepta plana. Taxonomy (NCBI): domain Eukaryota; kingdom Metazoa; phylum Arthropoda; class Insecta; order Coleoptera; family Histeridae; genus Hololepta; species Hololepta plana. Next base: position 11,332 of record CAVOJK010000070.1, read on the forward strand.
CTATGGTCGGGGCTGAGAGGAAAGTTATTAGTGTTTCAGAATCTAAAACGTGGTGTGCAAGTCTAAACGCGTCCTGTTCACTTTTCCAATCGCTATAAACGTGTCATCCAGGTCGTCTGGCACTTCACATGTTGTTCCAAATGACCTCCTGGTATGACCTCTAGGTCGTGTGAGAAGACCACACACCAGTCTGCCTTTTCAATAAGACAGACGTGTCCATCCTGGACAAAATCCCAGCGACACTATCCGACAGCGTACCAAAGTCACTGACATCGTCGAGAAGATTTACGAAGCGAAAAGAAGATGGGCTGGGCACGTTGCCCGGCTTACCGATAATCGCTGGACAATCCGAGTGATCCGACTGGTACCCACGTGGCAGAAAACGCCCGCTGGGAAGGCCACCATCAAGGTGGAGCGACCCAATGATGAAAAGCGGACTTCAAGGTATTCAAGGTAAGTAAACAGGACGCTGTTTAGACTGGCAGACCACGTTCCAGATTCTGAAACACTAATAGAGCTGCGTTAGAGCGGCGCTGTGAGCTCGTCGCGGTTGGATATGAGAATATTCCAAAGAAGTAGAGCGCAGAGGAGAGGTAAAGTCTAGAGAGTGGGACAGACATTTTATCGGTTATCGGTTATCAATGGCATTCACCTTGACCGAAAAGCAATGTACAAGATCATTACAAGATTATGTTCTAGACGAGTGAGGGACAGTTGAAGGGAGTCAAGTTTTTTACCTCCGACCCCGACTATACTAGAGATTCCCTCACCTCCACGACCCTTTCTAACAATTTGTCCACGAACATGATTCAATGTAATTCCACTTTTCCAAAATGCTGAAAAGTTGGATGAATTTTCTTGCGAACCTCGGTGGAATAACACAATCGCATTCAACCTTTTTGTTGTAAAAACTTCATCACATTTGCAAACCTGTTAAAGCATGCGGGATATCAAAGAAATCAGTGTGTTCGAAAAATCACAGAGTTGCTCGTTGATGGGCGATTGATCGATTTAAAATAGCGTACATACTTTACAACAAAAATCATGGTCTGTTGGGGATCACTGATCAGAAATCACGTTACTTGCGATAATGGATTAACTGACAGACTCACTGTTCAGGGTGGTGATTGATGAGGGACAGGGATCAAGGTTGTAAAATGATTTTTAACTGATTTATCGATTGGTCAGTTATTGTCTGTCTCTCATGTAGCAGTACCAGACAGCATGGCACACTGCCGGCAGCACGAATAGGAAGAGGAGGCAAACATTGAGGCAAAACTTGGCCAGTGCATTGCTTGTCGTGGAACCAGATTGCGAGAGGCTGAAATGAGACGCTTTTGCATTTTCGTTGTTCTCCTTTTTTCTCCATAAACTACTTTGTTTCTTCCGTTTGGATCAGTTTGTTTTTATTTCTTCCTCATGGTTCGCCATATTTCTCCATCTACCAATCACTTCTCGTCTGCTTGTGATTGTTTTTGTGATGCATTTGTTTTTCCGTGTCTTTGTCATCGCATTTCCGCTTCAACGCAAAATAAAACATAAAAAACTGGCGATTAGCCGGAAAAATCAGAGAAAAACTCACCGGGAAGAAGAGAATGAGAAGAATCTCAATAATCTTGTCAGAATCGGAGTGTTCAGTCATTTCGATTGTTCAATAGCTGAAATGGAGAGGTTTTCAGACGCGAGCAAGACTAGTTTCTCGTCGCGGATTGTGGTCACTCAAGTGTGAGAGCTGTATGTTCGATTACTGCACAATATTCTTTCATTTCGTAGTCTCAACTTGAATGAACTGGAGATATTTCTACGGTTCTCGAGCAGAACTGAATACGATCAGTGATACCAATCAGGACAAAAAAACATTTTCCTCTGTTCCCGACTTTTCCGGTTCAGCGAGGGGGCTCTCAACATTTCAGGGCCGGAGGGTATGCCTTTAGTGATCTCGGGGGGGGGGGTGCTTTGTTATGAAGTATTTACAGATATCAACATACACGCGCGGGGAACAGTGATTCAGCCAATTTCAGTGAGAGCTGTAGCTAGAAAAAACGAAGATTCGAAGATGAATAATGGAGAAGGTAACCATTAAATGGAACATAATAAAAGAAGTTCTTGTGAACCAATTCTCAAACTATTCGAGTACATGGAGGAGTTTTTAATCGGTCTGAAGCAAATTTCAGCCCATTCACGGCCTTTCCACGTTAGGCGATGAGTAAGCCCTACACAATAGCTTGGAAATCATCAATGCAGAGGCCACGTGACATTTGGCAAAGTTGCACAACATGAGTCACGCAGCAATGAATAGAACTGCTTTCACAATTTTTGATCGATTTCCGAACGGATTATTTTCCACTGTATGACAAAACGCGATACAAAGTGGCCTGGAAGTCTGTCTCGAGTGGACTCCGATTGGACATACGACTCTCAGCCGACTATAGAAATAGCGGAAGCCTTGCCAGATTGTATGACATGATTCAGGGAACGTAGAAGCTTGATCACTGTTTCTCTTCCCCCCCCCCCTTCTCTCCCTCTCTTCATATCTCTCTTTCTCAATTCTCTCACTCTCTCACATTCAATACTCTCGAACTCTGTATAGCTGAAAAGAGATTACAGAAGATTTGCACTCGTGAGTACAGAAATTCAGTGAGGGGACTTGAATTTGGAGGGGAGTGAGAGAGAGAGATAGAGATAGAGAAAGAGAAGGAAAGAGAGATAGAGAGAGAGAGATAGAGAGAGAGAGAGAGAGAGAGAGAGAGAGAAAGAGAGAGAAAGAGAGAGAAGCATAGGTGACGACAGTGAGTTCACGCTTGCTTTTCACGTGAGAATAACATATCGCACTATCGAAGCTTTGCGATCTATCAGGAAAAGGCGGAAGAAGATAAGGAAGACAACATAGGGTGGAGTGAATTTTGAGGAGGAGGAGGCCGGTGACATTGTGGGCTTTGATGCTAGATTCTCTCTCTCTCTCCCTCTCCCCCGTCTTTGTTGTACGACCGGATACCACAAAATTCCTGATAAGTCGACAGAAGATCAAAATGAAACGAGAACTAGAATGAGACACAAGGCAATGCCTTAATCATGCCCAACAGGTTCAGATAGTCGCTAAAGAAAACTAAACAAACGGGAATTAAGAGTAGAAGACTTGAATCTAGTCTGGGAGACAGAGAGGAAGCTTACAAGAGAGGATGCTTGTTAGCTACGCATGAACTATGTCAACTACCGTTCCGAAGACCGCTAGTGAAAACTAAAAACTCATGGACTCGGGAATAAAAATCAGAAAGAAGACTCTAATCTAGTCTGAGAGACAGAGAGGAAAGCTCTGCTAGCTTTCCACGTTTATAACACGCAACGAAAGCATGGAAGTGGTGGAAAGTTTGAGACGCTGAATCACGCGGCTTCACCTTCACCACCTGGCGCCTTGCCTATCTCTCTCTCTCTCTCTCTCTCTCTCTCTCTCTCTCTCTCTCTCCTCTCTCTCTCTCTCTCTCCCCCTCTCCCTCTTTCTCTCTCTCCCTTTCTTCTCCTCTACTCATTTTTATCACTTTTTCGCATCATCCTATCTAAATCTGTTCCATCCCCCATCTCTCTTACTCTCTCCCCCCTCTCTCCTCTTCCTCCACTATGCGTTTGACTGAACAAACACCTCATGTGAAGCGTCGATCTAAATTTCTCTTTGCCTCTATTTCAGATCACACCTGCGACCTTGATGAGAGATGAAGAACTCGAGCACAAAATGGGACTCAATAAGTTTTTTGACGGGAAAAAGAACGGAAACGAGTTTTTACATCATCAATTGTTCAAAGAGATTAAAAATCTTTCCAAATAGGGCAAGTGGAGTTCCAGAGGTTCCGATTGAAGTCAAGGATAATTACGTTTCAGAATCTGGAAGATTATCAGTAGATGGAGAGAAAGAAACTGAGTGGGTGAGTTCAAAAAGGAGCTCTCGTATCTCTGAGTCATAGGAAGCCTCACGAGATTTTACTATTTTCATGTGGAAACGCATGCAAACAAGCAAACCAAACGTATGCGGCTTTATGAGTCACTGCAAGGTTGCCGTGATTTGAAGAGGAGAGAGAGAGAGAGAGAGAGAGAGAGAGAGAGAGAGAGCGAGAGCGAGGAAGAGACCCTTATGATAATGGCTTCGCTATAGAAACACAAGCATTGTTGGAAGGGGACCTCACATTATTCACTAAAATAGTTTTGCGAAATGGACATGTGCAAACTCTCCTCATCATTGTGAATAAAACTGACAATTTTCTTCCTGTTTCGGTCATTATTTTCTCATGGATGTTTCCTCTTCATGCATGCTCCGTAACGCTTTTCACCAGTCTCTCTCCACCTCTCTCTCTCTCTTCTCTCTCTCTCTCTCTCTCTCTCTCCCTCTCTCTAAACTCACTCCCTCTTCTCTCTCACTCCCTCTTCCTCTCTCACTCTCTCTTTCCCTCTCTCTCTCTCTCTCTCTCTCTCTCTCTCTCTCTCTCTTCTCTCTCTCTCATCCCTTCTCTTTCAATCCAAACCACCCTCAACCACAGTTACTATGGGCAGTACATCTGCACTGGGAATGAAAGATCTTCCGAATTTGGAGAATTGACTCATCCACCATGTCTCGAACACTGAAATGCTCGAAAGGGATAACTTTTTGGCAGTGAGAGCAAGAACTTGCGTTGTTTTGAAAGCAGATAAGAGAATTCACTGGAATTGCATTAAAGATTGTGCAACCCGAACCGTTTTCGACGGGAGAGTAATTTCGCATATCCTATAGTGTAGATCACACCCAACTCTATCTACCCTGTAATTTTTATCAAATTTGGTGATAGTTGGTTTCGAATGCCACTGGCTCGTTGCACAAAAACTGAAAAGAGACCGAGGAGGGAGAGGGGCCACGTGAAGGACTTGTGGCGTGGATTGTGTGCACGATGTGTGAATTAGCAAAATAATGGTTGTTGCGCACCACGAATATACTACGACTCGGGTTAGAAAATCTTCAAGTTTTTTCAGTGCAATCTAAATAAAACTAAAGAAATTTCGCAAACGGACTCCAGCATCAATCTTCTCGAGTAGAATTCGCTGACGTAACAACTTTATTTATGCAATAAAACTGACAATTTTTTGGCAACCCGCTTGTGTGTAACTTTGTCTATCTTTGAAAGTGAAAAAAATATTCTGAAGATAAAACTTTGATAGAGAAAGAGCTAACGAGCGAATAAAATAGAGATAGAAAAGTTTGAATAAGGCTATAAAATAAGAGTTGGTTGATAATCTCGCATTGGAAGCGTCATCACTGGTATCGAGTAAAGCTTTGGTTATATTGTTTTCGTGTTTTTGGGAGTTTTCCTAATTGTGAGGCGGAAACTGTTGGCAGCTAAGTGATAAAATTTCTGGTTTTCTTGGATTTTTTCGAGAGCAAATAATCAAATCTAAAATTGAAACTCAACCGCCGACAGTTTCGAAATACAGATCAACAAAATCCCGATATGATACAATGTGTTTCTGTTTCTATATTGAAAGTCATGCATTACTAGTGCTGAACCTGATGCAATGGTATGTTGTAACAGAACTATACCGTAGACAATATGAAAAAATAGTCCATCAAGAGCGATTTCCGTCCGAGTCCACTTGAGACAAGCTGCCAGGCCGTTTCACGTTTCACTCTCCGTGTTTCTCAGTGCAGAATGATCCGTGAATTAGCCGTCATGCTGTCTCAAGGGTACTCGACCGATTAACTTACCGGCTCTCGGTAGATTAGACTCAAGGCGTCGACTTCAGGACTGATGTATTTCTCTTGTTCTCCTTGGGCTCTAGTGGTTCGGTCCACATGGCGGGCTTGGCAGTCGCCAGGAGGCAGAGAGCAAGTTGCAAACGGAGCAAAAATCCAGCATGAAACAGGAAGATCAGGCGCCACTCCGAGACGGCGCCAGTTTTTTAGGAAGGAGTTTACCTGGGGAATATCGATTTTCGAGTTTTTTCACAAGGTCAAAGATGAATGTATTTTGGTCACTGCAGGTTTTTAGAGCTGGATCAGAGTTTGGACGAAACGATGAGATT
>CAVOJK010000071.1:0-24030 GCA_963695495.1 Hololepta plana
GAGGTTGACAGCCGACAGAAAGACGAGGTAAACAGAGAGAAAAGTGTATTGGATATGGGAATGGAGCTGAATGTGAATGTTGTGAGTGTAGATTGATGGATGTAGTTGATGTGTTCACTCAAGTCTTGCCAGTTGTGTCCTGAATGTTCCACCATCTCCTCCCCCTTCTCCCTCCACTCACCACACTGCAACACTGGCCACATAGAGTACATTGGGTCTCTTGAATCCGTTGAAGGTGGTGGCCGCCGCCATGGTGTAGGCCCCCATCTGCTCGTACAGCATCCAGTCGCCCACCTGCAGGATGGGCAACCATCTGTCCTTCTCGACAAGGTCCAGCGAGTCGCAGGTCGGACCCCAGATCTTGGCGGGGTATGTGTGGCCGTTGATGTCGAAGAGTGGATTGCCACGTGGGTGGACGTGGTCGTAAAGGATGCAGTTGAACGAGCCGTACACGCCGTCGTTCATGTAGTACATGTATCCGATGTCGTTGCAGTCCTTCTCTGTAACGATGATGATCATCTCCTCTCCTCCCTCCTTCCTCACCATCATCCGTCACTCGATCTGCATTGCATCTAGTAGCAGAGATCACATTCGTGACCAGGGTGAACGTGGAGGAGGCGAAGAATCTGCCAGGCTCGGCGATCAGCCGAACGCCACATCCGACGGGGAACAACTCGTCGAGCACGGGCAGCACCGTGGCAGCGATCTGGTTGATTCCCCCTCACTCTCCCCCTCCCATCCACCCACCGATTGAAGTGTCACCTTTCCGTCATTTGTACCGGGGAATCCTCCGCCGATGTCGAGTATCTGCATCGAGTGGCCCAGCTGATGGCCCAGGTCGAACAGGCGACGCGCGTGGCGGACGGCGATGCCGAACGCGGTCGGGTCATTGCAACCAGAGCCGACGTGGAAGCTGAGAAGGAGAAGGATTGGAGGAGGGAGGGAAACTTACGAAACTCCCACTACTCGAAGCTTCAACTCTGCAGCCTCCACCATCAGTTTGGATGCGACATGCACAGGTTCAGCACCGAACTTGTGGTTGAGGGGACAGGTGGCAGAGGGATCGGATACAGCGATACGAAGGATGAGACTGGAGGCGGTGGGGAGGGGAAGGGGACAACCAACCTCGCATCCCTGTGCAATTCGGCCGCCTTGATCAGCTCCTCGGTGTTGTCGAATGTCATCATGGACACGTTGTTTTCACGGGCGAACTGCATGAATGATCGTGTCTTGCACGGGTTCGCATAGATGATTCGATCACTCGAAGCCAGCTGCCCATCCAGAATCTGTTCCATCTCATCGCGAGACGCGCAATCGAAGCCGACACCGAGCAGGCTGAGCGTCTTCAGCAGCACCGGGTCGTTGTTGCACTTGACCGCGTAGAAGGGCTGCAAGTTTGAGTTGATCATATCCCTTTCCCCTCTCGCCCACCTCGATGCGCTTCATCGTCGTCGTCCACTCCTTCATCTTGTTCACCACCGCGTCCAGCGAGCCGATGTAGAAGGCAGAATCATCATTCTGAGAGAGGACTCATTCCCATCATTTGGCTGTGATCCACCTCGTCGTTCTTCGCCATCGCCACGTCGCGCGCCACCTTCTTCGAGTCGATGTTCTCGTTCAGCACGTTCACCTTGTGGTCACCCAGCAGTTCGACGAATTTGAGTCCGTTCATCTGAATGATTGACAGGTGATCGGGACTGAAACTGACCTTTGTCCTGGAGGTCGGGCGAGTCGTTCAGGTGGGGAAAGGTGAAGGGAAGATGAGTTCTGATAGGGATGAGAAATGTGGAAGGACTTACGGGAGGGGGACGAGGAGGGGGAAGGATGCGACGAGTTGAAATGTGGAAGGAGAGGAGGGCGGACGAGTTGCAGTCGGCCTTCTCGGTTGAATCCCTCCATCATCCACTCACCTCTACACCTCCAATCTCAACACCCACACAAGGGAAGAAGAGGACAGCGAGTGGAGGGCGAGTGAATGTGATTTTCAATGTGTTCAGCCGGTGATTGGCCCAAGGGGTGATGATACCTGAATGGAGGGCACCATGTTATTCTTCCATATTCTTCCATATACTCACCTCCTCAAGCCGACCGGTGGGGTGATAGTGAAGGGAAGAAGAAGGAAAGGGCAGATATCAGACGAGCAGCAGTGAAACGAATGTCGTTGGTCCCGTGACGAATGAGGAGGGCTGGGGAGGGGAGGAGGAGGATGCCAGCGCGGAGAGGAGGTCGATGACGTCATGAGAACGGTGCGCAGAGGGTGGAATGTCGTGGATACGGGTGCAAATGTCCTCACAACAACACATACAATCACATGATGTTTATTACTGACTCATCTCTTCTAGCTCTCTTTCATCATCACATCTTAAAGCTTTCCTCCATCACTTGGCTTCTTCCACTTGTATGTGCCCGTGAACACAAATCCATGCCTCCTCATCATCTCATCCGCTTCGGCCGGCCCGCGGCTGCAGAGGTCAAAGATATAAAATGCAAAGATCAGAGGTCAAAGATCAGACATTCCCTCCCTATCTCTTCTGCTCACCTTCCAAACTTGTATTCGATTGGTTTGATGTGTTCCCGTTCGATCTTGTGCAGCAGTGGAGTGAATATCTTCCATGCGTGTTCCAACTCGTCGGTGCGGACAAAGTTGATCTGCGATCCCATAAACACTTCGATGAACAGCCGCTCGTACGCGTCGGGAAGACGCACATCCTGATATCTGGACGAGTAGGACAAGTCCAACTCGGTCTCCTCCACTCCAAAGCCCATTCCCGGTGTTTTAGTCATCATTTTAACGTAGACAGCCTCACCGGGTGACACTCTCATCACCTGCCATTCTCATCCTCCTTCCCCTCCCCCCATCCACCCACCAGTTCTGTTCGTTTCAACGCCCCCTGAGGGTAGATATCTCCTGCTACTGGTTTGAACTGTATTCTGACCTCTGCTTTCCTCTCGTTCAGTCCTGTTTGTCTCCCGTCTCCTTCCCCCTCCTTCCTCTCACCTTTTCCACATCTCAAAAAGAATGGAACTCCTTCCCATCTTTCATTGTGAACGTGCAGTACAGCCAGTGCGAATGTGGGTGTCACACTGTCTGCGCCCACTCCTTCCTCATCTTTGTAACTTGTTCGAGCCTCGGCATCTGTTCCCTCTCCTTCCCCTCCCATCCACCCACTTGAATGATCTGCATTGGCAACGTACTGTCCCACAACCACATCGTCCACCTCCACAGCTCTGATCTTCTTCAGAACCTTCACTTTCTCGTCACGAATATCCTCCGCATTCAAACTTCCCGGCTTCTCCATCGCGACCAGCGTCAGGATTTGCATCAGATGATTTTGCATAACATCTCTGAACGAGTTGACCACCATCAACATGCCCCTTCCCACCTGATTATTCCTGATTTGTCAAAGTATCCGGCCCTTCCCTGAGTTCCAAAGTCCTCCTTGAATGAGATCATCACCGATGCGATGTTGTCCCTGTTCCAGACCGGACCGAGAATTCTGTTGGCGAATCTGAGTCGGAGTTGAGCGAGTTTGACCTCCTCCCACCTGAGCACCATCAGGTTCTGCACCATCTCCTTGCCCAGGTAGTGGTCGATCCTGTAGATCTGCTGCTCGCTGAACAGGCCGGCCAGCTTGGCGGACAGGGCGGACGATGACTCCAAATCGTGTCCGAAGGGCTTCTCAATGATGAGTCTTGTCCATGCATCTCTGTGTATGTGATGAACACATGCATCTCATCTCCCCTCTCACCCCTTGTCCATGCAATGAGCCCTCAACTGCTCCGACACAACACCGAACACGTCGGGCGGAAGGGCCAGATAGAAGATGCGGTTGACGGGCTCTGAAAGGCAATCAACAGATTAACATCCACTCACCGTTGTTCGAGTCTTTGGACAGCTGGTCGATGTACTGGGCCAGCTTGACGAAGCCGTCGGGCGTGTCGTACTTGCCCTGGATGTAGTCGCACTTGGCGATGAACTCGTCGAATCTGCTCCTTTCCTCCTCCCGCACCTTGCAGTTCTTCTCGAACTGGGCCCGCAACTTGTGCATGTCGAGTGCAGATCTGGCGTATCCCACGAAGCGGGTACCACTGGGCAGAAGCTGGTCTCTGAACAGCCACCACAACGTCGGGTAGATCTTCTTCTTCGCCAAGTCGCCCGACGCGCCGAACACGGTGAAGACGTGCGGGGGATCAAAGCGAACCGCGGGCTCCATCGAGGCTCTGAGGTGGGCGATCAACTCGGCAGAGAGGGGAGTGGAAGATGAGTTCTGAGATGATGATGATGATGGGATGAAGGTAAACAAACAAACAAACCTGCCGATGAGAACGTGCAGGGATGCGTAGATCATCTTGAGCCAATTTCTTGTCTGACATCTGAGAGAGTGAACAAAGTTGAAAGAGAAAAAGATGACAAATAAACGGCGGAGGTTGAATGGGTTGCCATAGGAGAGGAGGTCGAAAGAGGAGGGGAGAGAAAGGCTGACAATTGTAGACACACACACAAAACACGATAAGAAGTGGTACGATTTAAGTGGTTCGACTGAATTGAAGGGTGAAACGAGTAAGCTCTACACACACTATCCGATCTATGCTATAAGGATGAATGTGACAGCTAACAAACAATGCCAATCATCATTCCAATGCAAATATACATCACAATGTACACAAGGAATGTACACATTTGTGGTTTAACACCTCAACATAGAGTGAATGGAATCAAGTTGATTGGTAAAACGAGGGGGAATGAAGGGAGGAAGGACGAATGGAGAGGGGAAAGGAGAGATGCATTTGAATGATGCACACGGGACAATATTTGAATGTTCATTGATCACACACAACTTAAAAGATGTATATAACTGTGAATAACTGTACATTGAATGTGTGATCGAGTATGTTTGCTTACATTTCATTGTCTGTCCTTCTCCCCTTCTACAAGTTGTACGTCTTTCTTCATTCTCTGTCCGGACATGTCCCTCTCCTTACTTGGATGAAGAGGTGTTAGATTGTGTATTATGAAGTGTGTGCAGATTGGAAGGAAGTGTAATGGAGGTTGAATGTGAATGTGATGTGTTATGTGATTATGCGTGTGTTTTGCTGTTCGGCCCAGTCTGGCAGATGAAGTTGATCGTGGTGAACGTGAACGCGCACAGGAATCACATCGACGACCTGTGCACCGTGTTCAAGCTGGTCTGTCTCTGTGTCGGCCTCACCGGCAACCTGCTGGTGAGCCGTCCACTCCCCGCCTCATTCTCAAGATTTCATATGCTATTCTGAAGACGGGACTGCATCGAACCCACTCCATCTACTACCTGCTCGTGCTGCTGTTCGTGATCGACATTCAGGACATTATCATTGTGCTATACCAAGAGATTCCCTCTGAGATCATGCGTCATCCCATCATCGGTATACTGTATCCCCTCCCCTCTCCACCCTCAGATCCTCTCATCTCATTCTACCTCAATGTTCCATTTGCAAAGTCTGGATTCGTGTGTAAGCTGTGTGTACACGATGCTCTGGCTGTCATCCATCTCGCAGTGCTCATCAGGTCATTACATACCGTATCCCCTAACCTCAGCACATCTACCGTAACCCGTAACTTAAGCACAGCTACCGTAACCCATATCCGTAACGTATCTACCACACCATCCCTCCCTCCAGACCTGTCCGTCTGTATCACTTGAATGTTCATCTTCCCCGTTACGTATCGATCGTTTCTATCTGGTTTGGATTGTTGAATGGACTTGCTCAGGTTGGATGAGTGAACGTGTCCAGTGTGCAGATATCTCCCTGGTCTCAGTGGCTCTTCTTCGATGATCGATTCAGATTCTACGAGGATATAAGAAGTAATGTGATGCGGATCTACTTGTACATTCAATGGGCACATCAGGTGAAGGGGAGAGGAGGAGGGGGAGGATGAACAGGGAATAACAGTAGCAATGATACTGGGATGTGATGTATGCGTACTCAACATTCTGATTAGAAGGATGAAGAGGTGGGCAAGGGGATGATGAATGGGAAGTGGGGAAGAAGAAGGAAGAGGATTGAGAATGATCTGAGCATCACCCTGGACGGGGGAAGAAGGGGAAAGGCCGGTAAGTCGATGCCCGTCGAGCTACAGCTAGCACTCAACTTCATGCTGCTCAACTGCATGCTGATGCTGTCGACGGCAGTGACCAACTCGATCAACTAGTCGGTGTAGTCGGTCATGTTGATCTCGTTTCGGCTGGCCTCCCGCCATTGCCCGCTTCATCTGGGCCGTCTATCCCCTCATCAGAAACTGCAGCTGTTTCACTTACTTGTTCTTTGGTTCAACACTCCGCTCAGCTGTGGGCAAACTTCTCCATGTAAGTCCACATTAAAATACACTTTCTCTCGATTCAAGTGATGACGTCTGCAGTTTACCCTTCCCAGTTGATACCCGCGAAAATCGATACAAGTACAAGGTTGGTAATGTGAATGTTGGGCTGGTTGTGTGATCAACAAGTTGTTTACAGATGCAAAAGGTGTGGAATGAGGTGAGACAGGCAGGGTTGATGTCATGTGAACTGTCGAGAAGTCTGAGGGTGGAGAAGAAGTTGGACGAATACGAGAAGGAGATGAGGGTGAGAAGGAGGGGAAGGGAGCAAGAAGGGACAGATGTACAACTCACCATCATATCCATCACATATCAACATTCATGTGCATGTTACTACCAGTGAAATACTCTCAAATAAGATGATGAGAATACAACTGAAGTTGAAGTTGACAGACGAATACAACAACAAGGTGAAGGGGGAAAGGGAGGGGATCATCACTTACAGCTGAAACGACGACTGGCCAGCCTGGTCAACTTCATCAAGTTGGAGTGCCGGATGGGGAACAGGAAGAAGAACTACGTGCAGATGATGGACGAGAAGGACAAGGAGAACGGGTTCGAGGTGGATGGGGGAAGGATGGGAAATGAGAACAGACGGAAGTACGGATGGAAAGGAAGGAAGGAATGGACTGTAGGATTGTGATTGGGCTGAGAGATGGAAGAGTTCCTACAGTCAGTGTAAGTTCACATTCACATTCATTCATCCCCTCTTTAGTCAAAGATGAAGAACTTCTGCGGTCAGGACTGGATCTCATTCGAAGATGCTTCTTCGATGGTGGTTAAGTACATCTACGACAGCCAGTTGCTGGTGAGTGTCTTCCCCCTCCCTCCCTCAACCTCTTCCCTTCCAGTCCAACCGGCTGATTGTGAACTGTGATCGGAATCTGATTGTCCTCTTCCGTAGGCGTAGATTCAAACTTGAATCACTGCGAGAACTTCTCTTGAAACATGCTCCGGTTTGTTTTATTATCTTTTCATCTAATTTTATCCCTTTTCAGCCCAGTAAACTGGTGGAATTCTCGACAAAGTTGAATGTGAATCATGTTCAGTCGTTCGTGTCCCCTTTAAAGGTGAGGAGGAAGTGAGGGAGAGAGAAAGTTGGCAGGACATGTGTATGGATGATGGAATGAATGAGATGGAGGAGATGGAGATGCGATACATGAACGAGAAGATGGAGGAGGACAGACAGATTGTCGAGTTGATCGGGAAGGTGGGTGAAAGTGTGTGAACAGATGAACAACAACAACAACATGCAGTTGTTGGTGGCTCAGCGTGTTTGCGACTTCTACCATCAGTTGTCGGTTCGTCCCCACCTGGCCTCTACTGGAGTGCTTGCAGGTGGGCCACTTCCTCGTCCATTCAATCGCACCACAATAACCTACATACAATACAATAGAGACAGTTCAAACTTTCAGCTTCACCGTTGCAACGAGTGATCGATGCCATCGAATACTGTGAATTAGTTTTACTTTGGCATACATTCATTTGATATCTTTGTTATACTTTTGTTATAAATGTTTTTGTACTCATTCGACCCTGTTGGCACGTTCAATGTACAATTTGACACACGTTAAGCTCAGTCTGCTTCACCCGCTTTCCTTTCCATTTCACATTCTTCCATTTCTATTCCAACTTGGCCAACATTTCCTTTTGATGTTCATCGGATGGCGAGAATACACTCAGACATTCCCTGCAATCAATCCTTTCCCCTGCCACCTACAGTAACCCACTTGAACACTTTGGTCTTGAAACAATGACTTCTACATTTGTGTCGAGTGTTGGGCCTTTCATGGGAGTACATTTCATGGCACATTTGACATATTCTGTCCATCACCTCATGTAATGCTGCATTCTTGTGCACCTGAAGAGGGGAGAGAATGAAGGGATGGGAGGAGAGAAGGGATATACCTTACATGTCCTCATGCTGTGCGTAACATGTGAACTGCTGTTCGAGTCTGGAAGGGAGGGGGGAACGGACCTCTTGGACGGTACAAATGCACCGGATGAAAGGGAGAGAGAGAGGAAGAAGAGGAGGATTGTAAATTGAAAGTCTGCAAAGAGACATAATTAAATGAAGAGCAACAGGGAAGTAAAATTGAATGGAGGATATAAATAGAAGAAGGATAATACAGACGGTAGAGATGAGAGTTAAGAATAGAGATTATTAATGAACAAATGAATGAAAGTGGAACAAACTTGAGCGATGACGATGAGAACTACAGATGAAAGTGATGGAAATGAGTCTGACAGATGGAGGATACGAAGTATGAAGGATGAATTCATCGGACATTCCTGTAAGATTGTGTAAGATGATGAAAATGTAGAAAGGAAGTGAGAGAGGGGGAAGAGGAGGTATGAGTACGGTAGAGGGTACTGTGACAATGAGGAAGCTCGCACTTCTACCATTGTTGCAGGTTGCAACTTGCAAGTAACACCACTTCCTCGTTAATTGGTGAGGAGGAGAGAGAGAGGAGAGAGAGAGAGAGAGAGAGAGAGAGGGAGCGAGAGAAAGAGACATACACAAACACCACACCTCATTCACATCTAACCAGGAAATAAATACACGCAGACATCCATCTGCAGCTGCTATGCACATGACCATATTAGGACACATTTCACCTTTGATATTCAGTGACCAGCAAATGTTAACTCGCTTCCGTATTCCCTCCACTCTCTTCCATCTGCGTCATCCCAGTCCTCCTCCTCCACGTTGGTCATCGACCAATTCCGCATCACCCCTCTAAACCCTTTCATATTCATGTTATTATATATAGAGAATGCATCTACACAATATATTGATCTGTTCTTTTATAATATTCATCGACTTTTATCTGTTACGCGCTTTCCAATGGCGGCTGTCGCGAGCTCTCGAAGAAAACGAAAAGCTAACGAAGATGTTTTTACTACAGAGAATGAAGAGGAGGAAGAGGGGAAGAGGCGGATCGGATTTGTTCAACATCTACTGCACAGGAACAAATCGTACGTCAACTGGGATGCTTTGCATATCCAACTTGCAGCATGTTGAG
This sequence comes from Hololepta plana, assembly GCA_963695495.1. Classification (NCBI taxonomy): domain Eukaryota; kingdom Metazoa; phylum Arthropoda; class Insecta; order Coleoptera; family Histeridae; genus Hololepta; species Hololepta plana. The sequence continues at coordinate 9,382 of CAVOJK010000071.1, forward strand.
ATGTGAACTCAGATCACTGCAACGGAGTATGGCAGAGTTGAATATGGGAAAGTCATATCAAGTGGACTGGAAAGTGGAAAGGAGCAGAAGTGATGTGATGTGCATGGATATGGACAAGATACACAGTTCATAGTTGGTTCCATGTAGTCCATTCTCATGCTGTACAGTCTGCTTGTTGGATGCGCAACGGGCAAGATGGCCCTGTACAACTTGAACAACATCGACCACAACATGCAGTCGAATGCAATCGAAACACCGGTTACGAGGTGAGTTGGATATGAGGAAGGAATGGAAAGTTGAAGATCATCAAAGGTGATAATTGACTGCAAATGGCATCCATCGGGCATCAGCCTGTTCGCATCTGTCAGTCCGAAGGTGGTGAAGGTGGGCAGATGGAAGGGGAGAAAGAGAGACACATTCAGCTGTGGGATGTGGCTGCGTTGAGGGATGTTGAAAGTGTGAAACTGGACCAGTCCCCGGTGGACGTCGACTGGATCGGCAGCAAGTCGCTGTTCGCCGTCGCCGACAACGACAACAAGGCGAAACTCATCGATTTCAGGTGGTTTTCAGTGTGAATTTGAAGGTTTCAGAGTGGGAGATGTTCAGCAACATTTGAGATGGAGGAACAGACTGTGTACTGCGGTGAAGTGGATGAAGAATACGGAGATGATCGTAGTGGGGGGAAAGGAAGGGGAAGTGGCCATGTTCGATATAAGGTTAGTACTTACTATAGATGAGATTGATGTATGTTCAGATCTCCGTCTGGTCCCCTTCATTCCTTTGCCCGTAAACAGTCATCCTCCTCCATCTCGGCCCTCTCTGTCGATCAACATTCATCTCGTATTGTGAGCAGATCAAATGATGGAACAATCTGCACTTGGAATGTTCAATCCATCAGTCGACAGCCATCTCTCATATACAAGAAGAAGGTGGGTTGATTGATGGTTGATTATATGGATGCTTCAGCTTGAATGCTCTGTTTCTGGCAATGGAGGATGGAATGGAGGATGCACGTTGGTGGATGATGGAGAAACGTTGAAAGTTGCGATTCCCACAGGTGATTGTTGACTGTTTGAATGTGAAGTTTGTAGGATTGGATGTGACTGTTTACGATTGTTCAACTGGATTCAAGTGCAACAGACTGAGCGGACACTGCAGACCAGTCAAACAGGTCATATATCGACATGTCACTCAACAGGTTAACATCATATTACATTCGAATCTTATTGTCATCATCTTTCATCGTCATTCTTCCAGTTCATTTCTTGTGGATACGATTCATTCATATTCAAATGGTCTCCGGTTCGAGTTGAACAACGAGAAGAAGAAGAAGGAGGAGGAGTACGGGCACAACAAGACGAGTGGAGTGATGATGAAGCATAAAACATATTGTACATATTAATAAAGTGTATATTCGGTCCTCATTCAATCATCATGTTTCTTTAATTGTTGTCCGTCAGTTGAATACCTTTAAATCACATTGGAAATTGGCATTTGAGAGTACTTTATAGTGCAAAAACGATGGAAGAGAAGGAAAGGTTATACGATGGATCGATGATCGACAAGATAGTGGAAGATATATTCAAAGATGATGTAAAGAAAAGTAATAAGAAGACGCCAAAGGTGAGTGAGGATGGATGGAGGAGGGGATGGATTGAACATAGAAACGATGCGACGTTTGTAGCGAAAGAATATCACGACAGACAATGTTCAGACACATAATGAGACATTGTGGAATGGTGGGTGGAAAGGGGAAAAGGAATGAAGGGAACAGATGAGCGGATGCATTGAAGCATGCAAATATTGTCCAATGAACATGATGAGGAGTGAAATGAGACAACATTTAGATGATGAACATCCAGGTGGGTTGAATGATGGGAAGGGGAGAAGAGAAACAGAAAGAGATGAGGAGGAGGAAGAGACGGAAGGGAAACAACTTCAACTGAGACGGGTGACCAACTGCATGGCCGGAAAGGACATCGACCAGTTCAACGCGCCGTCCATCGACGAGATGATCGAGTCCTATGCCAACGACCCGACCGTCTCAGCTTTTCAGGTTGGTGATGTGGATGGAGTTGAACGAGTTGGTGCAGATGTCGCCCGTCTCGGCCAGCTACAAGGACATCCAGATGAGGGTGAGCGAGCAGTTGCCCGCTAGTGTCTCACTTCTGTTCCTCTACTCAATCCAGTCGAAAGCACTTAGATGGTGAGTAAAATTCCGTTACATTTCAACTCTATTCAGGCGTTGTTTCCTGTGTCCCAACCTGATTTTCGTCCTTCCCGATGTTCTGCATCTTCGCCTTGTCGTTTGTCGACATCTTCATGTTGCACACGGGATAAACTCCACCTTTCTACACTCGAAATGTGTAAGAAAAGCAGTGAGGAGGGAGATGTGAGTGGAGGGTGGGAAATCAAGTTGAAAATACAGAAAAATTATGGCTGAGCACGCGGAAATGGGTGAAAATGAACGGGAAAGATTGGGGAAGTTGGTGAAGGAAGACAGTGAATGGGAAGAGAAAAGGTGGGGGATGAGGGAGGGGAAGATGATGGGATCAAACTCAGATGTGGAACTTATTATCTGCTATCTGCCGACAGAAGGAACATGCTGTTGTCGGTGCTGAAGTCGAACAAGTTGAAGGATAAAGGATACTGTAGAATATGTCTGATGGCTGTCGGACTGGGTCATCAGATTGTCACTCATATGAACAAACATCACCATAACATGCAGACGTGCGACTCATATTCATATTATATTATTAATCACACTAACATTCTATATCAATTTTATATCATTGATATTGTTTTATTATAGAAATCAATCACTCTCCGAATTCCTGGATCTTTCCTCGCTGTCCGCCAACGAAACATCCATAATCGAACCTTCCATGTGGCATTTTAAAACAATTTACACGGTGAGATTTGATTAAATTATGTGAATTAGTCGTGAACAATCCAATTAATCGATTGATCATCTTTCAGTCGTTCGGAGATCAACAAACGAGCAATTCCACGTATAAATGCTACGAATGGGAGTGTCCGCACTGCGAGATACCCGAGAAAGTGGTAAGATTGATTGATTAATCGATGTAATATATGAACTATGAATGGCATAAATTACATGAACGAACAGATATTCGGTACTGAGACTGGGATGAGATGTTTCGTTCTGTTTCACATGCAAGACAAACATTCTACGATGAGTGATGAGCAAGTATTGGAATGGGAATGGTGGGAAGGGAAGATGATGATGATGATGATGGACTGGTTGGCAGGCAGCAAGTCGCAGCCCGAGTGGATGGTATCGATCCCCGTGTTCATCTTGTGGATGGGATAAATCAGCTTGTGGATCTGTGTGATCCCTCCTCCTTCCTTCTGCACCACTCCTTCCTGTTCAGTTCATCCACAACTGTTCGTCATCCTCCCCTCAGAATTTGTCGTTTCTGCTTTCATTCAGCCGTCGACTCTCAGTTCCTCATCCACATATACCACAATCACTCATATGAACCCAGCGGGTCAGTCACATTCATCATTTATATATCAATCAACCACCATTTCAGTCTTCTTCTACCTCCTTTCGATCCAATTTCATCTGTTTCCCCCGCCTGTCCGACCAATTTGAATCTGAGCCAGTTGGAGGTGATGTTGAATAGTGTGGCTGATGTTGAGACTTCATCTGCGGCCCCTTCAATCAGCTGCTGTTCATCGAGGAGATCGACGAGAATATCACAGAAGGAAACAGTCGACTACGAGAAATTCAATGCTGGATCAGACGTGGAATCGGGCAAGTTCTACTCCATCTCCACATATTATCCTTCATCTGTTGCATTCATGATTGATATCGTTTCATTACAGTTGAATCTTCGAGGTCTTCTCTGAATAGTTTTGAGAGGAACAACCAGGTGGAAGATGAAGAAGATGAAGAATATTTGGAAGAGGAGGATGAGGATGTGAATATGAATGAAGAAGGAGGAGGAGGAGAATGGAGAAGAGAAGGAGAACATGTGGGGAACGAAGGAAGCTACGAAGTAACGGAAGAAGGAATCATCTATTTGGACACGTTTTACAACATGTTGAAATGTACATTGTGCAAGGTAGAATTGTGTTTGTATCATTTTACATCTTTACAATGCTTTTGTGTTGTTTTATTCATATTTTCAATGCAATGCATTGATGAATTGAAATTGTTTCAGGTTGCTCGCGGACTTCGCCTTGCCGATGGTCAAAGCAAAGAAGTGTTGATGCTGTCCCATCTCATCCTTTGGCACTCGGATCATCCAACCTCCATCTCAATTATCAACACTAAAAAGTAAGCAAATCATTGATGCGATTATGATAATGGACAGGTGGAAGATGAAGATGGAGCAGACTCGCAGAGAGAACATTCCAATGTATCAGTCAGGTCAGTTCATGTTGATCATATTTCATTCCCTCAATCTCAGATCAGTCAATCAATCATCGTCTTCCATTCCTGCTCAAATCATTCCCTCCATTTCGACCCAACGAATCTCCCAATAGTTTGTGTAGGTCTTGTCCAACTTGTTGATCTGATTGTTCAGGTTGTTCATCTTGTGGCAATTCCTTCTATCACAAGTTGTCCAACTTGATGATTCATCATCGAACTTGCATACGAAAAAGTCCCGGAACGAAGATTATAAAAATCAAAACTAGCGAAAAAGTAGAGAGGAAAAAGTGAGTGTAGATAAATGGTAATAGATGTATATACAGATGTAATGTAATAGATGAATGAATGCTAATACAAATGGTAATAGATGTAATGTAATAGATGAATGAATGCTCTCTTCAGACCAAAGTGTTCGATCTGCAAGAAGGGATGGAAGGAGACGTACAAATGTGCAGAAGAGGTGATTCAATCATACATTTATATCATAACAATTGATTAATGTTAATATATTGTAAATGTACAGGTGTCGACAGTGGTTCACATGCTGAAGATGCACAGGGAAGATGTTGAAGCAATGGAAATAGTGAAGAATTTGACAAAGGAGAAGAATATGATGGAGACTTATCCATGGTTGGATGTGGAGAGAATGATCGAGGAGGGAAGCAAGGGAAATATGAATGTGAGGACAGGGGAGAGGGGGAGAAAAGGGGGAAATTGAAGGTTTTCTGCCGGTTATGCAAGGAAAAGAACGGGAACAACACATTGCACAGACATATGCTACACATCAAGCTACACATGACGCAGAATGATATGTTCGAGTGGAATGTGAAGTGAGTGGAAGGAGGGGATGAGATGAGAATGAAATCAGATGTTTCTGCGTACTCTGCGGGCCCGTTTGCGTTCGTTTAAACAGACAAACACCAAAAAAGTTCATGAAACTTGTGCATTTCCTCAGATGTTGCCAGTCTCATCCCAGGGCACTGACAAAGTGAGGGGGATCAATTTGAATATAGAGGGAGTATAATAATATTACAGTGGTGAAGGACTGAAATATGTGAAGGACATGGAGGACTACTTCAACATCGACTGGGAGGAGAGTTTGAAGAGATCGAAGATAGAACGGGTAGGAGGGATTGGAGGGAAAGATGAGGGAGAGACAGGTGGGATTGGTATGCAAGGACTGTGATAAACTACATACAACATTGGTATCAATGATGAGACACAAGGATGACTGCAAGATAAGACAGGCGAGGATGGAGAAGAAGAATGGGATGAGATGTATGACATGTGGAGAGGATGTGGAGATGATGGAGGGGATGAGCGAGAGAATGGCTGATGGAATGCACAGACTTATACGACATAAACAAGATAATATGGAATGGTTGGAAAGGTGGGAGAAGAGAGAGAGAAGAACAACATGTATAATCACTTACAGGAACGGGGAGTGGATGGCCAATGAATTACCGTATCCGTGGGTGAGCGGAGAGGGAGTGGCGGCCTGTGCCAAGTGTCAGTTCAGTGCTGATTCTTTACATGATTTGATGGCTCATTCTCTCTCTCATCTGATGGTGACTGATTCTTCCACCACTTCCACATTGGTCGATCCCATTCTCAACACTCCAAGTGCACTACCACGAGTCAGCGGTAGGGGGGATGAAAGGAGAATGAACAAGATGATCAGATCGATCAAAAGTCGCAGACTGGCTAAACATCCCAAAAAGCGACAACAGAACGAAACGTATTAGACACGCTGTACACGAACATGTTGAGGTGGGGGAATAGAATGGGTGGAGAGTAGTGTAGAATGAGTATAACATAACACATTCAGACAGCATCTGTAAGATCGTCGAATATTGATGATTTGGTCGACTCGCAGTCCGAGCAGGCGGGCGGCGTCGACCTGTTCGACATGTTCGACATCGGCACCGACGAGCCCGTCGACTACTCGAACAACCCAAAGTTCAGGGGAAAACACTGCACTAAATGTACATTCGTCGGTGCTTCGATGAAATGTTTGAGGAAACATTTCGTAATGAAACATGGAAGTAATGTGAGTGGGGGAAAGGGATAATAAATATACATATTGAACATTACAGAAAGAAGATCTAATGGCTCTTTCACTCCAACATCGATGCAGCGTCTGCTCACTCACGTTCAAAACAATCAACCTTCTAACAATGCACGCAGACAAGGCCCATCCTAACATGAAAGTATTCAGGTTGGTTGTTACTTCTCTCCCCCATTCCCCTCTTCATTCCCCCCTTTCAGATGTGACTTTGGCTTCTGTTCGAAGGTGTTCGACTCAGTGAAGAAGTTGAACGAGCACAAGGGGAAGGTTCACGACTTGAGGAGGGAAGTGGTGGACAGCTCAAAGTTGAAATGTTCAACTTGCTCACTATACTTCTCATCCATTCGAACTCATGAGCAACACATGAGGGAACAGCACGGAGTGGGAAGTGTGATGAGGAGAACAACTAAACACAAACTCATCCAACTCTACGGGCCGTCAGTCTGATCTCTGTTTACTCACACACCGGTACTAATGAAACTTTTCACCTTTCCATTCATCTTTCTCCTCTTTCTTATCCCCTTCATCAGTGCTTATTCGGCATGCGGGACAGACAAACTACAGAACAGGATTGCATCAAGCATGATGGAGAGGGAATGCGAGAGAAATGCAGGTGGGAATGGAGGGGGAGAAGGGATGAATGAAAGATAGGTTACATCAACAACTGTTGTGTTGAACATGATCACTGCTACGAGATGAAGATGGGCAAGTCGAAGTGCGACTCGACGTTCTGCTCCTGCTTGTCGGCCGTGTCTTCCTGTGGCAAGATCACCAACATATTCTGCGTGCTCGTTCGATTGTTTGGAGATGATGCCTACGGCGACTATTCTGGTTGATGATTGGCATCGATTGGATAATCTCCATCATCAATGCTGCTTCTCCTCCTCTTTCTATTCGCTCTTTCATCCTCCTGTGTCCTTTCAAGCCCCTTCGCCTGTGGAAATTCACCAGCCATGAACAAGTTTGCCTACTTCTTAGTGTCAACAGACTGTTCCCGTCATGTTGGTCGGTTGCGTAACGGTTAATTTGAGTGTAATCTGCAGACAGTTTCAACCTGTGCTGTCAGTCTCATGATGATTGTTATGGGATGCAGATGGGAAGAATTAAATGCGACAAATTGTTCTGTAAATGCTTACGAAGAATCAAAAGCAAAAATATGAAATGCAAGGTAAGGCCAACTTCTTTCATAACATCAGTCCATAACATTCATAACAAACGAAGCTCTTCACACAGATGCAAACTGATTCATTCTGCTCTGCGGTACGACTTTTCGGACAGTTTTCATATAGAAAAGCACACAAACAACGAAGAAGACTACATTAAAGTGGTGAATATCACATAAATTGTTCATTTATTCGATAGAATAGGTCCTTTAAAAATCAAAATGGATTTCGTTTTATGCATTTCAATACTAACCAGTGTAAATGTTGTGAATAACAGATACTTGGATGTATTGACAATGTGTGTGGGAGTTGAATGGAGAATTGAGATGTGGATGGACATAGCAATGTAAGCATTTGACCATCACCAATATGCGCGGTGGTGACAAACATGAAGGTGAACAAACAATCAAAACTACATATATGGTGTTGATGTTCTCTGTTCAACATCATCATGACCCTTTTCATCCTTCTCCTTCTGATCTCTCTACCCTTTTCATCTTCTTTTGCCTGTGGCAACTCTCCTTCCCTTAACAAATTCACCCACAAACTAGTTGCAGCCCACTGTCTCCGTCATGTCAGTGAGTGGCTCAACTCTAATTCCAATACACATTACTGCAGATCAGTTCAATTCCTGCTGCGAAGCTCATGACACTTGTTACGACAAAAAACTGGGAAAGAACAAATGTGATACAGCATTCTGTAAATGTCTCGAGAATATAAAGGGTAAAAGTTCCCAATGCAAGGTAAAGTGAAAGATGGACAGGAATAAGCGTTAAACAGATAGAATCGGGCTCATTCTGTGCTGCAGTTAGACTGTTTGGACTGCCTTCATATATTAAAGCTGGAAAACAATGAAGAAAACTGTATTCACCCCAAAATATTGTTGATAAACATCACAAATGCTAATGAAACATGACTGATCTGATTCTCGGTTATTCAATTCATTCATAAAGTCTCAATGAGATCGTGTTAAGAGTTGAGTAACAGTTTGAGTTATTAATTTGTACACAAATCATTGGATCAACTTACCCGCGGGTCGCATTAGAACTCATTTCAACTCCCATTCTTATTCAACTTCTTCTTCTTTCTTCACCTTCGTGTTCTCTTCATCCTTCTCTTCCTCTTTCATTTTCCTCTTCCTTCCATTCTCTTTCTTTTTCTATCAAAATTCATCCATCTCCATTTCCTTCTACTCACCTTAGCATCAATTTCTAATGGATATTTTGATAACTTAACAATTTCTCCTTTATATTCGATATCAACTTTTACATTAAGCAGACTACAAACTCTCTTCATCACCTCGTCCACCTTGGCGTGAATGGCCAAGTCGACCTTCTTCTCCTGCATCATTTCCAATCATCACCATCACCCCCTCCTGCCTACATGTTTTGTTGCTTGCAAGTTGACCGTCACCACCTTGGCCCCCTTCTTCTTCGCCTGCATCGGCATGTTGCCGACCTGTTGATGAATGTACAGTCAACATCCCCATACTCACCGGTACAATCTGGAGTGAAGTGCCCAGACAGACTACAAGATCAGCCATGTCGATGAATCTGAGTGGGCAAGTGATTGTTCAATCTTCACTCGCCTGAAGCTGTCAGTCAGTTCTGGTTGTGGTAGTTCATCTTCCCAGTCTAGCAGTGCATCCCTCAACCTTCCAGTTCTGCACTGTCTCCCTCTCTCGTTCCCTTCACACAATTTGCCCGTCTCCTTCAGTCCAACACTTCCAACAATCTCATCTCGATAATATTTCCTGTTCATCCATTTACCTCCCTCCTCCTCCCCTCTCACCTTCCACATTTATCACATTTCTCTACAAACACATTTCCATGTAGTTCTGCTAGTCGATTGAGTGGGAACCCGGACAGATGATGAAGTCCATCAACGTTTTGACCAACAATAAACTGACACTTTCCCACTGCCTCCAGTGCAACGAGTGCATGGTGGGTGAATGTCGGCCTGGCCGAGTTGAAGTCGACGCTCACCGCCGGCCTGCCCATCTTCTCCATCGTCCACACTCCACTCGGCCCTCTGCAACCCATTCCTATTCTCATCATCTCCTCCTCCAACCTGAAATCAGCAATACCAGCAGAAGTGGAGATGCCGGCACCCGTCAAGAACACGATACACTTGCTGGACGACATCCACTCGGCCAACTTGGAACACTTCGACTCCAGTTGATCGGCATCGTCGAAGATCTGCACGCGAATCACACACATCAAACATCAAACATCACTGATTACCTCGACCATTCCAACTTTTCCCTTGTGTGGATATGGAGACAGAGCATCTGCGTACGACAGAGACATCCTACTCTGGATGTGGACAGAGCTGAAACTAGAAGAATCAGACTGCAGTTTATACCAATCAATAATATTCGAACGTTATTTCAATGGTGGAAACGAAGAAAGAAGACAGGAAAAGAGGAAGGGAGAAGGAGAAGGATGGAGGTGAGGGGGGATGGAAGGGGGATGTAACTGAGATTATTATACTACTACAGAACATTCAAGTAGTACGAAGAGGGCGAGAGGAGAGGAGAGAGAGGAGGGACGCGGAGGAGATAGAAGGAGAAGTACAAAGGAAGATGATAGAGAGGTGGGGGAATGGGGATAATGATGATGATGATGATGTAGAAGAGGAGAAGATCAGATAATAAAAAGGAGACGGGAGAGATTGTTGAAGAGAAAGTGGAAAGGGAACCTACGAAAAGAGAACTGGAGATTGAGAGATTGATAGCAGAAGGAAAGCTGGTGAGCATGGGGGAAGGGAGGGAAGGGGGAGGATGCAGAACCTCGGAGATGACGACGAGCCCGTATGGTCGCACAACAAGGCGCAGGACGAGAAGGAGAGCAGGGAGTGCCCCTACCTGGACACCATCGACCGCACCGTGCTCGACTTTGACTTTGAGAAGTTGTGTTCCATCTCGCTGTCCCACCTGAACGTCTACGCGTGTCTAGTGTGTGGCAAGTACTTCCAGGGAAGGGGAACCAACACTCACGCCTACACTCACTCCCTCGACACTAACCACCACGTATTCCTCAACCTCCAATCACTCAAGTTCTTCTGTCTGCCCGACAACTACGAGATCAACGACCCGTCGCTCGCCGACATTCAGTACGTGTGCAAGCCCACCTTCACCAAACAGCTCATCTCTCAACTTGAACATCAGGTGAGTGTTTCTGCTCATCTTCCTCACTCTCCCCTCCCCTTTCAGACTCGCCCAGTCAGAGCCCTGGACGACTCGACCTACCTGCCCGGCGTCATCGGCCTGAACAACATCAAGGCCAACGACTACACCAACGTCGTGTTACATGTATGTTTGTATGTTCACCCTCATCCCCCCAGGCCATGTCCCATGTGAAGCCCCTCCGCAACTTCTTCTTGCGTGAGGCCAACTACGCGAATCTGAAGCGTCCTCCCGGTGACAAATTGTCGCTTCTCTCACACAGATTCGGCCAACTCGTACGAAAGTTGTGGAATCCGCGTGCCTTCAAAGCGCACGTCTCGCCTCACGAGATGCTGCAGGCCGTGGTGCTGTGCTCGAACAAGAAGTTCCAGATCATCAAGCAGGGCGACGCGGCCGAGTTCCTCACCTTCTTCCTCAACACTCTGCACACCTCGCTGAACGGGACGAAGAAGGGAAACTCGTCGATCGTGCACAAATGTTTCAGGGGGATGATGAAGGCGTACACGAGGAAGGTGCTGCCCGTGGATGCGAGCGAGGACGACAGGAAGTTGATGATGCAGTCGGACGAGTTCATCGAGAAGTGTGAGCTGCTTCCCTACCTCTTCCTCACCCTCGATCTGCCCGCTGCTCCCCTCTATCAAGATGCACTCAAGCAGAACATCATCCCACAGGTATCATTCTAATTATATCAATCTCATCATCATCATCAATCAATCACTCATCCAATCTCTTATGTCAGGTCCCGATCTCAGTTCTTCTCCAAAAGTTCAACGGAACCACAGAGAAGGAATACAAAACGTACAATGCTAATTTTATGAAGAGATTCGAAGTGATCGAACTTCCAGGTGGGTGGAAAGGGATGGATGAGATGGGGATTGACAGAGTACTTGATTGTGACATACAAAAGATTCCACAAGAACCAGTGGTACGTGGAGAAGAACCCGACCATCGTCAACTTCCCCATCAGCAACGTGGACATGTTCGACTGTCTGTCGCCCGAGGCGCAGGCATCGCACAAGTTCACGACCTACGATCTGCTGGTGAACATTGTACATGATGGACTGCCAGACGGGGGAACATTCAGAGCTCAGATTCTACATGAGGTGAAGGGGAAGGAGAGGAGGGAGCAGAGGGATGCACAGGCATCCAACAAGTGGTTCGAACTCGAAGATCTACACGTCAAGGAGATCCTGCCACAGATGATCACACTGGCCGAGTCCTACATCCAGGTGGGATGCAAGCCCGACAAGTTGATCATCTTGCAGATCTGGTCGCTGAACAAGCAGAAGACGAGAGAGGAGAGGCTGAACGAAACACCGGCCGAGGAGATGTAAGCAATGAAAAGTAATGGAATAATGTTTAGTAAATGGTTGTTTGATGATTGGAATGTGATGTTGTAATGTTTGATGTTATGCTTGTTAGAATGTGATTCAGTCTGAGAGGAGGGAGTCGACTCTGATCGATGAGTGGCCGATCGACGCCAGGATATGAGATCACGGACAGCCCGTGGAGAGATGACTATGGCAGCAAGGGAATTCTGAAAGGAGAATCAATGAAAGGGAGGGGGACTGACCAGAACTATGAACAGGTAGAAAACGGACTGCCAGCCGACCGCCGACTGCACCAGCGGGATGATCAACTGGCCGATGGATGAGCCCAACGAGCCGGTGCCGTCGATGAAGCCAGTCACCGTCGACATGGCCTGCATGACAGACAAATGAACGAACAACAACTTTCAGCCCACCTTCGCGTTCTCGGCCAGTGCCGGCTGCGTGCCCAGGTCGATGGAGACGGCGGATACGATGAGGTTGTAGGGACCGGACACGGTAGCACCAACCAGCAACATGCCAATACAGTTCAACAGTTCGGATGCACCGAGGTGGGAGTAGATAAAGAGGAAAACGAGGGAGAAAAGGAGGAAAATGACAAGGAGAGGAGCGCGATGGCCGAGACGATCGGAAAGGAGACCACAGAGAATACTGCCAATCACACCACCAATATCATAGAGGGTGGAAAGCTGAAAAGGGAGGAGGGGATGATGATGATGATGATAAGAGGATGAATTGAAAGATGAATACTCACCCAGTCAGCCTTGGACTGTGTCCAGTCGTAGACGTTGATCAAGTAAAGGGGCAGCCAGAAGAAGAAGGCGTAGTTCACCAACTTCAAGCACACGTTACACACAGAGTAGGGCAGCACATCGGGCAGCATGACGGCCTTGATGAAGCTGATGGGCTGCGCCTCGACCGGCTCCTCCACCGGCTGGTTGCCCTCTTCTCCCTCCTCATTTCCTTCATGTTCATCGCGTGGCGGGTGGATGTCGACGGTGAGAGCAACGAGCAGAGCACCGGCCAGCATGATGATCGAGTTGAACATGAACGTGTTCGCGTAGCCCATCGACAGGAAGGCGGCCGTCAGCATCGAGCCGATCACGTTGCCCACCGGCTGGCAGGCCGACCAACTTCCCATCACCAATCCCCTCGATTCTCCACTCCACCAGGCAGCCTTAAAGGGGAAGGGATTGTATACTACTTGTACTATCATAAACTGCACATATTCTATACACTCACCATAATCGAAATATGATTGGGCCATCCACACGCCTGTGACAGACCGAACATAATGTACACGGCCACGTAGTAGGTGGACGAGTAGAAGTTGATCTGTTCCCCTCCCTTCAATCAGCTGATTTCCCTCCCACCTGATGGGGCAGCCATCCGAATGCAATCAAAGACACGGCAGATGCGACCATTCCAAATATGAGTACATGTTTAGGGTTCAGTCGATCACCCAGCCACCCCCAGAAGAAGAGGGCCTGGAGGGATGAGATGGAGGCACAATCACTCACCGCTGCATACGACGCCATGAACACAGAGTCCAACAGACCCAGAAAGTTTTGAGCACTTTGAACATCGTCGAAAAATGGCTGAAAGGATGATGATAAGGGAGATGATAAGGGCGAGGGGAACGGACCGGATGGGTTTGATTGCTGGTCCAGTCGTCGATCACATCCTGCTTCACTCCCGACAATGTCTTACGTCCAACGTGATAAAGGGCATAACTAAAGGGGGGATGAAGGAGGGAGGGGGACAAACCTGATGAACAAAACAATGGACACAACAATCTGACCACGGGAAGGCATCGGGGGAGGAAGGGAAGGGAGGAAGAAGAGGGGAGGAAGGGAGGAAGAAGAGGGTGGAAGGCTATGCGCACAGGGGGCGGGAAAGAGAGCAGGGAGATAAGCAGATCGAATCGATGAATCAACGTTCACTTGATGTAAACTTGTACAAACAAACATTCACTTAATGTACTTGTCCATAAACTTGCGGTTGAAGTCGGATCGGATGGCGTCGTTGATGAAGGAAGCCTCCTTCTTCCTCTCGTCCATTCCCTTTGCGCAGTTCTTGAACACGACATCATCATCCCATCTCCTCTTCACTCTGAACTCGGCACTCTCTCCCTTTGTTGTGTCTCCCAGATCAAGCAGCGGGTTTCCTTGCATGATCTGGTCCAGTTTCACTCTCTCCTACAACATCATCATCATCCTTCCCATTCATCCCCCACCTCTTCCTTCCTTTGTCTTTCATCTTCTGCCGCCTTCTCCGCTGCCCGTTCCTTTTTGATCCTTGCCAGTTCTGCCATCAGTGCAGCCGTATCTTCCTCGTCTGAATCCGAGTCTGAGTCTGAGTCGTCCACCTGTCATTCCCTCCTTTCATTCTCCCTTCCATCCCTACATCATCCAGTGGATCATCCACATCTTCCTGTTCAGTCTTTGCCCGTTTGCTACTGACTGGTGCCTCTCCCATTCCGTACTGTCTCTCCTCCCTCC
>CAVOJK010000072.1:0-39779 GCA_963695495.1 Hololepta plana
ACTCACCTACGGTAGGGTTATAGAAGGCTTCTCATTCAAGTGAATACGTTTTTCGGATGCACGTTGTGGGGTGAAACAACTTCCAATGTTGAAACAATGTTCATAGATGCTGACAAAGGCTGCACCCTTAGTACGTGGACTTGTGTATTTCGACGTGTTTTTCGTCGTTTTTGACCCCTTTTTAGGCGTGTCGGAAAAGGGGATAGCAATGGAAAAATCCGGTTTTCTGTGGCGGATGAGTTTGCTACTGTTCGCTGGTGTCAGAATAACTGAAAGAAACGCCGCGGAACTCTATACGGTTCTTGAGAGGATCTCTCGAACAAGGGAAAAAGCATTGTCCAGATTGTGTGAGTTAGTCGCCTACGGTAGGGTTATAGAAGGCTTCTCATTCAAGTGAATACGTTTTTCTGATGCACGTTGTGGGGTGAAACAACTTCCAATGTTGAAACAATGTTCACAGATGCTGACAAAGGCTGCACCCTTAGTACGTGGACTCGTGTGTTCTACGTTACTCACCTACGGTAGGGTTATAGAAGGCTTCTCATTCAAGTGAATACGTTTTTCGGATGCACGTTGTGGGGTGAAACAACTTCCAATGTTGAAACAATGTTCATAGATGCTGACAAAGGCTGCACCCTTAGTACGTGGACTTGTGTTTTTCGACGTGTTTTTCGTCGTTTTTGACCCCTTTTTAGGCGTGTCGGAAAAGGGGATAGCAATGGAAAAATCCGGTTTTCTGTGGCGGATGAGTTTGCTACTGTTCCCTGGTGTCAGAATAACTGAAAGAAACGCCGCGGAACTCTATACGGTTCTTGAGAGGATCTCTCGAACAAGGGAAAAAGCATTGTCCAGATTGTGTGAGTTAGTCGCCTACGGTAGGGTTATAGAAGGCTTCTCATTTAAGTGAATACGTTTTTCGGATGCACGTTGTGGGGTGAAACAACTTCCAATGTTGAAACAATGTTCACAGATGCTGACAAAGGCTGCACCTTTAGTACGTGGACTCAGTGTGTTCTACGTTACTCACCTACGGTAGGGTTATAGAAGGCTTCTCATTCAAGTGAATACGTTTTTCGGATGCACGTTGTGGGGTGAAACAACTTCCAATGTTGAAACAATGTTCATAGATGCTGACAAAGGCTGCACCCTTAGTACGTGGACTTGTGTTTTTCGACGTGTTTTTCGTCGTTTTTGACCCCTTTTTAGGCGTGTCGGAAAAGGGGATAGCAATGGAAAAATCCGGTTTTCTGTGGCGGATGAGTTTGCTACTGTTCGCTGGTGTCAGAATAACTGAAAGAAACGCCGCGGAACTCTATACGGTTCTTGAGAGGATCTCTCGAACAAGGGAAAAAGCATTGTCCAGATTGTGTGAGTTAGTCGCCTACGGTAGGGTTATAGAAGGCTTCTCATTCAAGTGAATACGTTTTTCTGATGCACGTTGTGGGGTGAAACAACTTCCAATGTTGAAACAATGTTCACAGATGCTGACAAAGGCTGCACCCTTAGTACGTGGACTCGTGTGTTCTACGTTACTCACCTACGGTAGGGTTATAGAAGGCTTCTCATTCAAGTGAATACGTTTTTCGGATGCACGTTGTGGGGTGAAACAACTTCCAATGTTGAAACAATGTTCATAGATGCTGACAAAGGCTGCACCCTTAGTACGTGGACTTGTGTTTTTCGACGTGTTTTTCGTCGTTTTTGACCCCTTTTTAGGCGTGTCGGAAAAGGGGATAGCAATGGAAAAATCCGGTTTTCTGTGGCGGATGAGTTTGCTACTGTTCGCTGGTGTCAGAATAACTGAAAGAAACGCCGCGGAACTCTATACGGTTCTTGAGAGGATCTCTCGAACAAGGGAAAAAGCATTGTCCAGATTGTGTGAGTTAGTCGCCTACGGTAGGGTTATAGAAGGCTTCTCATTTAAGTGAATACGTTTTTCTGATGCACGTTGTGGGGTGAAACAACTTCCAATGTTGAAACAATGTTCACAGATGCTGACAAAGGCTGCACCCTTAGTACGTGGACTCGTGTGTTCTACGTTACTCACCTACGGTAGGGTTATAGAAGGCTTCTCATTCAAGTGAATACGTTTTTCGGATGCACGTTGTGGGGTGAAACAACTTCCAATGTTGAAACAATGTTCATAGATGCTGACAAAGGCTGCACCCTTAGTACGTGGACTTGTGTTTTTCGACGTGTTTTTCGTCGTTTTTGACCCCTTTTTAGGCGTGTCGGAAAAGGGGATAGCAATGGAAAAATCCGGTTTTCTGTGGCGGATGAGTTTGCTACTGTTCCCTGGTGTCAGAATAACTGAAAGAAACGCCGCGGAACTCTATACGGTTCTTGAGAGGATCTCTCGAACAAGGGAAAAAGCATTGTCCAGATTGTGTGAGTTAGTCGCCTACGGTAGGGTTATAGAAGGCTTCTCATTTAAGTGAATACGTTTTTCGGATGCACGTTGTGGGGTGAAACAACTTCCAATGTTGAAACAATGTTCACAGATGCTGACAAAGGCTGCACCTTTAGTACGTGGACTCAGTGTGTTCTACGTTACTCACCTACGGTAGGGTTATAGAAGGCTTCTCATTCAAGTGAATACGTTTTTCGGATGCACGTTGTGGGGTGAAACAACTTCCAATGTTGAAACAATGTTCATAGATGCTGACAAAGGCTGCACCCTTAGTACGTGGACTTGTGTTTTTCGACGTGTTTTTCGTCGTTTTTGACCCCTTTTTAGGCGTGTCGGAAAAGGGGATAGCAATGGAAAAATCCGGTTTTCTGTGGCGGATGAGTTTGCTACTGTTCGCTGGTGTCAGAATAACTGAAAGAAACGCCGCGGAACTCTATACGGTTCTTGAGAGGATCTCTCGAACAAGGGAAAAAGCATTGTCCAGATTGTGTGAGTTAGTCGCCTACGGTAGGGTTATAGAAGGCTTCTCATTCAAGTGAATACGTTTTTCTGATGCACGTTGTGGGGTGAAACAACTTCCAATGTTGAAACAATGTTCACAGATGCTGACAAAGGCTGCACCCTTAGTACGTGGACTCGTGTGTTCTACGTTACTCACCTACGGTAGGGTTATAGAAGGCTTCTCATTCAAGTGAATACGTTTTTCGGATGCACGTTGTGGGGTGAAACAACTTCCAATGTTGAAACAATGTTCATAGATGCTGACAAAGGCTGCACCCTTAGTACGTGGACTTGTGTTTTTCGACGTGTTTTTCGTCGTTTTCGACCCCTTTTTAGGCGTGTCGGAAAAGGGGATAGCAATGGAAAAATCCGGTTTTCTGTGGCGGATGAGTTTGCTACTGTTCCCTGGTGTCAGAATAACTGAAAGAAACGCCGCGGAACTCTATACGGTTCTTGAGAGGATCTATCGAACAAGGGAAAAAGCATTGTCCAGATTGTGTGAGTTAGTCGCCTACGGTAGGGTTATAGAACGCTTCTCATTCAAGTGAATACGTTTTTCGGATGCACGTTGTGGGGTGAAACAACTTCCAATGTTGAAACAATGTTCACAGATGCTGACAAAGGCTGCACCCTTAGTACGTGGACTCAGTGTGTTCTACGTTACTCACCTACGGTAGGGTTATAGAAGGCTTCTCATTCAAGTGAATACGTTTTTCGGATGCACGTTGTGGGGTGAAACAACTTCCAATGTTGAAACAATGTTCATAGATGCTGACAAAGGCTGCACCCTTAGTACGTGGACTTGTGTTTTTCGACGTGTTTTTCGTCGTTTTTGACCCCTTTTTAGGCGTGTCGGAAAAGGGGATAGCAATGGAAAAATCCGGTTTTCTGTGGCGGATGAGTTTGCTACTGTTCCCTGGTGTCAGAATAACTGAAAGAAACGCCGCGGAACTCTATACGGTTCTTGAGAGGATCTCTCGAACAAGGAAAAAGCATTGTCCAGATTGTGTGAGTTAGTCGCCTACGGTAGGGTTATAGAAGGCTTCTCATTCAAGTGAATACGTTTTTCGGATGCACGTTGTGGGGTGAAACAACTTCCAATGTTGAAACAATGTTCACAGATGCTGACAAAGGCTGCACCCTTAGTACGTGGACTCAGTGTGTTCTACGTTACTCACCTACGGTAGGGTTATAGAAGGCTTCTCATTAAAGTGAATACGTTTTTCGGATGCACGTTGTGGGGTGAAACAACTTCCAATGTTGAAACAATGTTCATAGATGCTGACAAAGGCTGCACCCTTAGTACGTGGACTTGTGTTTTTCGACGTGTTTTTCGTCGTTTTTGACCCCTTTTTAGGCGTGTCGGAAAAGGGGATAGCAATGGAAAAATCCGGTTTTCTGTGGCGGATGAGTTTGCTACTGTTCCCTGGTGTCAGAATAACTGAAAAAAAACGCCGCGGAACTCTATACGGTTCTTGAGAGGATCTCTCGAACAAGGGAAAAAGCATTGTCCAGATTGTGTGAGTTAGTCGCCTACGGTAGGGTTATAGAAGGCTTCTCATTCAAGTGAATACGTTTTTCGGATGCACGTTGTGGGGTGAAACAACTTCCAATGTTGAAACAATGTTCACAGATGCTGACAAAGGCTGCACCCTTAGTACGTGGACTCAGTGTGTTCTACGTTACTCACCTACGGTAGGGTTATAGAAGGCTTCTCATTCAAGTGAATACGTTTTTCGGATGCACGTTGTGGGGTGAAACAACTTCCAATGTTGAAACAATGTTCATAGATGCTGATAAAGGCTGCACCATTAGTACGTGGACTTGTGTTTTTCGACGTGTTTTTCGTCGTTTTTGACCCCTTTTTAGGCGTGTCGGAAAAGGGGATAGCAATGGAAAAATCCGGTTTTCTGTGGCGGATGAGTTTGCTACTGTTCCCTGGTGTCAGAATAACTGAAAGAAACGCCGCGGAACTCTATACGGTTCTTGAGAGGATCTCTCGAACAAGGGAAAAAGCATTGTCCAGATTGTGTGAGTTAGTCGCCTACGGTAGGGTTATAGAAGGCTTCTCATTCAAGTGAATACGTTTTTCGGATGCACGTTGTGGGGTGAAACAACTTCCAATGTTGAAACAATGTTCACAGATGCTGACAAAGGCTGCACCCTTAGTACGTGGACTCAGTGTGTTCTACGTTACTCACCTACGGTAGGGTTATAGAAGGCTTCTCATTAAAGTGAATACGTTTTTCGGATGCACGTTGTGGGGTGAAACAACTTCCAATGTTGAAACAATGTTCATAGATGCTGACAAAGGCTGCACCCTTAGTACGTGGACTTGTGTTTTTCGACGTGTTTTTCGTCGTTTTTGACCCCTTTTTAGGCGTGTCGGAAAAGGGGATTGCAATGGAAAAATCCGGTTTTCTGTGGCGGATGAGTTTGCTACTGTTCCCTGGTGTCAGAATAACTAAAAGAAACGCCGCGGAACTCTATACGGTTCTTGAGAGGATCTCTCGAACAAGGGAAAAAGCATTGTCCAGATTGTGTGAGTTAGTCGCCTACGGTAGGGTTATAGAAGGCTTCTCATTCAAGTGAATACGTTTTTCTGATGCACGTTGTGGGGTGAAACAACTTCCAATGTTGAAACAATGTTCACAGATGCTGACAAAGGCTGCACCCTTAGTACGTGGACTCGTGTGTTCTACGTTACTCACCTACGGTAGGGTTATAGAAGGCTTCTCATTCAAGTGAATACGTTTTTCGGATGCACGTTGTGGGGTGAAACAACTTCCAATGTTGAAACAATGTTCATAGATGCTGACAAAGGCTGCACCCTTAGTACGTGGACTTGTGTTTTTCGACGTGTTTTTCGTCGTTTTTGACCCCTTTTTAGGCGTGTCGGAAAAGGGGATAGCAATGGAAAAATCCGGTTTTCTGTGGCGGATGAGTTTGCTACTGTTCCCTGGTGTCAGAATAACTGAAAGAAACGCCGCGGAACTCTATACGGTTCTTGAGAGGATCTATCGAACAAGGGAAAAAGCATTGTCCAGATTGTGTGAGTTAGTCGCCTACGGTAGGGTTATAGAAGGTTCTCATTCAAGTGAATACGTTTTTCGGATGCACGTTGTGGGGTGAAACAACTTCCAATGTTGAAACAATGTTCACAGATGCTGACAAAGGCTGCACCCTTAGTACGTGGACTCAGTGTGTTCTACGTTACTCACCTACGGTAGGGTTATAGAAGGCTTCTCATTCAAGTGAATACGTTTTTCGGATGCACGTTGTGGGGTGAAACAACTTCCAATGTTGAAACAATGTTCATAGATGCTGACAAAGGCTGCACCCTTAGTACGTGGACTTGTGTTTTTCGACGTGTTTTTCGTCGTTTTTGACCCCTTTTTAGGCGTGTCGGAAAAGGGGATAGCAATGGAAAAATCCGGTTTTCTGTGGCGGATGAGTTTGCTACTGTTCCCTGGTGTCAGAATAACTGAAAAAAACGCCGCGGAACTCTATACGGTTCTTGAGAGGATCTCTCGAACAAGGGAAAAAGCATTGTCCAGATTGTGTGAGTTAGTCGCCTACGGTAGGGTTATAGAAGGCTTCTCATTCAAGTGAATACGTTTTTCGGATGCACGTTGTGGGGTGAAACAACTTCCAATGTTGAAACAATGTTCACAGATGCTGACAAAGGCTGCACCCTTAGTACGTGGACTCAGTGTGTTCTACGTTACTCACCTACGGTAGGGTTATAGAAGGCTTCTCATTCAAGTGAATACGTTTTTCGGATGCACGTTGTGGGGTGAAACAGCTTCCAATGTTGAAACAATGTTCATAGATGCTGACAAAGGCTGCACCCTTAGTACGTGGACTTGTGTTTTTCGACGTGTTTTTCGTCGTTTTTGACCCTTTTTAGGCGTGTCGGAAAAGGGGATAGCAATGGAAAAATCCGGTTTTCTGTGGCGGATGAGTTTGCTACTGTTCGCTGGTGTCAGAATAACTAAAAGAAACGCCGCGGAACTCTATACGGTTCTTGAGAGGATCTCTCGAACAAGGGAAAAAGCATTGTCCAGATTGTGTGAGTTAGTCGCCTACGGTAGGGTTATAGAAGGCTTCTCATTCAAGTGAATACGTTTTTCTGATGCACGTTGTGGGGTGAAACAACTTCCAATGTTGAAACAATGTTCACAGATGCTGACAAAGGCTGCACCCTTAGTACGTGGACTCGTGTGTTCTACGTTACTCACCTACGGTAGGGTTATAGAAGGCTTCTCATTCAAGTGAATACGTTTTTCGGATGCACGTTGTGGGGGTGAAACAACTTCCAATGTTGAAACAATGTTCATAGATGCTGACAAAGGCTGCACCCTTAGTACGTGGACTTGTGTTTTTCGACGTGTTTTTCGTCGTTTTTGACCCCTTTTTAGGCGTGTCGGAAAAGGGGATAGCAATGGAAAAATCCGGTTTTCTGTGGCGGATGAGTTTGCTACTGTTCCCTGGTGTCAGAATAACTGAAAGAAACGCCGCGGAACTCTATACGGTTCTTGAGAGGATCTATCGAACAAGGGAAAAAGCATTGTCCAGATTGTGTGAGTTAGTCGCCTACGGTAGGGTTATAGAAGGCTTCTCATTCAAGTGAATACGTTTTTCGGATGCACGTTGTGGGGTGAAACAACTTCCAATGTTGAAACAATGTTCACAGATGCTGACAAAGGCTGCACCCTTAGTACGTGGACTCAGTGTGTTCTACGTTACTCACCTACGGTAGGGTTATAGAAGGCTTCTCATTCAAGTGAATACGTTTTTCGGATGCACGTTGTGGGGTGAAACAACTTCCAATGTTGAAACAATGTTCATAGATGCTGACAAAGGCTGCACCCTTAGTACGTGGACTTGTGTTTTTCGACGTGTTTTTCGTCGTTTTTGACCCCTTTTTAGGCGTGTCGGAAAAGGGGATAGCAATGGAAAAATCCGGTTTTCTGTGGCGGATGAGTTTGCTACTGTTCCCTGGTGTCAGAATAACTGAAAAAAACGCCGCGGAACTCTATACGGTTCTTGAGAGGATCTCTCGAACAAGGGAAAAAGCATTGTCCAGATTGTGTGAGTTAGTCGCCTACGGTAGGGTTATAGAAGGCTTCTCATTCAAGTGAATACGTTTTTCGGATGCACGTTGTGGGGTGAAACAACTTCCAATGTTGAAACAATGTTCACAGATGCTGACAAAGGCTGCACCCTTAGTACGTGGACTCAGTGTGTTCTACGTTACTCACCTACGGTAGGGTTATAGAAGGCTTCTCATTCAAGTGAATACGTTTTTCGGATGCACGTTGTGGGGTGAAACAGCTTCCAATGTTGAAACAATGTTCATAGATGCTGACAAAGGCTGCACCCTTAGTACGTGGACTTGTGTTTTTCGACGTGTTTTTCGTCGTTTTTGACCCCTTTTTAGGCGTGTCGGAAAAGGGGATAGCAATGGAAAAATCCGGTTTTCTGTGGCGGATGAGTTTGCTACTGTTCGCTGGTGTCAGAATAACTAAAAGAAACGCCGCGGAACTCTATACGGTTCTTGAGAGGATCTCTCGAACAAGGGAAAAAGCATTGTCCAGATTGTGTGAGTTAGTCGCCTACGGTAGGGTTATAGAAGGCTTCTCATTCAAGTGAATACGTTTTTCTGATGCACGTTGTGGGGTGAAACAACTTCCAATGTTGAAACAATGTTCACAGATGCTGACAAAGGCTGCACCCTTAGTACGTGGACTCGTGTGTTCTACGTTACTCACCTACGGTAGGGTTATAGAAGGCTTCTCATTCAAGTGAATACGTTTTTCGGATGCACGTTGTGGGGTGAAACAACTTCCAATGTTGAAACAATGTTCATAGATGCTGACAAAGGCTGCACCCTTAGTACGTGGACTTGTGTTTTTCGACGTGTTTTTCGTCGTTTTTGACCCCTTTTTAGGCGTGTCGGAAAAGGGGATAGCAATGGAAAAATCCGGTTTTCTGTGGCGGATGAGTTTGCTACTGTTCCCTGGTGTCAGAATAACTGAAAGAAACGCCGCGGAACTCTATACGGTTCTTGAGAGGATCTATCGAACAAGGGAAAAAGCATTGTCCAGATTGTGTGAGTTAGTCGCCTACGGTAGGGTTATAGAAGGCTTCTCATTCAAGTGAATACGTTTTTCGGATGCACGTTGTGGGGTGAAACAACTTCCAATGTTGAAACAATGTTCACAGATGCTGACAAAGGCTGCACCCTTAGTACGTGGACTCAGTGTGTTCTACGTTACTCATCTACGGTAGGGTTATAGAAGGCTTCTCATTCAAGTGAATACGTTTTTCGGATGCACGTTGTGGGGTGAAACAACTTCCAATGTTGAAACAATGTTCATAGATGCTGACAAAGGCTGCACCCTTAGTACGTGGACTTGTGTTTTTCGACGTGTTTTTTCGTCGTTTTTGACCCCTTTTTAGGCGTGTCGGAAAAGGGGATAGCAATGGAAAAATCCGGTTTTCTGTGGCGGATGAGTTTGCTACTGTTCCCTGGTGTCAGAATAACTGAAAAAAACGCCGCGGAACTCTATACGGTTCTTGAGAGGATCTCTCGAACAAGGGAAAAAGCATTGTCCAGATTGTGTGAGTTAGTCGCCTACGGTAGGGTTATAGAAGGCTTCTCATTCAAGTGAATACGTTTTTCGGATGCACGTTGTGGGGTGAAACAACTTCCAATGTTGAAACAATGTTCACAGATGCTGACAAAGGCTGCACCCTTAGTACGTGGACTCAGTGTGTTCTACGTTACTCACCTACGGTAGGGTTATAGAAGGCTTCTCATTCAAGTGAATACGTTTTTCGGATGCACGTTGTGGGGTGAAACAACTTCCAATGTTGAAACAATGTTCATAGATGCTGACAAAGGCTGCACCCTTAGTACGTGGACTTGTGTTTTTCGACGTGTTTTTCGTCGTTTTTGACCCCTTTTTAGGCGTGTCGGAAAAGGGGATAGCAATGGAAAAATCCGGTTTTCTGTGGCGGATGAGTTTGCTACTGTTCCCTGGTGTCAGAATAACTGAAAGAAACGCCGCGGAACTCTATACGGTTCTTGAGAGGATCTCTCGAACAAGGGAAAAAGCATTGTCCAGATTGTGTGAGTTAGTCGCCTACGGTAGGGTTATAGAAGGCTTCTCATTCAAGTGAATACGTTTTTCGGATGCACGTTGTGGGGTGAAACAACTTCCAATGTTGAAACAATGTTCACAGATGCTGACAAAGGCTGCACCCTTAGTACGTGGACTCAGTGTGTTCTACGTTACTCACCTACGGTAGGGTTATAGAAGGCTTCTCATTAAAGTGAATACGTTTTTCGGATGCACGTTGTGGGGTGAAACAACTTCCAATGTTGAAACAATGTTCATAGATGCTGACAAAGGCTGCACCCTTAGTACGTGGACTTGTGTTTTTCGACGTGTTTTTCGTCGTTTTTGACCCCTTTTTAGGCGTGTCGGAAAAGGGGATAGCAATGGAAAAATCCGGTTTTCTGTGGCGGATGAGTTTGCTACTGTTCCCTGGTGTCAGAATAACTGAAAAAAACGCCGCGGAACTCTATACGGTTCTCGAGAGGATCTCTCGAACAAGGGAAAAAGCATTGTCCAGATTGTGTGAGTTAGTCGCCTACGGTAGGGTTATAGAAGGCTTCTCATTCAAGTGAATACGTTTTTCGGATGCACGTTGTGGGGTGAAACAACTTCCAATGTTGAAACAATGATCACAGATGCTGACAAAGGCTGCACCCTTAGTACGTGGACTCAGTGTGTTCTACGTTACTCACCTACGGTAGGGTTATAGAAGGCTTCTCATTCAAGTGAATACGTTTTTCGGATGCACGTTGTGGGGTGAAACAACTTCCAATGTTGAAACAATGTTCACAGATGCTGACAAAGGCTGCACCCTTAGTACGTGGACTTGTGTTTTTCGACGTGTTTTTCGTCGTTTTTGACCCCTTTTTAGGCGTGTCGGAAAAGGGGATAGCAATGGAAAAATCCGGTTTTCTGTGGCGGATGAGTTTGCTACTGTTCCCTGGTGTCAGAATAACTGAAAGAAACGCCGCGGAACTCTATACGGTTCTTGAGAGGATCTCTCGAACAAGGGAAAAAGCATTGTCCAGATTGTGTGAGTTAGTCGCCTACGGTAGGGTTATAGAAGGCTTCTCATTCAAGTGAATACGTTTTTCGGATGCACGTTGTGGGGTGAAACAACTTCCAATGTTGAAACAATGTTCACAGATGCTGACAAAGGCTGCACCCTTAGTACGTGGACTCAGTGTGTTCTACGTTACTCACCTACGGTAGGGTTATAGAAGGCTTCTCATTAAAGTGAATACGTTTTTCGGATGCACGTTGTGGGGTGAAACAACTTCCAATGTTGAAACAATGTTCATAGATGCTGACAAAGGCTGCACCCTTAGTACGTGGACTTGTGTTTTTCGACGTGTTTTTCGTCGTTTTTGACCCCTTTTTAGGCGTGTCGGAAAAGGGGATAGCAATGGAAAAATCCGGTTTTCTGTGGCGGATGAGTTTGCTACTGTTCCCTGGTGTCAGAATAACTGAAAAAAACGCCGCGGAACTCTATACGGTTCTTGAGAGGATCTCTCGAACAAGGGAAAAAGCATTGTCCAGATTGTGTGAGTTAGTCGCCTACGGTAGGGTTATAGAAGGCTTCTCATTTAAGTGAATACGTTTTTCGGATGCACGTTGTGGGGTGAAACAACTTCCAATGTTGAAACAATGTTCACAGATGCTGACAAAGGCTGCACCTTTAGTACGTGGACTCAGTGTGTTCTACGTTACTCACCTACGGTAGGGTTATAGAAGGCTTCTCATTCAAGTGAATACGTTTTTCGGATGCACGTTGTGGGGTGAAACAACTTCCAATGTTGTAACAATGTTCATAGATGCTGACAAAGGCTGCACCCTTAGTACGTGGACTTGTGTTTTTCGACGTGTTTTTCGTCGTTTTTGACCCCTTTTTAGGCGTGTCGGAAAAGGGGATAGCAATGGAAAAATCCGGTTTTCTGTGGCGGATGAGTTTGCTACTGTTCCCTGGTGTCAGAATAACTGAAAGAAACGCCGCGGAACTCTATACGGTTCTTGAGAGGATCTATCGAACAAGGGAAAAAGCATTGTCCAGATTGTGTGAGTTAGTCGCCTACGGTAGGGTTATAGAACGCTTCTCATTCAAGTGAATACGTTTTTCGGATGCACGTTGTGGGGTGAAACAACTTCCAATGTTGAAACAATGTTCACAGATGCTGACAAAGGCTGCACCCTTAGTACGTGGACTCAGTGTGTTCTACGTTACTCACCTACGGTAGGGTTATAGAAGGCTTCTCATTCAAGTGAATACGTTTTTCGGATGCACGTTGTGGGGTGAAACAACTTCCAATGTTGAAACAATGTTCATAGATGCTGACAAAGGCTGCACCCTTAGTACGTGGACTTGTGTTTTTCGACGTGTTTTTCGTCGTTTTTGACCCCTTTTTAGGCGTGTCGGAAAAGGGGATAGCAATGGAAAAATCCGGTTTTCTGTGGCGGATGAGTTTGCTACTGTTCCCTGGTGTCAGAATAACTGAAAGAAACGCCGCGGAACTCTATACGGTTCTTGAGAGGATCTCTCGAACAAGGGAAAAAGCATTGTCCAGATTGTGTGAGTTAGTCGCCTACGGTAGGGTTATAGAAGGCTTCTCATTCAAGTGAATACGTTTTTCGGATGCACGTTGTGGGGTGAAACAACTTCCAATGTTGAAACAATGTTCACAGATGCTGACAAAGGCTGCACCCTTAGTACGTGGACTCAGTGTGTTCTACGTTACTCACCTACGGTAGGGTTATAGAAGGCTTCTCATTAAAGTGAATACGTTTTTCGGATGCACGTTGTGGGGTGAAACAACTTCCAATGTTGAAACAATGTTCATAGATGCTGACAAAGGCTGCACCCTTAGTACGTGGACTTGTGTTTTTCGACGTGTTTTTCGTCGTTTTTGACCCCTTTTTAGGCGTGTCGGAAAAGGGGATAGCAATGGAAAAATCCGGTTTTCTGTGGCGGATGAGTTTGCTACTGTTCCCTGGTGTCAGAATAACTGAAAAAAACGCCGCGGAACTCTATACGGTTCTTGAGAGGATCTCTCGAACAAGGGAAAAAGCATTGTCCAGATTGTGTGAGTTAGTCGCCTACGGTAGGGTTATAGAAGGCTTCTCATTCAAGTGAATACGTTTTTCGGATGCACGTTGTGGGGTGAAACAACTTCCAATGTTGAAACAATGATCACAGATGCTGACAAAGGCTGCACCCTTAGTACGTGGACTCAGTGTGTTCTACGTTACTCACCTACGGTAGGGTTATAGAAGGCTTCTCATTCAAGTGAATACGTTTTTCGGATGCACGTTGTGGGGTGAAACAACTTCCAATGTTGAAACAATGTTCACAGATGCTGACAAAGGCTGCACCCTTAGTACGTGGACTTGTGTTTTTCGACGTGTTTTTCGTCGTTTTTGACCCCTTTTTAGGCGTGTCGGAAAAGGGGATAGCAATGGAAAAATCCGGTTTTCTGTGGCGGATGAGTTTGCTACTGTTCCCTGGTGTCAGAATAACTGAAAGAAACGCCGCGGAACTCTATACGGTTCTTGAGAGGATCTCTCGAACAAGGGAAAAAGCATTGTCCAGATTGTGTGAGTTAGTCGCCTACGGTAGGGTTATAGAAGGCTTCTCATTTAAGTGAATACGTTTTTCGGATGCACGTTGTGGGGTGAAACAACTTCCAATGTTGAAACAATGTTCACAGATGCTGACAAAGGCTGCACCTTTAGTACGTGGACTCAGTGTGTTCTACGTTACTCACCTACGGTAGGGTTATAGAAGGCTTCTCATTCAAGTGAATACGTTTTTCGGATGCACGTTGTGGGGTGAAACAACTTCCAATGTTGAAACAATGTTCATAGATGCTGACAAAGGCTGCACCCTTAGTACGTGGACTTGTGTTTTTCGACGTGTTTTTCGTCGTTTTTGACCCTTTTTAGGCGTGTCGGAAAAGGGGATAGCAATGGAAAAATCCGGTTTTCTGTGGCGGATGAGTTTGCTACTGTTCCCTGGTGTCAGAATAACTGAAAGAAACGCCGCGGAACTCTATACGGTTCTTGAGAGGATCTATCGAACAAGGGAAAAAGCATTGTCCAGATTGTGTGAGTTAGTCGCCTACGGTAGGGTTATAGAACGCTTCTCATTCAAGTGAATACGTTTTTCGGATGCACGTTGTGGGGTGAAACAACTTCCAATGTTGAAACAATGTTCACAGATGCTGACAAAGGCTGCACCCTTAGTACGTGGACTCAGTGTGTTCTACGTTACTCACCTACGGTAGGGTTATAGAAGGCTTCTCATTCAAGTGAATACGTTTTTCGGATGCACGTTGTGGGGTGAAACAACTTCCAATGTTGAAACAATGTTCATAGATGCTGACAAAGGCTGCACCCTTAGTACGTGGACTTGTGTTTTTCGACGTGTTTTTCGTCGTTTTTGACCCCTTTTTAGGCGTGTCGGAAAAGGGGATAGCAATGGAAAAATCCGGTTTTCTGTGGCGGATGAGTTTGCTACTGTTCCCTGGTGTCAGAATAACTGAAAAAAACGCCGCGGAACTCTATACGGTTCTTGAGAGGATCTCTCGAACAAGGGAAAAAGCATTGTCCAGATTGTGTGAGTTAGTCGCCTACGGTAGGGTTATAGAAGGCTTCTCATTCAAGTGAATACGTTTTTCGGATGCACGTTGTGGGGTGAAACAACTTCCAATGTTGAAACAATGATCACAGATGCTGACAAAGGCTGCACCCTTAGTACGTGGACTCAGTGTGTTCTACGTTACTCACCTACGGTAGGGTTATAGAAGGCTTCTCATTCAAGTGAATACGTTTTTCGGATGCACGTTGTGGGGTGAAACAACTTCCAATGTTGAAACAATGTTCACAGATGCTGACAAAGGCTGCACCCTTAGTACGTGGACTTGTGTTTTTCGACGTGTTTTTCGTCGTTTTTGACCCCTTTTTAGGCGTGTCGGAAAAGGGGATAGCAATGGAAAAATCCGGTTTTCTGTGGCGGATGAGTTTGCTACTGTTCCCTGGTGTCAGAATAACTGAAAGAAACGCCGCGGAACTCTATACGGTTCTTGAGAGGATCTCTCGAACAAGGGAAAAAGCATTGTCCAGATTGTGTGAGTTAGTCGCCTACGGTAGGGTTATAGAAGGCTTCTCATTCAAGTGAATACGTTTTTCGGATGCACGTTGTGGGGTGAAACAACTTCCAATGTTGAAACAATGATCACAGATGCTGACAAAGGCTGCACCCTTAGTACGTGGACTCAGTGTGTTCTACGTTACTCACCTACGGTAGGGTTATAGAAGGCTTCTCATTCAAGTGAATACGTTTTTCGGATGCACGTTGTGGGGTGAAACAACTTCCAATGTTGAAACAATGTTCACAGATGCTGACAAAGGCTGCACCCTTAGTACGTGGACTTGTGTTTTTCGACGTGTTTTTCGTCGTTTTTGACCCCTTTTTAGGCGTGTCGGAAAAGGGGATAGCAATGGAAAAATCCGGTTTTCTGTGGCGGATGAGTTTGCTACTGTTCCCTGGTGTCAGAATAACTGAAAGAAACGCCGCGGAACTCTATACGGTTCTTGAGAGGATCTCTCGAACAAGGGAAAAAGCATTGTCCAGATTGTGTGAGTTAGTCGCCTACGGTAGGGTTATAGAAGGCTTCTCATTTAAGTGAATACGTTTTTCGGATGCACGTTGTGGGGTGAAACAACTTCCAATGTTGAAACAATGTTCACAGATGCTGACAAAGGCTGCACCTTTAGTACGTGGACTCAGTGTGTTCTACGTTACTCACCTACGGTAGGGTTATAGAAGGCTTCTCATTCAAGTGAATACGTTTTTCGGATGCACGTTGTGGGGTGAAACAACTTCCAATGTTGAAACAATGTTCATAGATGCTGACAAAGGCTGCACCCTTAGTACGTGGACTTGTGTTTTTCGACGTGTTTTTCGTCGTTTTTGACCCCTTTTTAGGCGTGTCGGAAAAGGGGATAGCAATGGAAAAATCCGGTTTTCTGTGGCGGATGAGTTTGCTACTGTTCCCTGGTGTCAGAATAACTGAAAAAAACGCCGCGGAACTCTATACGGTTCTTGAGAGGATCTCTCGAACAAGGGAAAAAGCATTGTCCAGATTGTGTGAGTTAGTCGCCTACGGTAGGGTTATAGAAGGCTTCTCATTCAAGTGAATACGTTTTTCGGATGCACGTTGTGGGGTGAAACAACTTCCAATGTTGAAACAATGATCACAGATGCTGACAAAGGCTGCACCCTTAGTACGTGGACTCAGTGTGTTCTACGTTACTCACCTACGGTAGGGTTATAGAAGGCTTCTCATTCAAGTGAATACGTTTTTCGGATGCACGTTGTGGGGTGAAACAACTTCCAATGTTGAAACAATGTTCACAGATGCTGACAAAGGCTGCACCCTTAGTACGTGGACTTGTGTTTTTCGACGTGTTTTTCGTCGTTTTTGACCCCTTTTTAGGCGTGTCGGAAAAGGGGATAGCAATGGAAAAATCCGGTTTTCTGTGGCGGATGAGTTTGCTACTGTTCCCTGGTGTCAGAATAACTGAAAGAAACGCCGCGGAACTCTATACGGTTCTTGAGAGGATCTCTCGAACAAGGGAAAAAGCATTGTCCAGATTGTGTGAGTTAGTCGCCTACGGTAGGGTTATAGAAGGCTTCTCATTTAAGTGAATACGTTTTTCGGATGCACGTTGTGGGGTGAAACAACTTCCAATGTTGAAACAATGTTCACAGATGCTGACAAAGGCTGCACCTTTAGTACGTGGACTCAGTGTGTTCTACGTTACTCACCTACGGTAGGGTTATAGAAGGCTTCTCATTCAAGTGAATACGTTTTTCGGATGCACGTTGTGGGGTGAAACAACTTCCAATGTTGAAACAATGTTCATAGATGCTGACAAAGGCTGCACCCTTAGTACGTGGACTTGTGTTTTTCGACGTGTTTTTCGTCGTTTTTGACCCCTTTTTAGGCGTGTCGGAAAAGGGGATAGCAATGGAAAAATCCGGTTTTCTGTGGCGGATGAGTTTGCTACTGTTCGCTGGTGTCAGAATAACTAAAAGAAACGCCGCGGAACTCTATACGGTTCTTGAGAGGATCTCTCGAACAAGGGAAAAAGCATTGTCCAGATTGTGTGAGTTAGTCGCCTACGGTAGGGTTATAGAAGGCTTCTCATTCAAGTGAATACGTTTTTCTGATGCACGTTGTGGGGTGAAACAACTTCCAATGTTGAAACAATGTTCACAGATGCTGACAAAGGCTGCACCCTTAGTACGTGGACTCGTGTGTTCTACGTTACTCACCTACGGTAGGGTTATAGAAGGCTTCTCATTCAAGTGAATACGTTTTTCGGATGCACGTTGTGGGGTGAAACAACTTCCAATGTTGAAACAATGTTCATAGATGCTGACAAAGGCTGCACCCTTAGTACGTGGACTTGTGTTTTTCGACGTGTTTTTCGTCGTTTTTGACCCCTTTTTAGGCGTGTCGGAAAAGGGGATAGCAATGGAAAAATCCGGTTTTCTGTGGCGGATGAGTTTGCTACTGTTCCCTGGTGTCAGAATAACTGAAAGAAACGCCGCGGAACTCTATACGGTTCTTGAGAGGATCTATCGAACAAGGGAAAAAGCATTGTCCAGATTGTGTGAGTTAGTCGCCTACGGTAGGGTTATAGAACGCTTCTCATTCAAGTGAATACGTTTTTCGGATGCACGTTGTGGGGTGAAACAACTTCCAATGTTGAAACAATGTTCACAGATGCTGACAAAGGCTGCACCCTTAGTACGTGGACTCAGTGTGTTCTACGTTACTCACCTACGGTAGGGTTATAGAAGGCTTCTCATTCAAGTGAATACGTTTTTCGGATGCACGTTGTGGGGTGAAACAACTTCCAATGTTGAAACAATGTTCATAGATGCTGACAAAGGCTGCACCCTTAGTACGTGGACTTGTGTTTTTCGACGTGTTTTTCGTCGTTTTTGACCCCTTTTTAGGCGTGTCGGAAAAGGGGATAGCAATGGAAAAATCCGGTTTTCTGTGGCGGATGAGTTTGCTACTGTTCCCTGGT
Source organism: Hololepta plana (assembly GCA_963695495.1). Lineage (NCBI taxonomy): Eukaryota > Metazoa > Arthropoda > Insecta > Coleoptera > Histeridae > Hololepta > Hololepta plana. The sequence continues at coordinate 18,136 of CAVOJK010000072.1, forward strand.
GTCAGAATAACTGAAAGAAACGCCGCGGAACTCTATACGGTTCTTGAGAGGATCTCTCGAACAAGGGAAAAAGCATTGTCCAGATTGTGTGAGTTAGTCGCCTACGGTAGGGTTATAGAAGGCTTCTCATTCAAGTGAATACGTTTTTCGGATGCACGTTGTGGGGTGAAACAACTTCCAATGTTGAAACAATGTTCACAGATGCTGACAAAGGCTGCACCCTTAGTACGTGGACTCAGTGTGTTCTACGTTACTCACCTACGGTAGGGTTATAGAAGGCTTCTCATTCAAGTGAATACGTTTTTCGGATGCACGTTGTGGGGTGAAACAACTTCCAATGTTGAAACAATGTTCATAGATGCTGACAAAGGCTGCACCCTTAGTACGTGGACTTGTGTTTTTCGACGTGTTTTTCGTCGTTTTTGACCCCTTTTTAGGCGTGTCGGAAAAGGGGATAGCAATGGAAAAATCCGGTTTTCTGTGGCGGATGAGTTTGCTACTGTTCCCTGGTGTCAGAATAACTGAAAAAAACGCCGCGGAACTCTATACGGTTCTTGAGAGGATCTCTCGAACAAGGGAAAAAGCATTGTCCAGATTGTGTGAGTTAGTCGCCTACGGTAGGGTTATAGAAGGCTTCTCATTCAAGTGAATACGTTTTTCGGATGCACGTTGTGGGGTGAAACAACTTCCAATGTTGAAACAATGTTCACAGATGCTGACAAAGGCTGCACCCTTAGTACGTGGACTCAGTGTGTTCTACGTTACTCACCTACGGTAGGGTTATAGAAGGCTTCTCATTCAAGTGAATACGTTTTTCGGATGCACGTTGTGGGGTGAAACAACTTCCAATGTTGAAACAATGTTCATAGATGCTGACAAAGGCTGCACCCTTAGTACGTGGACTTGTGTTTTTCGACGTGTTTTTCGTCGTTTTTGACCCCTTTTTAGGCGTGTCGGAAAAGGGGATAGCAATGGAAAAATCCGGTTTTCTGTGGCGGATGAGTTTGCTACTGTTCCCTGGTGTCAGAATAACTGAAAAAAACGCCGCGGAACTCTATACGGTTCTTGAGAGGATCTCTCGAACAAGGGAAAAAGCATTGTCCAGATTGTGTGAGTTAGTCGCCTACGGTAGGGTTATAGAAGGCTTCTCATTCAAGTGAATACGTGTTTCGGATGCACGTTGTGGGGTGAAACAACTTCCAATGTTGAAACAATGTTCACAGATGCTGACAAAGGCTGCACCCTTAGTACGTGGACTCAGTGTGTTCTACGTTACTCACCTACGGTAGGGTTATAGAAGGCTTCTCATTCAAGTGAATACGTTTTTCGGATGCACGTTGTGGGGTGAAACAACTTCCAATGTTGAAACAATGTTCACAGATGCTGACAAAGGCTGCACCCTTAGTACGTGGACTCAGTGTGTTCTACGTTACTCACCTACGGTAGGGTTATAGAAGGCTTCTCATTCAAGTGAATACGTTTTTCGGATGCACGTTGTGGGGTGAAACAACTTCCAATGTTGAAACAATGTTCATAGATGCTGACAAAGGCTGCACCCTTAGTACGTGGACTTGTGTTTTTCGACGTGTTTTTCGTCGTTTTTGACCCCTTTTTAGGCGTGTCGGAAAAGGGGATAGCAATGGAAAAATCCGGTTTTCTGTGGCGGATGAGTTTGCTACTGTTCCCTGGTGTCAGAATAACTGAAAAAAACGCCGCGGAACTCTATACGGTTCTTGAGAGGATCTCTCGAACAAGGGAAAAAGCATTGTCCAGATTGTGTGAGTTAGTCGCCTACGGTAGGGTTATAGAAGGCTTCTCATTCAAGTGAATACGTGTTTCGGATGCACGTTGTGGGGTGAAACAACTTCCAATGTTGAAACAATGTTCACAGATGCTGACAAAGGCTGCACCCTTAGTACGTGGACTCAGTGTGTTCTACGTTACTCACCTACGGTAGGGTTATAGAAGGCTTCTCATTCAAGTGAATACGTTTTTCGGATGCACGTTGTGGGGTGAAACAACTTCCAATGTTGAAACAATGTTCACAGATGCTGACAAAGGCTGCACCCTTAGTACGTGGACTCAGTGTGTTCTACGTTACTCACCTACGGTAGGGTTATAGAAGGCTTCTCATTCAAGTGAATACGTTTTTCGGATGCACGTTGTGGGGTGAAACAACTTCCAATGTTGAAACAATGTTCATAGATGCTGACAAAGGCTGCACCCTTAGTACGTGGACTTGTGTTTTTCGACGTGTTTTTCGTCGTTTTTGACCCCTTTTTAGGCGTGTCGGAAAAGGGGATAGCAATGGAAAAATCCGGTTTTCTGTGGCGGATGAGTTTGCTACTGTTCCCTGGTGTCAGAATAACTAAAAAAAACGCCGCGGAACTCTATACGGTTCTTGAGAGGATCTCTCGAACAAGGGAAAAAGCATTGTCCAGATTGTGTGAGTTAGTCGCCTACGGTAGGGTTATAGAAGGCTTCTCATTCAAGTGAATACGTGTTTCGGATGCACGTTGTGGGGTGAAACAACTTCCAATGTTGAAACAATGTTCACAGATGCTGACAAAGGCTGCACCCTTAGTACGTGGACTCAGTGTGTTCTACGTTACTCACCTACGGTAGGGTTATAGAAGGCTTCTCATTCAAGTGAATACGTTTTTCGGATGCACGTTGTGGGGTGAAACAACTTCCAATGTTGAAACAATGTTCACAGATGCTGACAAAGGCTGCACCCTTAGTACGTGGACTCAGTGTGTTCTACGTTACTAACCTACGGTAGGGTTATAGAAGGCTTCTCATTCAAGTGAATACGTTTTTCGGATGCACGTTGTGGGGTGAAACAACTTCCAATGTTGAAACAATGTTCACAGATGCTGACAAAGGCTGCACCCTTAGTACGTGGACTTGTGTTTTTCGACGTGTTTTTCGTCGTTTTTGACCCCTTTTTAGGCGTGTCGGAAAAGAGGATAGCAATGGAAAAATCCGGTTTTCTGTGGCGGATGAGTTTGCTACTGTTCCCTGGTGTCAGAATAACTGAAAGAAAAGCCGCGGAACTCTATACGGTTCTTGAGAGGATCTCTCGAACAAGGGAAAAAGCATTGTCCAGATTGTGTGAGTTAGTCGCCTACGGTAGGGTTATAGAAGGCTTCTCATTCAAGTGAATACGTTTTTCGGATGCACGTTGTGGGGTGAAACAACTTCCAATGTTGAAACAATGTTCACAGATGCTGACAAAGGCTGCACCCTTAGTACGTGGACTTGTGTTTTTCGACGTGTTTTTCGTCGTTTTTGACCCCTTTTTAGGCGTGTCGGAAAAGGGGATAGCAATGGAAAAATCCGGTTTTCTGTGGCGGATGAGTTTGCTACTGTTCCCTGGTGTCAGAATAACTGAAAGAAAAGCCGCGGAACTCTATACGGTTCTTGAGAGGATCTCTCGAACAAGGGAAAAAGCATTGTCCAGATTGTGTGAGTTAGTCGCCTACGGTAGGGTTATAGAAGGCTTCTCATTCAAGTGAATACGTTTTTCGGATGCACGTTGTGGGGTGAAACAACTTCCAATGTTGAAACAATGTTCACAGATGCTGACAAAGGCTGCACCCTTAGTACGTGGACTCAGTGTGTTCTACGTTACTAACCTACGGTAGGGTTATAGAAGGCTTCTCATTCAAGTGAATACGTTTTTCGGATGCACGTTGTGGGGTGAAACAACTTCCAATGTTGAAACAATGTTCACAGATGCTGACAAAGGCTGCACCCTTAGTACGTGGACTTGTGTTTTTCGACGTGTTTTTCGTCGTTTTTGACCCCTTTTTAGGCGTGTCGGAAAAGGGGATAGCAATGGAAAAATCCGGTTTTCTGTGGCGGATGAGTTTGCTACTGTTCCCTGGTGTCAGAATAACTGAAAGAAAAGCCGCGGAACTCTATACGGTTCTTGAGAGGATCTCTCGAACAAGGGAAAAAGCATTGTCCAGATTGTGTGAGTTAGTCGCCTACGGTAGGGTTATAGAAGGCTTCTCATTCAAGTGAATACGTTTTTCGGATGCACGTTGTGGGGTGAAACAACTTCCAATGTTGAAACAATGTTCACAGATGCTGACAAAGGCTGCACCCTTAGTACGTGGACTTGTGTTTTTCGACGTGTTTTTCGTCGTTTTTGACCCCTTTTTAGGCGTGTCGGAAAAGGGGATAGCAATGGAAAAATCCGGTATTCTGTGGCGGATGAGTTTGCTACTGTTCCCTGGTGTCAGAATAACTGAAAGAAAAGCCGCGGAACTCTATACGGTTCTTGAGAGGATCTCTCGAACAAGGGAAAAAGCATTGTCCAGATTGTGTGAGTTAGTCGCCTACGGTAGGGTTATAGAAGGCTTCTCATTCAAGTGAATACGTTTTTCGGATGCACGTTGTGGGGTGAAACAACTTCCAATGTTGAAACAATGTTCACAGATGCTGACAAAGGCTGCACCCTTAGTACGTGGACTCAGTGTGTTCTACGTTACTAACCTACGGTAGGGTTATAGAAGGCTTCTCATTCAAGTGAATACGTTTTTCGGATGCACGTTGTGGGGTGAACAACTTCCAATGTTGAAACAATGTTCACAGATGCTGACAAAGGCTGCACCCTTAGTACGTGGACTTGTGTTTTTCGACGTGTTTTTCGTCGTTTTTGACCCCTTTTTAGGCGTGTCGGAAAAGAGGATAGCAATGGAAAAATCCGGTTTTCTGTGGCGGATGAGTTTGCTACTGTTCCCTGGTGTCAGAATAACTGAAAGAAAAGCCGCGGAACTCTATACGGTTCTTGAGAGGATCTCTCGAACAAGGGAAACAGCATTGTCCAGATTGTGTGAGTTAGTCGCCTACGGTAGGGTTATAGAAGGCTTCTCATTCAAGTGAATACGTTTTTCGGATGCACGTTGTGGGGTGAAACAACTTCCAATGTTGAAACAATGTTCACAGATGCTGACAAAGGCTGCACCCTTAGTACGTGGACTTGTGTTTTTCGACGTGTTTTTCGTCGTTTTTGACCCCTTTTTAGGCGTGTCGGAAAAGAGGATAGCAATGGAAAAATCCGGTTTTCTGTGGCGGATGAGTTTGCTACTGTTCCCTGGTGTCAGAATAACTGAAAGAAAAGCCGCGGAACTCTATACGGTTCTTGAGAGGATCTCTCGAACAAGGGAAAAAGCATTGTCCAGATTGTGTGAGTTAGTCGCCTACGGTAGGGTTATAGAAGGCTTCTCATTCAAGTGAATACGTTTTTCGGATGCACGTTGTGGGGTGAAACAACTTCCAATGTTGAAACAATGTTCACAGATGCTGACAAAGGCTGCACCCTTAGTACGTGGACTTGTGTTTTTCGACGTGTTTTTCGTCGTTTTTGACCCCTTTTTAGGCGTGTCGGAAAAGGGGATAGCAATGGAAAAATCCGGTTTTCTGTGGCGGATGAGTTTGCTACTGTTCCCTGGTGTCAGAATAACTGAAAGAAAAGCCGCGGAACTCTATACGGTTCTTGAGAGGATCTCTCGAACAAGGGAAAAAGCATTGTCCAGATTGTGTGAGTTAGTCGCCTACGGTAGGGTTATAGAAGGCTTCTCATTCAAGTGAATACGTTTTTCGGATGCACGTTGTGGGGTGAAACAACTTCCAATGTTGAAACAATGTTCACAGATGCTGACAAAGGCTGCACCCTTAGTACGTGGACTCAGTGTGTTCTACGTTACTAACCTACGGTAGGGTTATAGAAGGCTTCTCATTCAAGTGAATACGTTTTTCGGATGCACGTTGTGGGGTGAAACAACTTCCAATGTTGAAACAATGTTCACAGATGCTGACAAAGGCTGCACCCTTAGTACGTGGACTTGTGTTTTTCGACGTGTTTTTCGTCGTTTTTGACCCCTTTTTAGGCGTGTCGGAAAAGGGATAGCAATGGAAAAATCCGGTTTTCTGTGGCGGATGAGTTTGCTACTGTTCCCTGGTGTCAGAATAACTGAAAGAAAAGCCGCGGAACTCTATACGGTTCTTGAGAGGATCTCTCGAACAAGGGAAAAAGCATTGTCCAGATTGTGTGAGTTAGTCGCCTACGGTAGGGTTATAGAAGGCTTCTCATTCAAGTGAATACGTTTTTCGGATGCACGTTGTGGGTGAAACAACTTCCAATGTTGAAACAATGTTCACAGATGCTGACAAAGGCTGCACCCTTAGTACGTGGACTTGTGTTTTTCGACGTGTTTTTCGTCGTTTTTGACCCCTTTTTAGGCGTGTCGGAAAAGGGGATAGCAATGGAAAAATCCGGTTTTCTGTGGCGGATGAGTTTGCTACTGTTCCCTGGTGTCAGAATAACTGAAAGAAAAGCCGCGGAACTCTATACGGTTCTTGAGAGGATCTCTCGAACAAGGGAAAAAGCATTGTCCAGATTGTGTGAGTTAGTCGCCTACGGTAGGGTTATAGAAGGCTTCTCATTCAAGTGAATACGTTTTTCGGATGCACGTTGTGGGGTGAAACAACTTCCAATGTTGAAACAATGTTCACAGATGCTGACAAAGGCTGCACCCTTAGTACGTGGACTTGTGTTTTTCGACGTGTTTTTCGTCGTTTTTGACCCCTTTTTAGGCGTGTCGGAAAAGGGGATAGCAATGGAAAAATCCGGTATTCTGTGGCGGATGAGTTTGCTACTGTTCCCTGGTGTCAGAATAACTGAAAGAAAAGCCGCGGAACTCTATACGGTTCTTGAGAGGATCTCTCGAACAAGGGAAAAAGCATTGTCCAGATTGTGTGAGTTAGTCGCCTACGGTAGGGTTATAGAAGGCTTCTCATTCAAGTGAATACGTTTTTCGGATGCACGTTGTGGGGTGAAACAACTTCCAATGTTGAAACAATGTTCACAGATGCTGACAAAGGCTGCACCCTTAGTACGTGGACTCAGTGTGTTCTACGTTACTAACCTACGGTAGGGTTATAGAAGGCTTCTCATTCAAGTGAATACGTTTTTCGGATGCACGTTGTGGGGTGGAACAACTTCCAATGTTGAAACAATGTTCACAGATGCTGACAAAGGCTGCACCCTTAGTACGTGGACTTGTGTTTTTCGACGTGTTTTTCGTCGTTTTTGACCCTTTTTAGGCGTGTCGGAAAAGAGGATAGCAATGGAAAAATCCGGTTTTCTGTGGCGGATGAGTTTGCTACTGTTCCCTGGTGTCAGAATAACTGAAAGAAAAGCCGCGGAACTCTATACGGTTCTTGAGAGGATCTCTCGAACAAGGGAAAAAGCATTGTCCAGATTGTGTGAGTTAGTCGCCTACGGTAGGGTTATAGAAGGCTTCTCATTCAAGTGAATACGTTTTTCGGATGCACGTTGTGGGGTGAAACAACTTCCAATGTTGAAACAATGTTCACAGATGCTGACAAAGGCTGCACCCTTAGTACGTGGACTTGTGTTTTTCGACGTGTTTTTCGTCGTTTTTGACCCCTTTTTAGGCGTGTCGGAAAAGGGATAGCAATGGAAAAATCCGGTTTTCTGTGGCGGATGAGTTTGCTACTGTTCCCTGGTGTCAGAATAACTGAAAGAAAAGCCGCGGAACTCTATACGGTTCTTGAGAGGATCTCTCGAACAAGGGAAAAAGCATTGTCCAGATTGTGTGAGTTAGTCGCCTACGGTAGGGTTATAGAAGGCTTCTCATTCAAGTGAATACGTTTTTCGGATGCACGTTGTGGGGTGAAACAACTTCCAATGTTGAAACAATGTTCACAGATGCTGACAAAGGCTGCACCCTTAGTACGTGGACTTGTGTTTTTCGACGTGTTTTTCGTCGTTTTTGACCCCTTTTTAGGCGTGTCGGAAAAGGGGATAGCAATGGAAAAATCCGGTTTTCTGTGGCGGATGAGTTTGCTACTGTTCCCTGGTGTCAGAATAACTGAAAGAAAAGCCGCGGAACTCTATACGGTTCTTGAGAGGATCTCTCGAACAAGGGAAAAAGCATTGTCCAGATTGTGTGAGTTAGTCGCCTACGGTAGGGTTATAGAAGGCTTCTCATTCAAGTGAATACGTTTTTCGGATGCACGTTGTGGGGTGAAACAACTTCCAATGTTGAAACAATGTTCACAGATGCTGACAAAGGCTGCACCCTTAGTACGTGGACTTGTGTTTTTCGACGTGTTTTTCGTCGTTTTTGACCCTTTTTAGGCGTGTCGGAAAAGGGGATAGCAATGGAAAAATCCGGTTTTCTGTGGCGGATGAGTTTGCTACTGTTCCCTGGTGTCAGAATAACTGAAAGAAAAGCCGCGGAACTCTATACGGTTCTTGAGAGGATCTCTCGAACAAGGGAAAAAGCATTGTCCAGATTGTGTGAGTTAGTCGCCTACGGTAGGGTTATAGAAGGCTTCTCATTCAAGTGAATACGTTTTTCGGATGCACGTTGTGGGGTGAAACAACTTCCAATGTTGAAACAATGTTCACAGATGCTGACAAAGGCTGCACCCTTAGTACGTGGACTTGTGTTTTTCGACGTGTTTTTCGTCGTTTTTGACCCCTTTTTAGGCGTGTCGGAAAAGGGGATAGCAATGGAAAAATCCGGTTTTCTGTGGCGGATGAGTTTGCTACTGTTCCCTGGTGTCAGAATAACTGAAAGAAAAGCCGCGGAACTCTATACGGTTCTTGAGAGGATCTCTCGAACATGGGAAAAAGCATTGTCCAGATTGTGTGAGTTAGTCGCCTACGGTAGGGTTATAGAAGGCTTCTCATTCAAGTGAATACGTTTTTCGGATGCACGTTGTGGGGTGAAACAACTTCCAATGTTGAAACAATGTTCACAGATGCTGACAAAGGCTGCACCCTTAGTACGTGGACTCAGTGTGTTCTACGTTACTAACCTACGGTAGGGTTATAGAAGGCTTCTCATTCAAGTGAATACGTTTTTCGGATGCACGTTGTGGGGTGAAACAACTTCCAATGTTGAAACAATGTTCACAGATGCTGACAAAGGCTGCACCCTTAGTACGTGGACTTGTGTTTTTCGACGTGTTTTTCGTCGTTTTTGACCCCTTTTTAGGCGTGTCGGAAAAGAGGATAGCAATGGAAAAATCCGGTTTTCTGTGGCGGATGAGTTTGCTACTGTTCCCTGGTGTCAGAATAACTGAAAGAAAAGCCGCGGAACTCTATACGGTTCTTGAGAGGATCTCTCGAACAAGGGAAAAAGCATTGTCCAGATTGTGTGAGTTAGTCGCCTACGGTAGGGTTATAGAAGGCTTCTCATTCAAGTGAATACGTTTTTCGGATGCACGTTGTGGGGTGAAACAACTTCCAATGTTGAAACAATGTTCACAGATGCTGACAAAGGCTGCACCCTTAGTACGTGGACTCAGTGTGTTCTACGTTACTAACCTACGGTAGGGTTATAGAAGGCTTCTCATTCAAGTGAATACGTTTCTAGGATGCACGTTGTGGGGTGAAACAACTTCCAATGTTGAAACAATGTTCACAGATGCTGACAAAGGCTGCACCCTTAGTACGTGGACTTGTGTTTTTCGACGTGTTTTTCGTCGTTTTTGACCCCTTTTTAGGCGTGTCGGAAAAGAGGATAGCAATGGAAAAATCCGGTTTTCTGTGGCGGATGAGTTTGCTACTGTTCCCTGGTGTCAGAATAACTGAAAGAAAAGCCGCGGAACTCTATACGGTTCTTGAGAGGATCTCTCGAACAAGGGAAAAAGCATTGTCCAGATTGTGTGAGTTATTCGCCTACGGTAGGGTTATAGAAGGCTTCTCATTCAAGTGAATACGTTTTTCGGATGCACGTTGTGGGGTGAAACAACTTCCAATGTTGAAACAATGTTCACAGATGCTGACAAAGGCTGCACCCTTAGTACGTGGACTCAGTGTGTTCTACGTTACTAACCTACGGTAGGGTTATAGAAGGCTTCTCATTCAAGTGAATACGTTTTTCGGATGCACGTTGTGGGGTGAAACAACTTCCAATGTTGAAACAATGTTCACAGATGCTGACAAAGGCTGCACCCTTAGTACGTGGACTTGTGTTTTTCGACGTGTTTTTCGTCGTTTTTGACCCCTTTTTAGGCGTGTCGGAAAAGGGGATAGCAATGGAAAAATCCGGTTTTCTGTGGCGGATGAGTTTGCTACTGTTCCCTGGTGTCAGAATAACTGAAAGAAAAGCCGCGGAACTCTATACGGTTCTTGAGAGGATCTCTCGAACAAGGGAAAAAGCATTGTCCAGATTGTGTGAGTTAGTCGCCTACGGTAGGGTTATAGAAGGCTTCTCATTCAAGTGAATACGTTTTTCGGATGCACGTTGTGGGGTGAAACAACTTCCAATGTTGAAACAATGTTCACAGATGCTGACAAAGGCTGCACCCTTAGTACGTGGACTTGTGTTTTTCGACGTGTTTTTCGTCGTTTTTGACCCCTTTTTAGGCGTGTCGGAAAAGGGGATAGCAATGGAAAAATCCGGTTTTCTGTGGCGGATGAGTTTGCTACTGTTCCCTGGTGTCAGAATAACTGAAAGAAAAGCCGCGGAACTCTATACGGTTCTTGAGAGGATCTCTCGAACAAGGGAAAAAGCATTGTCCAGATTGTGTGAGTTAGTCGCCTACGGTAGGGTTATAGAAGGCTTCTCATTCAAGTGAATACGTTTTTCGGATGCACGTTGTGGGGTGAAACAACTTCCAATGTTGAAACAATGTTCACAGATGCTGACAAAGGCTGCACCCTTAGTACGTGGACTCAGTGTGTTCTACGTTACTAACCTACGGTAGGGTTATAGAAGGCTTCTCATTCAAGTGAATACGTTTTTCGGATGCACGTTGTGGGGTGGAACAACTTCCAATGTTGAAACAATGTTCACAGATGCTGACAAAGGCTGCACCCTTAGTACGTGGACTTGTGTTTTTCGACGTGTTTTTCGTCGTTTTTGACCCCTTTTTAAGCGTGTCGGAAAAGAGGATAGCAATGGAAAAATCCGGTTTTCTGTGGCGGATGAGTTTGCTACTGTTCCCTGGTGTCAGAATAACTGAAAGAAAAGCCGCGGAACTCTATACGGTTCTTGAGAGGATCTCTCGAACAAGGGAAAAAGCATTGTCCAGATTGTGTGAGTTAGTCGCCTACGGTAGGGTTATAGAAGGCTTCTCATTCAAGTGAATACGTTTTTCGGATGCACGTTGTGGGGTGAAACAACTTCCAATGTTGAAACAATGTTCACAGATGCTGACAAAGGCTGCACCCTTAGTACGTGGACTCAGTGTGTTCTACGTTACTAACCTACGGTAGGGTTATAGAAGGCTTCTCATTCAAGTGAATACGTTTTTCGGATGCACGTTGTGGGGTGAAACAACTTCCAATGTTGAAACAATGTTCACAGATGCTGACAAAGGCTGCACCCTTAGTACGTGGACTTGTGTTTTTCGACGTGTTTTTCGTCGTTTTTGACCCCTTTTTAGGCGTGTCGGAAAAGGGGATAGCAATGGAAAAATCCGGTTTTCTGTGGCGGATGAGTTTGCTACTGTTCCCTGGTGTCAGAATAACTGAAAGAAAAGCCGCGGAACTCTATACGGTTCTTGAGAGGATCTCTCGAACAAGGGAAAAAGCATTGTCCAGATTGTGTGAGTTAGTCGCCTACGGTAGGGTTATAGAAGGCTTCTCATTCAAGTGAATACGTTTTTCGGATGCACGTTGTGGGGTGAAACAACTTCCAATGTTGAAACAATGTTCACAGATGCTGACAAAGGCTGCACCCTTAGTACGTGGACTCAGTGTGTTCTACGTTACTAACCTACGGTAGGGTTATAGAAGGCTTCTCATTCAAGTGAATACGTTTTTCGGATGCACGTTGTGGGGTGGAACAACTTCCAATGTTGAAACAATGTTCACAGATGCTGACAAAGGCTGCACCCTTAGTACGTGGACTTGTGTTTTTCGACGTGTTTTTCGTCGTTTTTGACCCCTTTTTAGGCGTGTCGGAAAAGAGGATAGCAATGGAAAAATCCGGTTTTCTGTGGCGGATGAGTTTGCTACTGTTCCCTGGTGTCAGAATAACTGAAAGAAAAGCCGCGGAACTCTATACGGTTCTTGAGAGGATCTCTCGAACAAGGGAAAAAGCATTGTCCAGATTGTGTGAGTTAGTCGCCTACGGTAGGGTTATAGAAGGCTTCTCATTCAAGTGAATACGTTTTTCGGATGCACGTTGTGGGGTGAAACAACTTCCAATGTTGAAACAATGTTCACAGATGCTGACAAAGGCTGCACCCTTAGTACGTGGACTCAGTGTGTTCTACGTTACTAACCTACGGTAGGGTTATAGAAGGCTTCTCATTCAAGTGAATACGTTTCTAGGATGCACGTTGTGGGGTGAAACAACTTCCAATGTTGAAACAATGTTCACAGATGCTGACAAAGGCTGCACCCTTAGTACGTGGACTTGTGTTTTTCGACGTGTTTTTCGTCGTTTTTGACCCCTTTTTAGGCGTGTCGGAAAAGAGGATAGCAATGGAAAAATCCGGTTTTCTGTGGCGGATGAGTTTGCTACTGTTCCCTGGTGTCAGAATAACTGAAAGAAAAGCCGCGGAACTCTATACGGTTCTTGAGAGGATCTCTCGAACAAGGGAAAAAGCATTGTCCAGATTGTGTGAGTTATTCGCCTACGGTAGGGTTATAGAAGGCTTCTCATTCAAGTGAATACGTTTTTCGGATGCACGTTGTGGGGTGAAACAACTTCCAATGTTGAAACAATGTTCACAGATGCTGACAAAGGCTGCACCCTTAGTACGTGGACTCAGTGTGTTCTACGTTACTAACCTACGGTAGGGTTATAGAAGGCTTCTCATTCAAGTGAATACGTTTTTCGGATGCACGTTGTGGGGTGAAACAACTTCCAATGTTGAAACAATGTTCACAGATGCTGACAAAGGCTGCACCCTTAGTACGTGGACTTGTGTTTTTCGACGTGTTTTTCGTCGTTTTTGACCCCTTTTTAGGCGTGTCGGAAAAGGGGATAGCAATGGAAAAATCCGGTTTTCTGTGGCGGATGAGTTTGCTACTGTTCCCTGGTGTCAGAATAACTGAAAGAAAAGCCGCGGAACTCTATACGGTTCTTGAGAGGATCTCTCGAACAAGGGAAAAAGCATTGTCCAGATTGTGTGAGTTAGTCGCCTACGGTAGGGTTATAGAAGGCTTCTCATTCAAGTGAATACGTTTTTCGGATGCACGTTGTGGGGTGAAACAACTTCCAATGTTGAAACAATGTTCACAGATGCTGACAAAGGCTGCACCCTTAGTACGTGGACTTGTGTTTTTCGACGTGTTTTTCGTCGTTTTTGACCCCTTTTTAGGCGTGTCGGAAAAGGGGATAGCAATGGAAAAATCCGGTTTTCTGTGGCGGATGAGTTTGCTACTGTTCCCTGGTGTCAGAATAACTGAAAGAAAAGCCGCGGAACTCTATACGGTTCTTGAGAGGATCTCTCGAACAAGGGAAAAAGCATTGTCCAGATTGTGTGAGTTAGTCGCCTACGGTAGGGTTATAGAAGGCTTCTCATTCAAGTGAATACGTTTTTCGGATGCACGTTGTGGGGTGAAACAACTTCCAATGTTGAAACAATGTTCACAGATGCTGACAAAGGCTGCACCCTTAGTACGTGGACTCAGTGTGTTCTACGTTACTAACCTACGGTAGGGTTATAGAAGGCTTCTCATTCAAGTGAATACGTTTTTCGGATGCACGTTGTGGGGTGGAACAACTTCCAATGTTGAAACAATGTTCACAGATGCTGACAAAGGCTGCACCCTTAGTACGTGGACTTGTGTTTTTCGACGTGTTTTTCGTCGTTTTTGACCCCTTTTTAAGCGTGTCGGAAAAGAGGATAGCAATGGAAAAATCCGGTTTTCTGTGGCGGATGAGTTTGCTACTGTTCCCTGGTGTCAGAATAACTGAAAGAAAAGCCGCGGAACTCTATACGGTTCTTGAGAGGATCTCTCGAACAAGGGAAAAAGCATTGTCCAGATTGTGTGAGTTAGTCGCCTACGGTAGGGTTATAGAAGGCTTCTCATTCAAGTGAATACGTTTTTCGGATGCACGTTGTGGGGTGAAACAACTTCCAATGTTGAAACAATGTTCACAGATGCTGACAAAGGCTGCACCCTTAGTACGTGGACTCAGTGTGTTCTACGTTACTAACCTACGGTAGGGTTATAGAAGGCTTCTCATTCAAGTGAATACGTTTTTCGGATGCACGTTGTGGGGTGAAACAACTTCCAATGTTGAAACAATGTTCACAGATGCTGACAAAGGCTGCACCCTTAGTACGTGGACTTGTGTTTTTCGACGTGTTTTTCGTCGTTTTTGACCCCTTTTTAGGCGTGTCGGAAAAGGGGATAGCAATGGAAAAATCCGGTTTTCTGTGGCGGATGAGTTTGCTACTGTTCCCTGGTGTCAGAATAACTGAAAGAAAAGCCGCGGAACTCTATACGGTTCTTGAGAGGATCTCTCGAACAAGGGAAAAAGCATTGTCCAGATTGTGTGAGTTAGTCGCCTACGGTAGGGTTATAGAAGGCTTCTCATTCAAGTGAATACGTTTTTCGGATGCACGTTGTGGGGTGAAACAACTTCCAATGTTGAAACAATGTTCACAGATGCTGACAAAGGCTGCACCCTTAGTACGTGGACTCAGTGTGTTCTACGTTACTAACCTACGGTAGGGTTATAGAAGGCTTCTCATTCAAGTGAATACGTTTTTCGGATGCACGTTGTGGGGTGGAACAACTTCCAATGTTGAAACAATGTTCACAGATGCTGACAAAGGCTGCACCCTTAGTACGTGGACTTGTGTTTTTCGACGTGTTTTTCGTCGTTTTTGACCCCTTTTTAGGCGTGTCGGAAAAGAGGATAGCAATGGAAAAATCCGGTTTTCTGTGGCGGATGAGTTTGCTACTGTTCCCTGGTGTCAGAATAACTGAAAGAAAAGCCGCGGAACTCTATACGGTTCTTGAGAGGATCTCTCGAACAAGGGAAAAAGCATTGTCCAGATTGTGTGAGTTAGTCGCCTACGGTAGGGTTATAGAAGGCTTCTCATTCAAGTGAATACGTTTTTCGGATGCACGTTGTGGGGTGAAACAACTTCCAATGTTGAAACAATGTTCACAGATGCTGACAAAGGCTGCACCCTTAGTACGTGGACTCAGTGTGTTCTACGTTACTAACCTACGGTAGGGTTATAGAAGGCTTCTCATTCAAGTGAATACGTTTTTCGGATGCACGTTGTGGGGTGAAACAACTTCCAATGTTGAAACAATGTTCACAGATGCTGACAAAGGCTGCACCCTTAGTACGTGGACTTGTGTTTTTCGACGTGTTTTTCGTCGTTTTTGACCCCTTTTTAGGCGTGTCGGAAAAGGGGATAGCAATGGAAAAATCCGGTTTTCTGTGGCGGATGAGTTTGCTACTGTTCCCTGGTGTCAGAATAACTGAAAGAAAAGCCGCGGAACTCTATACGGTTCTTGAGAGGATCTCTCGAACAAGGGAAAAAGCATTGTCCAGATTGTGTGAGTTAGTCGCCTACGGTAGGGTTATAGAAGGCTTCTCATTCAAGTGAATACGTTTTTCGGATGCACGTTGTGGGGTGAAACAACTTCCAATGTTGAAACAATGTTCACAGATGCTGACAAAGGCTGCACCCTTAGTACGTGGACTCAGTGTGTTCTACGTTACTAACCTACGGTAGGGTTATAGAAGGCTTCTCATTCAAGTGAATACGTTTTTCGGATGCACGTTGTGGGGTGGAACAACTTCCAATGTTGAAACAATGTTCACAGATGCTGACAAAGGCTGCACCCTTAGTACGTGGACTTGTGTTTTTCGACGTGTTTTTCGTCGTTTTTGACCCCTTTTTAGGCGTGTCGGAAAAGAGGATAGCAATGGAAAAATCCGGTTTTCTGTGGCGGATGAGTTTGCTACTGTTCCCTGGTGTCAGAATAACTGAAAGAAAAGCCGCGGAACTCTATACGGTTCTTGAGAGGATCTCTCGAACAAGGGAAAAAGCATTGTCCAGATTGTGTGAGTTAGTCGCCTACGGTAGGGTTATAGAAGGCTTCTCATTCAAGTGAATACGTTTTTCGGATGCACGTTGTGGGGTGAAACAACTTCCAATGTTGAAACAATGTTCACAGATGCTGACAAAGGCTGCACCCTTAGTACGTGGACTCAGTGTGTTCTACGTTACTAACCTACGGTAGGGTTATAGAAGGCTTCTCATTCAAGTGAATACGTTTTTCGGATGCACGTTGTGGGGTGAAACAACTTCCAATGTTGAAACAATGTTCACAGATGCTGACAAAGGCTGCACCCTTAGTACGTGGACTTGTGTTTTTCGACGTGTTTTTCGTCGTTTTTGACCCCTTTTTAGGCGTGTCGGAAAAGGGGATAGCAATGGAAAATCCGGTTTTCTGTGGCGGATGAGTTTGCTACTGTTCCCTGGTGTCAGAATAACTGAAAGAAAAGCCGCGGAACTCTATACGGTTCTTGAGAGGATCTCTCGAACAAGGGAAAAAGCATTGTCCAGATTGTGTGAGTTAGTCGCCTACGGTAGGGTTATAGAAGGCTTCTCATTCAAGTGAATACGTTTTTCGGATGCACGTTGTGGGGTGAAACAACTTCCAATGTTGAAACAATGTTCACAGATGCTGACAAAGGCTGCACCCTTAGTACGTGGACTTGTGTTTTTCGACGTGTTTTTCGTCGTTTTTGACCCCTTTTTAGGCGTGTCGGAAAAGAGGATAGCAATGGAAAAATCCGGTTTTCTGTGGCGGATGAGTTTGCTACTGTTCCCTGGTGTCAGAATAACTGAAAGAAAAGCCGCGGAACTCTATACGGTTCTTGAGAGGATCTCTCGAACAAGGGAAAAAGCATTGTCCAGATTGTGTGAGTTAGTCGCCTACGGTAGGGTTATAGAAGGCTTCTCATTCAAGTGAATACGTTTTTCGGATGCACGTTGTGGGGTGAAACAACTTCCAATGTTGAAACAATGTTCACAGATGCTGACAAAGGCTGCACCCTTAGTACGTGGACTCAGTGTGTTCTACGTTACTAACCTACGGTAGGGTTATAGAAGGCTTCTCATTCAAGTGAATACGTTTTTCGGATGCACGTTGTGGGGTGAAACAACTTCCAATGTTGAAACAATGTTCACAGATGCTGACAAAGGCTGCACCCTTAGTACGTGGACTTGTGTTTTTCGACGTGTTTTTCGTCGTTTTTGACCCCTTTTTAGGCGTGTCGGAAAAGGGGATAGCAATGGAAAAATCCGGTTTTCTGTGGCGGATGAGTTTGCTACTGTTCCCTGGTGTCAGAATAACTGAAAGAAAAGCCGCGGAACTCTATACGGTTCTTGAGAGGATCTCTCGAACAAGGGAAAAAGCATTGTCCAGATTGTGTGAGTTAGTCGCCTACGGTAGGGTTATAGAAGGCTTCTCATTCAAGTGAATACGTTTTTCGGATGCACGTTGTGGGGTGAAACAACTTCCAATGTTGAAACAATGTTCACAGATGCTGACAAAGGCTGCACCCTTAGTACGTGGACTTGTGTTTTTCGACGTGTTTTTCGTCGTTTTTGACCCCTTTTTAGGCGTGTCGGAAAAGGGGATAGCAATGGAAAAATCCGGTTTTCTGTGGCGGATGAGTTTGCTACTGTTCCCTGGTGTCAGAATAACTGAAAGAAAAGCCGCGGAACTCTATACGGTTCTTGAGAGGATCTCTCGAACAAGGGAAAAAGCATTGTCCAGATTGTGTGAGTTAGTCGCCTACGGTAGGGTTATATAAGGCTTCTCATTCAAGTGAATACGTTTTTCGGATGCACGTTGTGGGGTGAAACAACTTCCAATGTTGAAACAATGTTCACAGATGCTGACAAAGGCTGCACCCTTAGTACGTGGACTCAGTGTGTTCTACGTTACTAACCTACGGTAGGGTTATAGAAGGCTTCTCATTCAAGTGAATACGTTTTTCGGATGCACGTTGTGGGGTGGAACAACTTCCAATGTTGAAACAATGTTCACAGATGCTGACAAAGGCTGCACCCTTAGTACGTGGACTTGTGTTTTTCGACGTGTTTTTCGTCGTTTTTGACCCCTTTTTAGGCGTGTCGGAAAAGAGGATAGCAATGGAAAAATCCGGTTTTCTGTGGCGGATGAGTTTGCTACTGTTCCCTGGTGTCAGAATAACTGAAAGAAAAGCCGCGGAACTCTATACGGTTCTTGAGAGGATCTCTCGAACAAGGGAAAAAGCATTGTCCAGATTGTGTGAGTTAGTCGCCTACGGTAGGGTTATAGAAGGCTTCTCATTCAAGTGAATACGTTTTTCGGATGCACGTTGTGGGGTGAAACAACTTCCAATGTTGAAACAATGTTCACAGATGCTGACAAAGGCTGCACCCTTAGTACGTGGACTTGTGTTTTTCGACGTGTTTTTCGTCGTTTTTGACCCCTTTTTAGGCGTGTCGGAAAAGGGGATAGCAATGGAAAAATCCGGTTTTCTGTGGCGGATGAGTTTGCTACTGTTCCCTGGTGTCAGAATAACTGAAAGAAAAGCCGCGGAACTCTATACGGTTCTTGAGAGGATCTCTCGAACAAGGGAAAAAGCATTGTCCAGATTGTGTGAGTTAGTCGCCTACGGTAGGGTTATAGAAGGCTTCTCATTCAAGTGAATACGTTTTTCGGATGCACGTTGTGGGGTGAAACAACTTCCAATGTTGAAACAATGTTCACAGATGCTGACAAAGGCTGCACCCTTAGTACGTGGACTTGTGTTTTTCGACGTGTTTTTCGTCGTTTTTGACCCCTTTTTAGGCGTGTCGGAAAAGGGGATAGCAATGGAAAAATCCGGTTTTCTGTGGCGGATGAGTTTGCTACTGTTCCCTGGTGTCAGAATAACTGAAAGAAAAGCCGCGGAACTCTATACGGTTCTTGAGAGGATCTCTCGAACAAGGGAAAAAGCATTGTCCAGATTGTGTGAGTTAGTCGCCTACGGTAGGGTTATAGAAGGCTTCTCATTCAAGTGAATACGTTTTTCGGATGCACGTTGTGGGGTGAAACAACTTCCAATGTTGAAACAATGTTCACAGATGCTGACAAAGGCTGCACCCTTAGTACGTGGACTTGTGTTTTTCGACGTGTTTTTCGTCGTTTTTGACCCCTTTTTAGGCGTGTCGGAAAAGGGGATAGCAATGGAAAAATCCGGTTTTCTGTGGCGGATGAGTTTGCTACTGTTCCCTGGTGTCAGAATAACTGAAAGAAAAGCCGCGGAACTCTATACGGTTCTTGAGAGGATCTCTCGAACAAGTGAAAAAGCATTGTCCAGATTGTGTGAGTTAGTCGCCTACGGTAGGGTTATAGAAGGCTTCTCATTCAAGTGAATACGTTTTTCGGATGCACGTTGTGGGGTGAAACAACTTCCAATGTTGAAACAATGTTCACAGATGCTGACAAAGGCTGCACCCTTAGTACGTGGACTCAGTGTGTTCTACGTTACTAACCTACGGTAGGGTTATAGAAGGCTTCTCATTCAAGTGAATACGTTTTTCGGATGCACGTTGTGGGGTGGAACAACTTCCAATGTTGAAACAATGTTCACAGATGCTGACAAAGGCTGCACCCTTAGTACGTGGACTTGTGTTTTTCGACGTGTTTTTCGTCGTTTTTGACCCCTTTTTAGGCGTGTCGGAAAAGAGGATAGCAATGGAAAAATCCGGTTTTCTGTGGCGGATGAGTTTGCTACTGTTCCCTGGTGTCAGAATAACTGAAAGAAAAGCCGCGGAACTCTATACGGTTCTTGAGAGGATCTCTCGAACAAGGGAAAAAGCATTGTCCAGATTGTGTGAGTTAGTCGCCTACGGTAGGGTTATAGAAGGCTTCTCATTCAAGTGAATACGTTTTTCGGATGCACGTTGTGGGGTGAAACAACTTCCAATGTTGAAACAATGTTCACAGATGCTGACAAAGGCTGCACCCTTAGTACGTGGACTCAGTGTGTTCTACGTTACTAACCTACGGTAGGGTTATAGAAGGCTTCTCATTCAAGTGAATACGTTTTTAGGATGCACGTTGTGGGGTGAAACAACTTCCAATGTTGAAACAATGTTCACAGATGCTGACAAAGGCTGCACCCTTAGTACGTGGACTTGTGTTTTTCGACGTGTTTTTCGTCGTTTTTGACCCCTTTTTAGGCGTGTCGGAAAAGAGGATAGCAATGGAAAAATCCGGTTTTCTGTGGCGGATGAGTTTGCTACTGTTCCCTGGTGTCAGAATAACTGAAAGAAAAGCCGCGGAACTCTATACGGTTCTTGAGAGGATCTCTCGAACAAGGGAAAAAGCATTGTCCAGATTGTGTGAGTTAGTCGCCTACGGTAGGGTTATAGAAGGCTTCTCATTCAAGTGAATACGTTTTTCGGATGCACGTTGTGGGGTGAAACAACTTCCAATGTTGAAACAATGTTCACAGATGCTGACAAAGGCTGCACCCTTAGTACGTGGACTCAGTGTGTTCTACGTTACTCACCTACGGTAGGGTTATAGAAGGCTTCTCATTCAAGTGAATACGTTTTTCGGATGCACGTTGTGGGGTGAAACAACTTCCAATGTTGAAACAATGTTCACAGATGCTGACAAAGGCTGCACCCTTAGTACGTGGACTTGTGTTTTTCGACGTGTTTTTCGTCGTTTTTGACCCCTTTTTAGGCGTGTCGGAAAAGGGGATAGCAATGGAAAAATCCGGTTTTCTGTGGCGGATGAGTTTGCTACTGTTCCCTGGTGTCAGAATAACTGAAAGAAACGCCGCGGAACTCTGTACGGTTCTTGAGAGAATCTCTCGAACAAGGAAAAAAGCATTGTCCAGATTGTGTGAGTTAGTCGCCTACGGTAGGGTTATAGAAGGCTTCTCATTCAAGTGAATACGTTTTTCGGATGCACGTTGTGGGGTGAAACAACTTCCAGTGTTGAAACAATGTTCACAGATGCTGACAAAGGCTGCACCCTTAGTACGTGGACTCAGTGTGTTCTACGTTACTCACCTACGGTAGGGTTATAGAAGGCTTCTCATTCAAGTGAATACGTTTTTCGGATGCACGTTGTGGGGTGAAACAACTTCCAATGTTGAAACAATGTTCACAGATGCTGACAAAGGCTGCACCCTTAGTACGTGGACTTGTGTTTTTCGACGTGTTTTTCATCGTTTTTGACCCCTTTTTAGGCGTGTCGGAAAAGGGGATAGCAATGGAAAAATCCGGTTTTCTGTGGCGGATGAGTTTGCTACTGTTCCCTGGTGTCAGAATAACTGAAAGAAACGCCGCGGAACTCTATACGGTTCTTGAGAGGATCTCTCGAACAAGTGAAAAAGCATTGTCCAGATTGTGTGAGTTAGTCGCCTACGGTAGGGTTATAGAACTCTTCTCATTCAAGTGAATACGTTTTTCGGATGCACGTTGTGGGGTGAAACAACTTCGTATGTTGAAACAATGTTCACAGATGCTGACAAAGGCTGCACCCTTAGTACGTGGACTCAGTGTGTTCTACGTTACTCACCTACGGTAGGGTTATAGAAGGCTTCTCATCATTCAAGTGAATACGTTTTTCGGATGCACGTTGTGGGGTGAAACAACTTCCAATG
>CAVOJK010000073.1:0-18986 GCA_963695495.1 Hololepta plana
GAGCGTCAGAAAGTGTGAAAGTTTGGAACAGCGCATGAAGAATGCCCGTCATTTACCAATAGATTTGGGAACATTGGTTTCTCTTGCGTTATCCACTGATGAGAAGGGAGGGGACAGAAAATGGTCATGGGTGCCCCCCCCCCCTGCGGAATGAACCAGGCTCGGTGAATTTTGTTGTGATTATGGAAAGGCTTCAAGAAGGCAAGAAGATCAAGAGTAAGGCCGAGCACAAGATGGGAAGACGAATTCATCAAGAAGGTCGGCGCTCAATTCCCCACTCTCGTTCACAACTATATGATGATTTATTCAAAGTTCAGAGATTTTTTCCTTTTCGCTACTCTCCCGCATCTATAAACAGCGCAAAACTTTCTCATTGTGTTGAACCACTTTGCGAACAACAGTAGTACGACTGGCTCCAGCTTCTCTTCTCTCTCCTTCCTCTCTTTTTCTCTGACTCTGTAAGGTCACTCCCCGATACGGGTGAGCGCCTTCAAGGCTACAACAAGGAAAAGTTTTGCGCTGTTTATCGATAGATGCGGAAGAATAGCGAAAAGAAATTTTTTTCTCAATAATATCCCCTGTCTCCTCTCCAGATATAGACATCCCAGCAGGAAAATGTGTTGAAACTTACCAAAGTGTCCTGCATCTCTCCGATCAAATTGTACAGAAAATTGAAGTACACGTGATTCACGATTGCACGCGGCTTCAGTTTTTCCTGAACACAAAGTGTATTTATGATCAATTGGCTAGCTAGTGGTTCAAACACATGCAAAAAGAGAAGAGGAGGTGAAATGTTTCAGAAGATAGTTTTCACAAATTACGATGTGATGGCAACTGAATGGTCTCTGTTCTTCCTTGGATTGCATCATTCGAGCTCTAGAAAATTCAGGTGAACAGTTCCAGTGAGAGCAGTGACTTTTTTCAACTTCGAAAAAGTGGGAGTTGCAAGCTGAAGATAAAATTGCAGTGAAAACCTTATTAGTGAGATCGCTGAAAAGTCTGACAACGCCATCTTCTCCCACTATATTGACTTCAGTAGAGCCATCGATCGAGAAGTTGCCAACAACACTGCAGACCTGCGAAAATCACTCCAGTGAAGCACGTTACGATGCAACTCATTCTTGCAGAGAAAATCCCACTCCGTTTATATTCTTTTCCGTTTTTTTCCACATGTATTAGTGTTTCAAAATCTTAAACGTGGTGTGCTGGTCTAAGCAGCGTCCGGTTCATTTTTCAGCTCGCTCGAACGTGTCATCGAAGCCGTCTGATACTTCACAGGGTGTTTCATGTGACCTTCTGACATGACCTCTTGGTCGTGTGAGAAAAGCACACACCAGTCTGTCTTTTCAATAAGACAGACCAAATAAACAGGACGCTGCTTATACCAGCACACCAAACACTAATACTCAAAACTGTTCCACCCTAGGATCAATAACCACGCTTATCGCCCATCCGATTTGTTACTGTACGTGTTTTCAGATGAACTGAAACATCAGTTGTTTGCATGTGTCTCCTATATTTCACTATCTTCAATGACCTCACGGATGACTCGATCCAGAATTTTCCATAATACTACCACGTTGTATCACAATCGAATTCCCTCGCCGCAGTGGAAAAAAAGTTAAAAAAAGATTTGATGTGACTTACGCTCTCCACGAAGGAAGCCCAAACGATACCAGGAGCAATCACATTGAGCTCTGCCACTCTCTTGATATTCACTTTTTCGAAATCGTCTGTGACTGGTGGAGTAGCGTAAGTGGTGCCGAGCAAATATTCAAAGTCGACCATATCTTCGATGTCGCGCTGGGAAATCATTTTTTGTGCAAATTGAGTTTGAATTTTGAATTTGAATCGCTCTATCAATCCTGTATACAGAGTATACGATTTGCAAAAAATAAAAACTGAAATGAAAGTAAAAACACTCGTGCAAAACCAGGTGGCATTCGATCTTCCAACAAAAATCAGTTCAAACTAGTCAAACACGTGTTCACCTTGAGCGCATCGTGTTCTAGTGACTTGCCAAAGAATACATCAGCAAGGTCTGTCATTTCACTGACCAAGTTGTTCACGTGTCTGTATTACTCTTGTTGAACAATCAGATTGAATCAAGAAAATCAGCCAATGAACTGGCCGGCTCTCATTCAAATCAAAAATAAATAAACACAAACTCACTCATCTCTGTAGTCAGCGTAATTATCGTAAAAAACTTGAAACATTCTCCCCTCAGGAGCTTGAACGGAGAGAATGCTCGGTTTATCGGGCGATTCGTAAGGGGAATCGATAGAATATCGAGCGATGCTACTCTCGTAGCCCTTGGCTATAGCTAGACCCAGCAGTCGGCCGTAATCAGAGCGGGACATTTCAATATCTTCAGTGGTAGTCTGAAGCATGGGGAATCTGCAATGAGCTGACTGATCAAAATCACATTGATTGAATGTAAGTTAGTATGCAGCAAATTTTTGTTTGAATATTATTCATCATGAAAGTGACTTCCAGTATGATTCCTATACAATACTTTAACATTACGAGAAGCGTAACGGTTGAAGTTTTGAAGCGAACAAAAAAGAAGAAATTGATGGTAAAAAAATTTTAATCCTGGTACTGAAATGGGGTGCGTCATCACAGAGGGTCGTTTGTCAGAGAGACACAGTTGTGTGTGTGCTTTCCTCGCACAACTAGATACTAAGGCAGGAAATCCCTCCATTCAACATGTGGTGTTTTATGCTAGAAGCTAGAGTAGCTCATTACAGAAATAGAGTTCGACTGAACGATGCTCACGAGGGAACCACCAGACTTCGCCATGACAAAATGAGTCGAGACCTATACCAATCGACGCGGCATGGTCGATTTACTGGGTTTGCCAAAGGGAAAAGTGCCCAAATTCACTTTTGTTCGAGAAATTGATAAAAGAAAATCAGCGAAAAATGCACTGACCTCTCTTCATTTTTCAAGGTCATTTAAATCGTACTTCGCGCACGTGCCCAGTTGACTCGGTCAACTCTTCCTTTTCTCAATAGCCGAGTGGTGAGTGCCGTTGAACTGGAGACCAAAAGTCGGTGGTTCGATTCCCGTGATGTCAAATTTTGTTTTGCATATTCGAGAACTTTCCAACTCAACATTTCCGAGGGACTAGACATCATGAAGATGAACCGCTATGTAACTTATTACAATTTCAATCTTGGACGTTCAGTTTTTTTCCGAAAACAAGTCTTCGAAGTAAGGAAATGGACCAATATGATTTCGTAAATACCCCATTCTTCAGATACAAAAATGCAAAACAAAATTTGACATCACGGTGATCGAACCACCGACGTTCGGTCTCCAGTTCAACTGCACCACTCGGCTAGGGAAGCATGAGGAAGAGGGAGAGTTGTCCGGGTCAACTGGGCACGTGCGCGGAGGACGATTTCAATGACCACTCCAATGAAAAATGAAGAGAGGTCAGTGCATTATTTTACTGATTTTCTCTTATCGATTTCCCGAATAAACGTGAATTTGGGCACTTTTCCCTTTGGCAAACCCAGTACATCGACCATGCCGCGTCGATTGGTATAGGTCTCGACTCATTTTGACATGGCGAAGTCTGGTGGTTTCCTCGTCAGTTCAATTTTGACCGGGAGACCCCGGGCACTGTGAAATTCTCAGTTGTAACAAGGTGGCAAACTAACGGTTTGCCGAAAGCATTGATGAAGCTCTCCAATTTTTCTTTGAAATAACGCGCTTCGTCCACCTGTAAGAGTTCAAGAAGGATACAGTAGTAAATGGATTCACACCACAAGAATCACTGATTGTGAAACCGAAACAACTTTCTCATGGAAAAGGCTGGAAATTTCCGAACTGTTGAAAGTCCGAATTTGTCCGCACGTTTCGCTTCCTTCGATTTGGAAAAAAAAGTTTCAAAACGACTACAAATCGAATCAAAAACAGCCCCACTCACAAAGTCTACGTCCTTCCCCGAAGTGCACTCACTGAAAGCACTCGCAAACTGACAAACTGATGCTGGCTGGAAAACTGACAACTCGATTATAATTTCACACCTACACAGTTCTGAAGCTAGAGATAATTCTACAATCTGATAATGCAGATTGCAACAAAAGTCGACGAATCCCATTTTCTGACCAGTAACACATTTTGGGCGGGTATGGCAAATTTACTGAAGACCCATATATTCTGAAAGCCCCGTTCACGAGGATTTCAAAACTAGTCTCGGTTTTTGCAGAATGGTATTGGTTTTCAAGTTATGGCCGGAAAACCGTAAACCCGAGAAAAAAAACGGTGTTTTCAAGCGGACGTCGAAAAGATTTGGCGGTTCCGAAAGTTGCGGAAACAGTTGATTCATACTAATTCTACTATGGAGAATCCGAAAATGCTAGAAAAATCAAAAAATTCTCACTTGAAGCATTTTAAAAAAATTTTGCAAAATCGCCCAAGCTTCGAAAAAAAAAGTTTTTTCGGGTGAGTTTTTTCGGGATGATTTTCGTTTATTCATCTTCCCCGTAGTCGATATAGTATAGAAAAGTGTTTCGAGAACTTTTCAAAGCCCGTATGACTTTTTCACACTCTATTGAAATATCTGCTTTCACCCCAATTTCACGGTATTTGAGCCGTAACTTGGGAACCAATGGCATTCTGCAGAATACGAAACCAGTTTTGGAATCCTCGTGAGCTGGGCTTTCAGAATATATGGGTCATCACTGTGTTTGCCATACCCACCTTAAGTATCTTCCTTCAAGAGTTCAATTAGAGCCACACGGTTTGTCACACAATCACGCAGATTTGTGCTGACATGTCACAGCTCGCAGGTCTCGCAGCATCGGTGAGAACTACGTGGCGCCTGCGAGCTGCTACATCATCTTCGGCACGAATCTGTCTGACGATGAGGGTATTCCAGATGTGCTATTGAAACCGATTTTTCAAGAGTACTTGTGAGAAACCCAGGCGACATCACTAACTGATGCAGAGATGTACGCGGGATCTCTCGTTTGTTGAACAATTTTCTCGAGATTCTTCCTGTGCAAGTCCAGTTGAGGAAACAAGCCGTCGTTTCCTCCTTTTGCACAGACGAAATCGAAGAAGTTATCACATGGATCAATCGATTTATCCATGGACGTTCTGTAATAGAAAATTTTGAAAATCCGAGAAAAACCATTTGTGAGCTGCGTCATTGAGAGAGGTCACCATCGGTGGTCGAATAATGGACAAAGCAACAAAACTCACTGCAGAACCTCATCATATGCTCTGAATCCTTCGAAACGTGAATCGGATGCATCGATTTCTGTAAACATTCTGTCTCTACAAATAAAAAGTATGGAAGAAAAGTTCAAATTTTCATAGATAGCTTATTTGCAAAACCGTATGATTCTCACCGTGTGCGACGCAAGTCACTGCCACTGTCTCCGGACCCTTCTGTATTCCGGCGATCTCCCATACAGATTGATCTGCGGCAGATCCACATGTTGCCGACTGAAATCACTTCTACTGTGGAAATGGATCACACTTTCCAGTACAAAAATTTGGAAGTTCGAGAGAATATTCTACCGTAGAAGTCGAAGATGTGTGAACATCACTCTCCGGATCAGCTGCATAAGCGATAACTTGTCCTGCTGGACACTTCAGCACTTGACATCCTTCTTCCTAAACGAATGATCTGACTCCCTCCCTGGAAGTAAATAACATACATCGAGCGTGCTTTCTGCTACCATGTCAGACCAATACGGACGTTGCAGCAATGCACAGCCATCACACTCTGAACAGAACTTTTCAACTTATCTCAGGCAAGTTTTCGCTCAGAATGTTATCAATTCGTAATCACATCACAACACACAAAAGTAATCGTATTCGCGAAATCAACGGAATAAAAAGCGGCGTTCTTTTCATCCGCAAACTGATAGTTTCAACTGGTCCTCACTTGCGCAAGCGAATTTCATTGTTCTATCTGCTGCGGCAGGCAGATTCCAGTAGCCTTCCACACCGCATTCAATTGAACTTCTGCCTCTGCTCTCGAATGCAGATCCGTCGGATGCTGAGTAGAAGACATAGAGGAGATCAATCTTGGCAGAAGAACACACGTTTTTTAAATAAAACGCATTCTCCGACAGGAGCGTGTAACCCCCATTGGAGGGCGGCACTTCGTGCTAGCAGTGGAGTACGCATATGGTATTATATACCAAAATGACCGAAAAAAAAACGATTAAAAAAAACGAATCTCACGAGAGAATGGCTCAACCTTTTTTTGGATTGGTGAACCGAGACCTATTGGTGAACCGAAACCCGAGACCAGTTTTCAGAGTACAACATAGCATCTATTCTCGCTTCAAAAACCCAGAGGCAAAGAAGAGGCAAGGAACAATATCCTCCGTTGCTGGGACATTGAAACAAAATCCACTCTTACGCTAACATGTGTCGGGTGTATGCCACAGTGTGTCCGAAATAAACCACAATGTGGCCTGAAATGTCCACATCTCAACGAACATCACCTCCAAATGCCTTCACAAGACATGAATCGCTATGTCTGAAAGTATTTCTGAGTGTCCATCACATTGTCCATCTCATGTTAACCGATTCACTCCAAATTGTTTTGTGCGGCAATCACTCAAGGTCCGCGAAAATCTGAAAATGTGCCCGATAGCACAGCCTGACACAGCGAACCACTTCTGCGCGCGTGAGAAATGACAGTCAATTCGTACCCGGCAATCGAAAATTACTGTAAGGGTCATTTTTCAATGTTCTGGGGAAGCCCAAAACTACAGTACTCTAAGTTTTTGAGTACGAATTTTCTTCATTCCGCTTCCCCACACTCTCCGCACTCTCATTTTCGAGTACGAATCGTTGGAAATGTGCTCGCTGTCAGAAAAACCTTTTCGGATTTTCGCCGACCTCTGGTGGCCACACTGTGGTTGATTTCAGTTTTCTCATTCGGTCTTCGCTACTAGTCGACTCGTCTCTAGAACTACTCCTACCCAAGCCGGAATCACCAACCGTGGGTAGTACGGTCAACCATGTCCTCCACAAATCACCCAATACCTGCCACTATCCTCCTATTCCTCCCTCGTCTCGTCTGACCTATCGACATCGTCTATATGAACGTCCGGCAACTTCGCAAATGCATTATGCTATGGTCTACTACCGAATCGTCAACGTCACGTGGGCCAAATATCAGAGGAAAATAATCTATCAATGGCATATCAACCAAGAATCAATATTGAAGAACTCGTTCACATTATTGTTCATTCTTGTGATTTTGTGGTTGACTTATATGGCGCTTCTTGCAGTATGCAAAGATATAAGCGATAAATGTCTTAAATGTCTGGTGGTCGTCCCCGAGTACGAATTGTATTCACTTTGGTAACATGAGATGGACAATGTCATGGAAAGTCAGAGAAACTTTGAAACGTAGCGATTCCTGTCATGTGAAGGCATTTGAAGGTGATGTTCGTTGAGATGTGGACAATTCAGGCCACACTGTGGTTGATTTCGGACACACGGTGGCACACACCCGACACATGGTAGCGTAGGAGTGGAGTTTGTTTCAATGTCCCAGCAACGGAGGATACAAATATTAGATGTTTGTAATCAGAAACACGAATTCGCCAGGACCATTTTGAGTTCTGAAAGAGAACGAAATCGAGAGAGAATGAGACAATCGCGCTTTCTAACAGTGAAAAAGGTACTACTTGTGCCAAGGTTTACATCTTGGCCTAAGAGTCTTTTATGACCAGAAAAAATCAGGGCTACAACATATCAAAAGATCAGACCGTAGGCCGACCCATCCAAGTGGGTTTAGAACCTACCCTGGTACCACCGTGCGACCACCGTGGAAGATAAAAATTTGAAAAACAATACCATGCAACAGGTACGGTTGTGACGGTCATTTTGAGGTGCTGTTCATAGCAAAAGTCCCATCCGGTGAAGAGAAACGTTCAGAAACGTGCCTCAAAAAAGGCACTTTCGATCAGGTATACCTGGCTTGGACGGAATAATGATCATGGGGTCTCAATGGGTTTTTTTGCTTGTGTGAGCGTGCTCTACAAATTGGAAACAAAAAAAAACGGCAAAAACTTTTTCGGTGGCCACATAAACCTAAATTCTCACGCGTTTCTACTAAAATGCGTATTCAGCGTGATCTGACTAGTATGAAACCACTTTTCAATAGTGCCGAGCTTGCCAAAAGTTTCTGGTATGGTGTAAAACTGGTCGGAAAATCGTTTCTCCAAAAACAATTCTGTATGTGAAAGGGCATCTCAGTCTGTCAATCATGTGTTCCAGAAATCGAAAACAGAAAATCAGTTTGAAGTTGTTTCCCTAGAACTCGAAATTTCTGTGAAAAGCGTTTGAAACATCGTATCTCGAAAATGCGGTCTACTCGGATTTTTTGAAAGTGGATTTTGACTATATCGACCATGCTGAATCGAATGATATATTATAGGTCATTCCCCACCAATCCAATGTATGGTTGGAACCTCTCCTCGTTAGCGCTCTTCAAAACCGTTTCTATCTTCCGGAAAGCATCGACTCACTAAAAACAACCGTGCCGCCGCAGCTGAGAACATTTTCTGTTGAAGTCATTGGGGCTGAACACTGTCTGTCGTTGTGGCACGTTCTGGGGAGTCCTTCAGCCACGTTGAGTTCAGCACAAACTCCTGGTTGAATTTCTGAAAAGCTAGAAATTCTTATTTCAGTAATTGCCAAGACTCAAACCTTCACTGCTACAGAACACACTGCTGAATGTTTGATTGCGTGCTTCGTCCGCCCATACATTTCCGCCGGTACAGGAAGCACTCGCGTTGATCCCAAGTGGAAGCAGTCGCCCGTCAGTGGAACTGATCGCAGTCATGTATGGAGTAGCTGGTGGACAATGAGCAATTGCACAAGCTCGATCGATTGATGCTCGAGAGACGGAGGCCTGGAAGCTCTTTGTTCTTGACTGTGAAACTCCGGAAAATACGGCTTGTTCAGAAAACTTTGTTCACAAAAGCGGAAAGGTATAATTTCTATAATAATTTCGAAGAGAAAGGCAAAGGCGAAAAATAATTTCACAAATGATCGAACCTGGTGTGCTCCAGGAATATATTCCGGATATGAGTAGGTACACGAGTCACATGCTGAAAGTTCAGTGGCTTGAACATCCACGTTTGCAAATCAACTGACGTTTCAAACAGGCTGCTGATTTTGTAGATGAACTGTATTCATTCCCATATCTCCAACCATGAGCAGAACATGCAACATCATCCACTTTACGTCCTTTGACGAAGAGTTGAGCTTCTTCGTCAGCACACGTTAGTCTGAAAAAACCCGTTTTCTATCACCTGCAAAATTGAGAACGCGACCCTCGTTCCTTGGGGAGCGTGATCAAAATATGCAATACAACTCACCGTAGACAATCCTGTGTATCTACTCCAAAGTCAACCGCAAAATCGGAGGAATCAAATTATTTGCGGAACAATCGAAACCCTGGGCGGGACAATTGAATCGTAGACCCGGCGGTGGCAGGTCACAAGATCGACATCCTGGGAACGTTTTTTGTTTAAAGGATGTCGCCCACCAATGAATGACTGTAGTTCATATGAATCAGATTGAGAAAAAAATATGATTTGATATGAAAAAGAGAGCAAAACTTACAGTATGACAGAACTTGAGATATTAACATTTCTGTTTTCACCACTATTCTACCACTAATTATTGGCAGTTGAATTTCCCTCTTTGCGTGCACAGATACGCAACAGTGAAACAAAAGTGGAACCTATGTGATCGGCTTAGCGCGCTGTCTAAGTCTCTCGCGTGCTACATGTTATTTTGCTATCACTAGTCTTTCGCACGCGCTCTAAAGTGAGTCGGCTGGCGACAACCTATTTTGGACAGTCTCCTCTACAGTAACCCTTTTGGATGCTTCTGTACAGAAATGTGTAGGGGAAAATCGGTTCTAGAATACGGTAGCAGATTATGACCTACGAAATTGCTGATCTACTTTCCACCCGAAGTTATTTCATATGAGCCTCTATGTTATTTTGATGAGTGACATCCTTTAAAGACCCCAAAATCCTTCTGACAAATTTTTCACTCACTATTACTCCTGTTGATTACAATCACAGTTACATCCATCACCTCTGATAATGAGGAAAGGATTTGCATATGCATACTATATGAGTGAGAACGTGTAAGGATTTGAAATGGTCGGGACATGAAAAAAATAGATTTCAAACTGTCAATGGGAAAAAGCTGCGCTTTTTCGTGGCGACTCGAATGAGCCATCTCTCGCGTGCAGCAAATTGATTCTAACAAGGAACAAGTTTTCATTCGCCGTGGCGATCAGGTACGTGGTATACCTTTTCTGAAAGCCCTCGTCGAGCTGATCATTCTGAACTCATCAAAATCTGCGAAATGAGTCTTGGAGAGGAGAGAGAGTGAAATCAGTCCAATTCCAGTGAAGAGCGGGGCGTTGGATCGAATCCACCCTTGGACAATTTTCTTTTGCAGTTTTGATAGAAGCTCTAGAGTTCCTGTGTAACTCATTCTTCGACCGAGAAACAGTTGCAAGTGACAAAAACCGAGTGCACCAATGGTAAATACTGACAAGATGGGCCAAAGGCCGGTGCACAGGGCACAGAGCTGAAAGTAGACAGAACACCACACCTAAATGCACTTCTACCAGTTTTAGCCCAGTCCACAAGTCGAGCCAATTTTCATATGTAGGAAATGCATCTCTCGTACCAGGTACACTAGTGGAACACCTTGAGCTCACAGGTTCAACCATACGGTATTCTATCCGTATTACTGAGGGCCGACTTATCTTTTCGCGCCCACTCTATACAGCGCAACTTCAAAGCTCCTAGAGCGGTCATTTTCTATGAAAATGTGCCACACAAAACTGCATAGTTGACGAAAGTTTTCGAAAACTCAGGTCGAGTATCTGAGAGGTATGGAGACTGAGTTCAGATGGTCGTGATGGGAATAGAACTTATTTTATCTGTTTTGAAGTTACGCTGTATAGTTCAGGCGCGAAAAGATGATTTTGCCCTCAGTAATACTATGCATTGCAAACACTTGAAATCCGATTGAAGGCAAAATCGGATGATACGAGGATGAAAAAACGTTTTCCTGAAAATATGACTTACGCAGTGCAAGAAACATGCACTGTTGAGGCTCTATCAAACTTGCAAAAGAAAAACATCAAGCGGAGGAATTGATCCAACGCCGCCTGCTACCAGTCTGAATTGTACCCTAACGACTTACCACTGGACCACCGCTGCCACTGAAGGTAATGTCGTTGGGTGGGTATAAGAAGAGGCGTTCACGACTCATTCTTTCCCAGGACTCATTCCGCAGATTTTTATTAGTTCAGACTGATCAGCTCCCTGAGGGCTTTCAGAAAAGGTATACCACGTACCTGATCGCCACGGCGAATGAAAGCTTGTTCCTTGTAAGTGAGATATTGACAGCTGAAGCTTTTTCATTGATTACTGATATCGAGCGAACCGTTGATAGCAGAAAGTTAAAAATTGTACACTGGTTAATTCGAGCATGGCGATCATTTTCGTAATTGGGAAAAATTTCCCAAAAAATCAGCTTCGTTGTTTTTTCTGCTTTTCAAAAATTGAATTCAGTGATAAGACAATTTACCATTCCGCGGGGGTCGATTTTATTCTTACAGAAGAAAGAGCTGATTTTTTTACATATAGAAAGTGCCTTGTCAAAGTCAATATCGATGCGCATCGAACCGAAAAATCACCTCGCAGAGTGGTAACTCGCGTGAAAACGACGTATTCTGCTGCATTCATGGAGTTTATGCAGAGATTTACACGGCTAGGAAGAGCTAGGAAGTTGCAATTTTCATAACAGATCTCTGAGACATGGAATAACGTGGTTTTCAAAAATATTTGGGAAAAAATCGATCATTTTCCCCATGTAAGATGAAAAATTCAGAAAAAAATCAAAAAGCATGTGGGTGCTCGTTTTACTAGGCTGTTCGTGTTCCATCAGTTTATGCGACTTGTTTCTCAAACAAACACCCAATTCTGAGATTGATTCTCGAAACCACACACGCTAACTTAGTCTTAAAGGTTAACTGAACTTTGACAGATCACAACTTTTCATGAAAGGCAGATAACTTGGCAGTCTATATACCAATCGATAGCTCTCGATTGGCCGAGTTGAACGAGCACCAACATGCCTCTCGGATATTTTTCTATAATTTGTTATCAAACTTGGGAACAAATATCGATTTTTTTTTGTAAATCCACAGGAAACCATGTTCTTACATGTCTCAGAGGTCTGTGATTGAAATTTCAGCTTTCTAGCTCAATGAACAGCGTGAGTCTCCGTATAAACTCCATAAATGCAGCAGAATACGTCGTTTTCACGCGAGTTACCACTCTGCGAGATGATTTTTCGGTTTGATGCGCATCGATATTGACTTCGACAGGGCACTTCCATATGTCAGAAAATCAGCTCTTCCTTCTGCAAGAATAAAATCGACCCCCGCGGAATGGTAAATTGTCTTATCACTGAATTCAATTTTTCAAAAGCAGAAAAAAGAACAAAGCTGATTTTTTGGGAAGTTTTTCCCGATTACGAAAATGATCGCCATGCTCGAATTAACCAGTCTACAAATTTTTAACTTTCTGCTATCAACGGTTCGCTCGATATCAGTAATCAATGAAAAAGCTTCAGCTGTCAATATCTCACTTATAATCAATTTGCTGCACGCGAGAGATGGCTCATTCGAGTCGCCACGAAAAAGCGCAACTTTTTCCCATTGACAGTCTGAAATCTATTTTTCTCATGTTCCGCCTGTCCGGAATCTTCACAATCCTTACACGTTCTCACTCATATGCATACTCATATGCATACCCACTCAACACACTTTTGTATCATTCAAATCATCTATCTTGATTTTCTCTCGATGCGATAAATCTATCTATCTATCTATTTGTATCAATTGGAACATGAACAGAAAAAAGTGTGAGAAGGGTTTGAAAGATGAGTTTCCTCGATCATTGAACTCACGCAGTAGCAGTGTAGCACACGCGTCATCGGCTGTTGAAACTACGTGGAGATACGCCAGAAGTATCGAAGCGGGCGCGTAGCGCATCTCTACGTAGATCACACTGGAGCACGTAGTCGACGTTCCGCAGTGGGGTGATGACCTTTACTTCCAGCGAGACAGAGCAGAGACAAAACAAAGAGGCAATTGAAAAATCACGGAAGAACAGTTACGAGGCTTTACTGTATCACTTAGAAAATCAGGAAGAGAGTTTAGAAAAAGTCGTAGTAAATCCTTCACAGATTCATGCTAATTGGAACAACGCGCACACGACATACAAAAGTCGTTCCACGACACCTTTCTCTTCTCGGTACTCCCCTCATATCAGGCACTTTGATACTCAGAATCAAGGCGTTACGGAACACTAACTCAAACAATCCTATGACCGGTTCTCTTCAATACACTCGGATTCAGTACCGGGAAAAACTGACACAGGTGAAGATGCACATGAGAGGATTGCTCAAAATGCTCCACCGGAAAACCCGATCATTCGATTCTCTGACGAATTATCACGCTCAAGATGAAACACATCAGAATCGATCACTAAGCTCGAAATGCGTCCTCTTCGAAACCGGCCCGTGTCCAAAATCCGCTTCCTTCTTCTTCTTCTTTCAAGAACTTTTTTGCTAGAAATTTCGAGTCGCCTCCGGTTGTTTCTTCTTTCTGGCATGTAATAATCCACTCATTTGAAAGCGCACACGATTTAGGTTTCCCTCGAGCCTTTACAGTCCATATAAAAGCGGTTTCTCTACTCTCCAGAAGCTCGGTCCTCGCGTTTCTCCTCGCTGCCTATTTTATCATTATCCGGCTCAAATAATCATCTCAAGGTTTGTTTTCATTTACCTCTTTTCCTTTTTCTACATCATTCTCACATTTGCCCCCACTGGAGATTCATCTCACAAAACACGCATGCTCTCTACCCAGTGGCAGTCTCCACTATCTCATTTCAAACTCTGTCATCGGTTTGACGTGCGGTTTTCGTTACTTCAATTCAAAACACCACTCCATTCTCCCATTGATACAAATCAATCTACGGCTTCTCCATGTGTTGGAATGGATTATTCAGATTTGCTCGCAACTCAAAGTCTTTCGATTGGTCACCGAGACTCCGCGGGCTGCCATCAAGTTTCCGAGGTATTTTCGAGACGCTCCATTCTTAGAATACCTTCAATAGCTGATTCCGTATTTTTCGTTGAACGTTTTTAAACTTCATGATTCGAATTTGTATTTGCGACAAATACGCACAACAGAATGATAACCATGAAGAGCGGGTAGATGCAACAGTGTTTTTCTGTGCCGTCCTCTGAATGTGAGATTGAACCGTACCTAGGATTTGTGTTTCCAGGCACGCATCAAGCTGCAACCTCTCGCTGTATTCTCAAGAAATCGGCCGAGAATAATCAACTGGATTCGGATGAATCAACCAGCCAGCTGCGGATCGCAGCGCCGTCTTCTCTGCACTGCATCACTTTCACAGACTGGAGATCAGCTTTCGGTGCACCAGGTAATCAACATTCTACCGAAACTCTGAAGTTTAGATTGGTAACCCACGTTTTTAAGTTTTCTAAGGTTTACCATCGTACTGGGGCTCGTCTCCTGTTTGAATTTTTTTAGATATTGTCTCCAGTTGCGAATTTCCAGGAACGATTCTCTGAGCCGCTCGCCAACGATTGCATGAAGCAGCGATCGGACATTCTCTCGGGGTAATTTTCATGATCCTGTTCCCCATGGTCTACCGTTTTCGGTTCTAATTTCGCGTCTGGAAATGAGTTTCTGTCTGAAGACCATAACTCTCTTAGGCACGTTACGCCCGAGGATAGCTGCAGTTCATCGTTGTCTGCGTGTGGTGATCGAGTCCATTGAAGCAATGTATCAAATTCCCCCATATTCTCGGATCAGCTCTGCCGAATAATGAGGTAACATAATTTTATTTTCATCCTCTTCGGTGTAGTTTTGTCCAAGAAAACGTGTCGACTGTTTTGACAAGTTATATCGAACTGAAATTGATCTCCAGGTCTGCCTATACGCTCACGTCGATCAAGGCAGCAAACAACGAATCCTCCGATATCTAGAAGACTGTTATTCACAGGTAAATATTCATCTCCAGCAACGAATTTCTCTGAAAAAAGGGATGAGACTAGAAAAACTATGTGTGCGAGAGGGACATCATCAATTTTTCTTGCAGTTTTCTACACTCTGTTCATTGCCTATGCGTCTCTTCGACTCTTCCGCCCATTCCCTCTCGATAGCCGCAAAGACATCCTGCGGCGATTTTCTACACCCACGCCCCACACATGTTTGTTTCTTTCATACGATTCCGTCGCCCGAAGCCTTAGTCTTAAGCAACTGAGAATAATTTACCTTTTCATCGATTTTCAAGGTTTCTTAATTGTTTGAAGATTTTTTTCAGGTTCCATCATCCAGCAACCATTCTCTCAACATTTCCTTTCTCATGTCATCCTCTCTATGCATTCAGATGCGTTAGTTCCCATTCGGAATCACATAGTCTACACTGTGTTGCTACCATATTCGATGTCAGAGGAGTAGTTCCAGTCGAAATAGTTCCATTTTATTGTCTACTGTCTACCTGTGGAACAACATACAGCCAAAAAAACATAAAAAAAGGTAGAATGCGGATGAAAGAATTGAAACACATCCGCGGCTGAAAAAAAAAGATTGAAGAACATTATCATGTTCTATTGAATAGCAAACTTCTTGTTTCCACACTTGGTATTTGTTCTAGAGATTTCTCATCTGGCTAATTCTAGAACGGATTATTTTTTATTTATCTGTGCTGTTGATACTGTTCACTTGTACGATAATTCGATTACTTTGTTCAGAGTTTCGTTCACGAAAAACTATTCTCTTTCTCCGGAAAGAGTAGCGTTTTTCCAGCGAAAAAACTGTCTCCACGGAACTTCTGAGGGAACTCGGAAGAGCTCAGTGAAACGTCTAATTCTCAACTTTTCACAAATAATCCGGGAATGGGAAGGGAGACACTTCAGGTAGAGTTTCATTTTTCTAAAACTAATTTCACGGAAAATCTAATTTCCTTCCAAAGTCGGAAACCAAAAAACTTTTGTCTTATCACATAATTATCGCTCAGTGAAGTTCGAAAAGCTGCAAATAATTTTCCTCTAGATCCGGAACGATCAAGTAATAAGATATGTAGGCTGTAGAGCCATGGTAAGCGGCTGAACATTTCGGGTAAGTGTGGCTGCGCACAACTGGCAAAGCACAGATGCCTGAAAAATCAACAGCATCGCCACGTTCGATACAATCGAAGACGCTTCTTGGTTGTACTGCTGGTTCTAACCAAGTTAGTTAGTTGAATAGCTTGAAATCGAAGAGAGCTAGTTGACGCCGAAAACATATCGTTTTAGTAGCTGAAACGTGGTGTACCGATCAGCGTCCAGTTCATTCTTCGGTCAATCAAATGTCTCACCCCGGCTTTCTGGCACTCCAGAAGCATCTCTTGTAACGTCCTGCCTGGGTCTCTATATTGTACAATGAGAGCTCAAACTCGTCGGCACGGCATTTCAAAGTGCCAGTGTACTTTCTCTCGTTTGAAACTGGTGGGCATCCTGGTCATTCTGCGATGCGGTGCGTCTATCTCCCCAAAGTCAGACCAAGTGTACTGAACGCTTCTCATACACCACGTTTCATAGTCTGAGAGTGTGATTGAGATTTTTCCTATTAGCTACTCATCATCACAATTACTGTGAATAAGCTGTTCTTAGCAGCGCAATTTTTGAAAAATCACAGTGGTGAATGGAAAAAGTTCTCAATGATTCTGCAACCACGGGTTCAATTTTGTGAGAAAGAGATTGACACATGCGGTGGCTGATCCATACGTGCCATAGCTCAAATGAAAGCCCTTCGAAGTGGTTTTAGAATTGTAGAGACAACGTGACAGTAGCTGGATGCAAAAACAAATTTTATCCTCAACATCTCACACTCGTCGTTATATTGGACCCCAAACATTGCATGTTTCGGCTGGAGCGTACACAGAGCCGACGGGACACTTGAACGCTTCCTGGAATTAGCTGTCTGCTATTTTTTCTTAGCTGATCAGCCTCTCCATCCACATTTTGACTTTGTTCAAGACCCATTTCGTGATAATTTTGGTAACAGTCGGTGGAAAGTAGAGACAGGCAAACAGCAATGCGCAATGCTGTTTGAAAAAAACGGAAGCAGATAACATTGCGTTCAATTGCTGTATTGAAATAGTCAAACAGTTGTTCTCAAAACCCAATGCATTGCTGTTTGCGGAAGACAATACGATATAGGCTGAACCTCATTGTGAATTGAAAGATACCTCAATGATGAAAAATTCAGGAAAAAACATGAATTATGTGTTTGTGACCACCATACTTTCAGTTCGCATTGCTAAACTTTTGCTCGATGCCCTAGGACTGGTGTTCAGAACTGAATAGCTTTGCGCTTTTGCCTGTCTCTAGTGGAAAGTTCTAAGTTACGCCATTCGCCGAAAAGTCGAACTGAGAAGATGAAAGGTGAAAGGTAATGTTGGCCAGAATCGAGGGGAGCAGAACAAATGGACAAAAGGACGAAAAGACAAAAAACGACTAAAGTCTATAACTCGCCTCAGGGTTGACCAAATCAGTCGAAGGGTAGCTCATTCGATTCCTCAAGACATTACCAATCCAGGCGACCTAACCAGAAGTCATGAAATTGATTTTGAACAAACTCGGAAAAAAGCCCGAGGCAGCAAAAACACGCGCACATGCTTTTTGATTGGCATATCCGGAATTCCTAGGTCACGAGGAATTCAAAAAGCGATCAATCGACAGATTTGGTTGGCCCCGAAGCGAGTTATAAATTTTTGTCCGTTTGTCCATTTGTCTTTTTGTCCGCCCCTCGAATCGAGCACTTCCGGGACCCGTCAGTGAACTTTTCTTCGCATGTGAGGATTGCATTTTCTCAAAACACACCCTGAAAGGAGCAAAGTTGCTCAGCGTTCCAAGTACGCGCTGGCGCGGTGGTGAGTGTGGCTTTGTCTGTAGATGCGTCTGGATTCTGTCCTCGTCGTATTGATCGCACCAAGCCTGAAATAAAACGAGTTGGATTGGTGAAGATTGGTGAAGACGAAATCATCTTCACAAGTCAAATAACTTTTTTTTCCATTTCATCATTATGTGAAATCAGTCCATACTTCCCAGAAATTCGACCGAAATTCACGTAGATTTACAGTGAACAAACAGATTTGATAAAACTCTATGATAGTTCTCCTCATCTGAACATGAAACAAAAACTAGTTGACCGACGTGAATCATTGAATTGAATCGGGTTTTTACAATAGTTGTTGTCGCTTTCTTGACTTATTTGTAAGTTTTCCGCTTTTTTGGAAACTCACAGTAGCATAGCTGATAAAGTACAGCTGATCGCTAGTGAAGTGAGCGGCAAAGTTGGGGAGTGCGGGCGCCTCGCCGTGCTGCGTCTTGTACGCCTCGTATGCGTTGAAGGCGGCTTTTATGGCTATGGGCAAGTTGGTTTGGTTCCTTATTGATAGCGAATGAACTACAGAAACTTCAGCTGAACATCGAAAACGTGATTGTTAAAATGAGTTGGTGTGAGATTGTACGAATCGTACCAATTTATCCGTAGCTCACCTCCATTATCGGCCACATTCTCGTCGACCGTCACTTGGCCATCGACACACGGTTGACCTTGACCGAGTGGACAATATTGTGAGTATTGCTTGATAACGCATGTAGCAGATTCAGTGAAGACGGCGCTTGAGCTTGCATCCATCCACCTGCGATTAGTGGCACGATGTTATCACTAAGGGCCCAATCATTTTTTCGCGCCCAATCTGTACAGCGCAACAATGAAGCTCTACCAGCGGTCATTCTCTTCCGAAATGTACTACATGAAACAGCATATTTGAATTGTCTCAAAATTGGGCGTGGTAGTTGAGAAGTATGGA
>CAVOJK010000074.1:0-19391 GCA_963695495.1 Hololepta plana
ATATACGGCACTTAGTTTGAAACCACTAGTATTGATCCAAAAACCTGGATTGGAAAACTATAGCTGTGATTTATCCTCCTGTGTTAGAAATTACGATATTTTCTAACGTGAGCCCGGTTGATGAACTCACAGGCTCACTCGTTTCACTGATGACAAACATTCTAATTTGCTCATACCGGACTTGCAGGTAAGAGAAGTTGAGAAAAAAAATCTCAAACCTTTCGCACTAGCTAGCTTGCACATCGTCTCCTTGCCAGACTATGCTCATCCGATTCGCCTCGCTCTGTCAAATCAACTTTTCATTTAAGGAAAATTTAGGAAGAGGAGAAAAACCATAAGGTCGCCTAGTAAGTACGGAGTAGCAAATGAGAAAGGATGGAAAACTCACCAAGAGAACAATACCTAAGCTATCAGCGACAAAAATTTCTGGATTTCCGGGAAATCAATTTACGAATTCCGAATTTTTTTCACTTTCGATGAGAGTGAGCATAACTATCACCAAGAGCAGAAAAGTTTTGAAAGAAACTGCCTTCTTTCTCGATTTTTTAGAGTAGAATCGAATGAACTAACCGCGAACTGTAAAAAATGCTAGTGGAGTGCGCGAAGTGTTGTCGGAATCGACCCTGAAGAACCGTTAGAATAAGAATGTTTGTGAGCGGTCAAATTCGAAGAGAACATCACAAATAAACAAGCGTATTGAAGATGGATGAAGTACAAATGCGATCGATAGTGTTTCGGAGTCGCGTGCGGCTCTCTGATTTCAGACTGATTCTGAGCGTTGTCCGCTACGCATACGCGACGCAGAACAGGCTCTGATTTCAGTCTGATTCTGCTCCTGATTCCAGACTGGTTTCGTGAGTAGCTCCCGCCATGATTCAGATCTCCATTTCCCTCTGATTTCAGGCTGAAAAGTGCATTCCTCTGATTTCAGTCCCAGATTGAGAACCCGAGTTTGAGACAAAAATGATATTACTTGGTTCTCTCTCCCTCTATTTTCCGATACATTACGTCATCTCTCACCTTCGACATCATCAAATGTCAGGAACACTACTCCCCTACACACGTCGAGCCTGGGTAATACCCAATGGAAAGATTGAGACTGTGGCAGCCTGCACGATTCCCATCCGTGATAATTTCTCTTGGCTGTCAGTTCCACACTTGACTGAATATTCTGCTTTAAATTTTGTGCACAACGATGAAAGTGTTCTCATCGTCAGAGCAACAAAACATCAAGGCTGTTTTCGCAGGTATTGCAACACAACGATCGATTGTGAGCTCACAAATACGTCCTGTGATTTCAACGATGTGAAAGCGACTGATTTCGAGCCCGCAAAGATAACTAAGAATGGCGGAAAGATGGTGCTTATTTTTTTCAGAAAACTTCTGACAACTTCTGACTTCTGTGAGATTGCCATACAAACAGGTCTATTCAACGGACGGCACGCCTGTGAAGCACAAAAAATGCAGACGAGATACTGGCATACAGAGAGGTTTTCCTTTTTTTTGACTTGTGATGGAAAACTGGGT
The DNA here is from genome assembly GCA_963695495.1 of Hololepta plana. Lineage (NCBI taxonomy): Eukaryota > Metazoa > Arthropoda > Insecta > Coleoptera > Histeridae > Hololepta > Hololepta plana. The sequence goes on from CAVOJK010000074.1 coordinate 1,528, forward strand.
TCTCTCACAGTTTTCGAAGCCACTGGATGCCACAACAGAGAGAACTGTAGAAACGAACGGCACAAATAATGACAGTGCGTGTTTTTCATCCTTGATCGTTCGTGATTGAAAAGAAACGAGCATGTGGGAAAAAACCTGCAAGACAAGGAGAATACAAAATTGGGAAAATGGGAGTCTGCTTTCAGGTCCGCCAACTCAGCCAGAGCAAACTACCTCAATGCCTAGTGAAGGACAAGAAGAAGGTCTCTGGGTTGATTCTCGACAGGCTCCATTCAACTGAAAACTGAGATTTTGTAGAAAATTTGTTCACGTCTACACTGTTTCTCGCGTCTGCCGGGGGCGTGGCTGGAATCATTTTGATAATCGCCATATTGGCTGTCGTCTGTGTAGTTCTGCGCAGGAAGAAGAAAGTGAGTGATGAGATGGCGGATGAAACGATATTGCGACTGACAAGATAGAACTGAAACTACTGTGACTATTTTTGATCAGTTCATTCGAGTGGAGAGTTCCGAACTCGATTCGAAAATTGTGGAAAAAGCAACGGGGTTTCTCCTGGTTGACAAAAAATTTTCGTTTTGTATCAGAGTCCTGCTCCAGCCCCAACAACAGATGCCAAGAAAGCAGAAGAGGGTCTGGCTACAGCAATTGCATCAGCTTTGGAGTGAGAGAAATTGATATAAAAGTTTTCACCGAAAAATTCAATTTTCATCTGAGTGAGATATGCCGCGGATGGAGTCCCTGAAAAGCTGATGTAAGAAATCATAAATAACCCCTACAGAAACTCCTCCGCGAAAAAGAGGCGTGATCGCCGTCGACGACACCGTAGCAGGTTTTTTCGCTCTTCGAATTTTGTTTTTGTTTCACTTGTCGGTTGCAATCATGGAACTTTATCACGAAATCATGAACTTCAATGCAATCACATATTGTATAAGTACGTCTGATTCATTCATTCTGATAACACCGCCTGTCAAATTGTCTGGAAATGGAGATGGATACATAAAAACTCAGATCTCATAAAAGTCACCGAAGCTCTCGCCGCGAACGATCCAAGAGACGTTCGAGAAAGTCGAAGAGTCAGAGGCCTGGGAAATCACGCAGTGAGAAGGAACCCAAGGTATTCTGACAAAAAATGGGTTGCCCAAAAAGTCTATTTCGATCGTTTCTCTCATCATAATGACTACAGTATGTGAGCTTGGAGTGACTGAGAGAAGAGCCTTTTACAGGAGCGCAGTCCAAAATCACCGAAAACCCTTATACCACAAACAGCGAGAGGATTGTCGCCCATCGTAGACGAAGTGGAAAAGACGGAGACGGATCAGGTGAGCAAATCCCAACATGAAGTTGACTCTATGACGAGAATTCAAAAAAAAAAGAAAAAATCTCCATGGCAGACAAGCTTCACTCAAAAATCGACAAAAGAGAAGAAGGATACAGAACAGGTGAACAACATTCACCTCGAATTTCTTGCAAACACAATGTCTGAGCTCTTTGAATTGAAAAATTAAAACAACTGACATAGAGAACGAGATTGTACCTTGATGAAAAACTCAGAAAAAATCGTATGATTTCTCTCAGCAGCCATCAACCAACGTTGACTCTGAAGCTCCTGCAGTAGAGGATCCCGCTCCATCGGAGAGACCATCCGAGAAAGCGTCTGAAGCCGAAGAGCGCAATCCAGAGGTTCAGAGATTTCACTTTTCCTGGATTCTCTGGAACGAAAATCTTCACACACAATTCCAGGTCACTGAAACAACCTCCGAGAAGGCTACGGTGGCGAAAGACGATAAGAGTGCAGACTCGAAAAAGTCGATCTCTGACACGCAGCCGAGCTCTTGTTATCTAGCGCCAACAACTTCGCCGGCACCCACATCCGTACGCTTGCTGGCGCCTGGCGCTCCGCCCAGCAGTGTCCCGGATCCAGCGGCAGTTCCGGCGCCAACGGAACCAACAAACCCCGCCGCTGGTTCAGCCTCTACATCCCAGCGTGATACTGCCACCTCTCATACGCCAGAGCCCAAGACTCCGCCCCTACCGAGTGTGCCACGGAGAAGTTCGCGAGCTGATGAGAAGAATGATAATGGCTACATTATGCTTTCGACGGTGGAAGAAGGAACGATCGCTGGGCAAGAGAGAAAGGAGAACAGCACTCCGGGGTTGGTTTTGGATTTTCCTCGTTTGTCGCTCAGGACTCTCTGTTGAATAAGCAAAAAAACATTACGCTATGTTCCTTACCCAACGGACTATCATAATCAAGCACCATACATGTTTTTTCGACATACTTCATAAGTGCAGTGCGCTTGACCGAGTATGAAAACCATTAAGAGTTGGAGAAGCTGCAAAAAATTAATTTTTATAGAAAACAAATCACTGGACGTGTTGAGCGTAAGAATCCGAGAAGAAGACGAGGCAAAACACCGAAAAAGAAGAGTCAGAAAGTGAGTCTCGTCTAGTTTCATATTCTCTGCTGCTACAAGTGTGTCATTGTGGAAGAAGGTAGATATCGAATCGCGGCACGAACTGTGAAACCGAGCTTTCGCGCTGTTTCACACTCTGTATTTTCTAGAAATTTAGGAGTTCGAGCTTCAAGGTAAATCAAGGATATGGTATACAGTTGGACACAGCGCCGGAAGGACCATCTTGGGCTTACAGTTGATACCACACTTACATACCCGCAATCTCCCAGTAACAAGCCGAGTGACGTACGGTTTCTACTCAAACAAAAAAGATGTGAAAACCTGCGCAACTCTGTCTCACTCCCATATTTCTGAAAGAAATTCATTTTCACAGGAACCCACCGGCAGCGTCACGCCTCGGAAAGTTCCCGGATCCAAGGCTCACGCGACGTCCGTCAATGGCGCGCTGCCTCCCGCAAAAAAAGAGAGAACCAAAACAAACAAGAAGAGAGTCAAAACTCCCCACAAGAGCAAATCATCGAAAGCTCGATCGCGCACAGCTGATTCCAAGAGCAAATCGAAAAAAGAAGAAGCTATGCGGAAGCTCTGATTTCCTTATGATATTCTACTGATCTCTAAACTACAAAAGACTGGAAACTAGCCTGATTGAAATTCGCTCAGTATGTGATAAAATGATTGTACAGTCCTCTCACTCTCTCTTTCTCCGAAAATTAGTCATCGTTGGGCGAGCAAAACACTTTTTGATCTTGCACATAAAAACAGAGGAAGTATGGAATTCTCTCGTTCAGCTGTCAGCCAGCCTTCTCACATCCAGCCTTCTACAGTCATTCCTAGAGAATTCTCCAGCCTTCTCGCTCTCTCCCTACGTCCGCATTTTAGTCACGTCTTGATAGACGCCAGTCGGGCGAGCCTACCAAAAAACTGGAAACGTATCGTCCACGGGAAGCTGATTCCAGTTTTAGAGAATTTATTTCAAAAATCGATAACTAAGTCAGAAATTTTTTCCAAGATTTCGTATTTGGTGATTCATAATCAGAATCAGCAGCCAGAATGGGTGATCGAAAGAGAAGTTTTTGGGCTAACAGCTGTCAGTACTTCTTTAAATAGCTTTATCGTTCTAAGAACAATAGATGAAGCTCTCAAGACTTATCGCGTTGCATGTACTTGTAATGGAATCACAGTCATCAAAATGCTGTAGCATGGGTTGCGGGTGCAGAGAAAGGCCATCGTATCAACGATAAAAACAGTTGATCACAGGATAGCAGGTAATAATTTGTAGGTCATTTATGGTCACTAGGGTAGGCGTTGGTGGTAAATGCAACGTTCGAAAATGAAAAAGACACAAAATTAGCAGCATGGAAACACCGGAATTGTATTATTACTTGGAATGTGAGACGATTGAACTCATTGGAGAACTACTCTTGTAGACACTATCTTGTTTGATGATTATGCATTGTGGGCGGTACGTGAAAAACTAGAGCCTGCTAGATAGAGAGTTTTGGGAGCGATTGAGTTTGTGTTTCGGAAAATAAGGGGTTCAGTTGGGCGCGTTTCTACAGGTTAGTTGGAGTCGGATGAAGATGAGGGTGAAGAAAATTATCGACAACGTAGATTGCGCATGATTGTTATCAATTTCGCCCACAGCAAGAATTGATTTGCGTCTGTGCGCGATCGAGTAGATTGACACTGCCTGAAGCGGCTTCGGATCGATACGAGTACCTGTAAACAGAGATTGATCGGACTCAAAAACAAGAATTAACAACTTCTAACTGCTGTAAACTTGAGAGAAGAAAATGCGTGGAAATACTGGTATGTGCTCAAAAACCTACTTTTGATCAACGGCGCGCATATCGAGTGTTAGACGGCGAGCAACCTGGAAAGCATTCATCATAGAAGAATCACTCATTGTTCTCAAGAGTGAGAGAGAGTGCGGTCATTTTCTTAGACAATTTCTTGAAGTCGGAGTCCTCAATCCTCATTATTTCTCAACTATGTTCGCTACATATCAGAATTTGAAAATCAATCACTTCTCAGAGCACAACACGTTGGTTTTTCACGAGAACAATTGCAAAAAGGTGTCGGCGTGGAACGGAAAAAAAAACAAACTTGTCGCAGTATTTAGGCTTCTACATTGTTCTTCCTTGTTGAGAGAATTCGTTCTCTTGTTTGCGAGACGAAATGCGAATTTTGATTTGTTCTCTGTTTCTATTATTTGCTGTGGATGCTGCGAAGAAGAGAGAAGAAGTAGGTTCAACTAAATATAACAGCTTCAGAGTTTGTATAAGTTCGACGCTCGGCATGTTCGTCACTTTCCGAATACTTCTAGGTCACAAGTTGGACTCACTACTGAACAGTTGTTGCGATTATAGATTGACAAAAAACTTGCCTACCAGTTTCCGAAATCGAACTCAACAGGAAAGTAGCGTGATATGCCGCACTGGCAAGAATGAAGAAATGAGCTTGACTGTACCCAATAATCGTTATAAGGTCAGTTTCGGACATTCCGCAAAAAAGACTCCATTCGTATCTCGCTCGTAAACCAGCCGACTTGCTGGAGGAGGTTCGAACTCGCATGTTTCAGCTGGCAGGCATCTCGCCACAGTTGTCAAGCTTGTGACAGGCCTGCCAACTGCCACATGTTAGCACAGATCTGCTCCAGTTGTTTCCAGATGTGTAAATCTGATTATCAGCTTGGCGTTCTCATGAAAGCTCTGCTCCGTGATCCCAAGATGAAAGAATGCGCTGAGAAATTGCGACTAGCTCTGGAGGAGAAAAAACGGCAGTCCAGCAAGGGGGAACAGGCGATATTCAGAGCAAACAAGAAGACGACGCCCAAGCTCCAACGAGCTCTCGATACTTCGAAGAGATCTTTCGAATGTAAAGTCTCTGGCGAGAAGCTCAGATTCTTAGTGCCAGAACAAGAACGAAAGGTTGGTACACTTGATGCCGTGTAGAATTCAGTAACTGCCAAGTCAAGGAAGTGTACTTTAGGAAGTTACACACGCCTGATGTTGCAGGCTCTCGAACTCCTCTTGACACTCCGCGGCGATTCTCGCTTCAAAGATTGCTATAAAAAACTGCGCAAAGCGATCATCGATTCTCCGATCGGGCCCAAGCGTAGTCCTATCATGAAGCACTACAACGAAGAAGAACTTGCGGTCAGCACTGTCTTTCTCAAATTGTAGAACCTCAGAGTTGGCACATCGATAACAAGGGCTTTTCAAAAAACTGTGAAAATGGCAGCCGAGTCATAAGTCAATTTTTGCAGCGCATGTGTAAAGTGCAAAACACAGGCAAAGCTCTACAAGTGATTTACCCAAGAGATCGCAAAATAGTGCGTTTTGTATCCTTCTCCAAAGCATTCCGGTATCAAAACGCCTCGTTTCACGAATCATTGAAATTTTCTCAGAGAGAAGAGCTTGTCCGGTACTTCGAGAGCATTCCCAAAAAACGCAAGTGTGGCCAAATGATACGGATCATAGTCGAAGGGATGAAGTGCGTCGAGTCTTTTCATCTCACACCCACACTCTCTCATCATTCTCTCTCTCTCTCTCTCTCTCTCTCTCTCTCTCTCTCTCTCTCTCTCTCTCTTTCTCTCGCTCTCTCTCTTTTTCTCTCTCTCTTTCTCTCACTCTCTAATCATCTAGGTCCCACACTCTCACACTGAAATATTCTTTGCAAGTCTACAATACTGCTCTTCCCAGGGATCGTTCCACTCATAGCAATGACTACATGCTCGTATGTGCTTCACGCGACAACATCTTTTTCCATCCTATTACTTCTAAAGTTTGGAAAAGGGTGAGTGTCATTAGGAAGTTCCAGACTCGGATACGCAGCGTACTGATCACATGGTCTGTCGTGCTCAAGAGACACACCTCGCTTGAGTGCCAGAGGGCTGGGGTAACTTGCTTCAGCGAGTAGCAGAATGAACTGGACGTTGGTTAGAGAGGGAGGAGTACGATCCTCTAGATTCTAGATCCAGATATTGGAACAAAGATATCATTGGAGCAAATTTTGCCGGAACTTGAACGAGTACACTACCCGGAAAACTATTCAACAATGAAGCATGAATTAAGACAGTGTTCGCTCAGGACCTGGCAAAGCCAACCAGCAAGGACTATGAGCCAAACGTGTGCAATCACTACATTGGCGAAATGAGAAAAGAATTCCCCGGCTTTCTCAAACTGGATATCCATAAGAGGCCACGGAAGACGGCTATTCCTCTATAAGTATAAGTATTGCATGAGATTATCGCACTCGATAAACTTGTTCTTTGAGAATATTTTGCTGAGAACTACAGTCTCATCTTGAACTGTTTTCACCTCACATCAAAACGATTGTAGACGAACCTGCTCAAATAAATTGTCCACATTCGTCGCATCAAGAGCGGAAGTTTCCAAAAAGTAGTCGAATGAGTTGACATCAGAAAATTCTTTGCCAATTCGCTCAGGGATTTCACGCTCTTCGTCCTTGTCTACTTTGTTGCCTGGAAAAACAATATCATTACTGAGTTCTGCCGAGATTACTCACTATCAGTAGAAAACAATAAGGAAAGTGAGGAAAATGTCTGCACCTTCGCTCTTTGTTATCCCCACCCCCAGAATCATCTCCTAATCTCCTACACTTGCAAATTTTCAAAATTGCTACGGTAGCGTGAGACATGAAAATTGCTCATAATCAGTCAACGTTTCTCTCACGTGAAGCAGTTGGACGAGAGCAAGATTACCACTCACCGACAAGAATCTTGAGTACTCGTCGGTTGGCATACGTCTCAATCTCGGATAGCCACTCTGGCAGGCAATCGAATGACGGCTGACATGCGACGTCATATCTGCAATTCAACACCCTTCTGATGAATGAGAACTAACTACAGATGAGCCAACAGAAAGACCGTTTTTAACAATGAAAAAAACAGAGACAAAGAGCGTCCTGGAAGCTTGTTTCAGGTGTACTCGTTCCAATATACGGCTCACTGTCGACATGGTTTTACAGTGATGCGGTAACAGTATTATGAAAAATGTTCAACGATGAGAAGATAATGCGGAAAATAGCATAGAAACCGTTTTCCCTTACACAAGAACGATAGCGTGAGCTGATCTGTAGTAGCTCTGAGTGATCGAACGGAAGCGCTCTTGACCGGCTGTATCCCATATTTGTAGCTGAAAAAAATAAATTTTACGTTTGCTTTCCCTATGAACTTTTTTGAAAATTTGAGACTCGCGCTGTACTTGAAGGTTGCACAATGATTCATGAAAAAAAGAGAGTGAAAAGCTCTTGTCCAAGAATTTATAGATTCAGTTGCTCTGGAGATTTTCTGCATTTACAGCACGAAGAATCACCTTTATTTTGTCCTCATCGACGTTGACTGTCTTGATCATGAAGTCTACGCCGATTGTCGCACTCTGACCGGGTGGGAAGATGCCCTGTAAAAACCCTCTACAAGTTGGAAAGCGTAGAAAGATAAAAACTTTTATCATATCATCAGTTCTACTATCAATGAAACACGGCGTTCCATTCAGCAGCTCGAACTGTTGAAAAATCTCTTTTTCTTGAAATTTGCTGAAGCTTGACCAGTCGTGTTCACTAGTGGACTATATAGTCGGCCAAGAGCCGTATGTCCAAAATGTGAGTATCGGCCGTTCCGATGTCTCAGGTGGACTGTAATCGGACACACTTCTCACGGCCGACTATAGGCGAAAACGAAATTTTGTTTTGTTCAACGCTATCGATGAACTTGATATCTTTTGATAACCAGTCGTGATAATCAGAAAAGGGGATGTTTCAACACACTTATACTGGAAACCTAGCTGAATAACCGGATTTCAGTTATGAAAAGTTTCAATTGAATCAAAACTCTAAAGGTTTGCAGATACCTGTGTGAATTTGCGCACAAGGCATGTTTTGCCGACACCAGCATTGCCTACTAAGACAACCTGGAAAAAAAATGCATCGAACTTCATAAAATGACAACCGAGCGAAAGAATGAGAGAGATCAGACGGCAGAAGCCAGGAGAGAAATTTTTAGAGCGTGTAGTTTTCCGAGCACCGTAGAGCTAATCATGGTCACAACAAGCCGTTTGATCTCTCACTTTGAAACCTTGAAATTTTCAGCGCTTCACATTCGTCGTTTCAATGAAGCGACCGTTCAGAGGGGATGGACTCACTTTGAACAGGTATTTGTAGTCTTCCATAGTCCGGAAGGCCGAACAGAAGCCACGGTTTATTACCACTGGAAAGCTGCGGGTTAAAGCTCGATAGAGAGCATGTCAAGCATTGAGAAGGCGACAGGTGAGCGTCGTGAATAGGGAGAGAGGTAGGAGAGATAGAGAGAGAGAGAGAGAGAGAGAGAGAGAGAGAGAGAGAGAGGGTAGGGGTCGATGGAGAGAGAAGGGTGGGTGACTGGAGACAGAGAAAGAAAGGAGAAGAAGCGTGGAAGAGTTACTCATGAGCAACAGTTTCGCAACGTTAAAGATAACATTTCAATCTCTTGAGAAAAGAGATGGTTGGCTTTGACAATGAGACCACAAGAGAAAGAAGCGAGAGAGAGGGGGGGGAGAGGAAGAAAGAGAGAGAGAGAGAGGAGAGAGGGGGGGAGAGAAATGAAAAATTCCCGCAACAGTTCGTCTCAGTCCTCACGCAATTGCATAGCTAATCTTCATATCACCATGATCCCACTGCTAATGGGTGCAAGTCGAAGCTAATTATGAGAGAAAGAGTGAGAGAAAGAGAGAGAAGAAATTAAGGAGACGAAATGAGAGAGAGATGGAGAGAGGAAGGGAACGATATGTGTGAATGAGCTGCAGTACATCGATTTGACAAGGAAAGAGGAAAATCTGGATAATGTGGAAGAGAAAGGGATGAAAGAGAGAGAAGGGGGGATAAGAGAATGAACAGGCGGTTGGTTGTATGAAAGAGAAAGAGAGAGAAGAGTGACCCGGATTTTGCCCACGGCTATCTTTCTCCTCGAATGTCACGAGAGTGAGAAATGGTGAGTGTTCCTTTACATAAAGACAAATGATAAAAGTAATGATTGTACGTTTGAGAAGGAAAACTTCAGTACAACACAAACGAAACAGTAAATGAAAATTTTCGAGCACAAAATTTTTTTTCAGGAGACTCACGCATTCTCGACCATTTTTATAATTCACAGAAAAGTGCCATGCTGTCAGTAGATTATGGAAATGAATGTCCTTGCACCATTCATCATTTTCGCGTTGGGTGCGCTTCTGCTTGCGTGTGCTTAGTTCGTGCACGGCGTGCAGTCGGGGCGACGATTGACAGAGATAGAGCAGACAGACTACACACTAACAGAGTTGCTCTCCACAGCTACTCTAGAGTAGCTACTCGAACGGCTTAAGCTTAGAGACGAGATAAACGCAATGCGAATAAGCCTTATTCGCAACGAACGCCAGAGAAAAATTGCGGTTTCATTGCGCATAGTTGCGGTTAATTGCGATTAGGGTGGTCAACTCTCTTTTTTCTCACTGAAATCTCCACTCTCATTGTTTGTCACACGAAAGTGACAGGTTCCGCTTTTTATTCACATTTTTCAAAAAAATGCGAAAATATAAAACTTTGAATAACGTGATGATGAACATCCAGGTCAAGAGGTAGACGTTTTACAAGTGACCTGTCACTTTATGAGACTTCCTCGGGCTTTTTTCGCCCTTGTTTCACTCTTCTCACTCATTCCCGATTCATACTTGGACCTGGCACATTTGAGTTTCATAAGTAAAAACGAGAGATAGAGAAGAAACTTGACCGGCTCAATCGCAATTAATCGCAACTCTTCGCAATTATCCGCAATTTCCGCAATGCGAAGTGAAAACTGAAATTCGTTCTTCTTAATCGCATTGCGACTTGCGGTTATCTCGTCTCTACTTAAGCTTAAGCCTGGTACCAGAGTACAATTGTAAGGAAACTTCACAAGAACAGATTTCGAAAATTAGAAATAACATGTTCTTACATAGAGTTCATTATTAACCAACAAACATGACTTGTTTGTCTGAGAATTGACACAAGATCGAGCACAGAATATCAAGTTTGCGGTGAGAAAGTAGCGACTCCGAGAATTGTGTCACGAGTTTCAATCGACATTGGTTTTGGACTGTTTGCTCAAAACACGCTCTCTGTTCTCATTCGTGTAAGCCAAGAACAAGAAAAAGCAAGGAGGCCTGCAAGCCATGCTTCTCTTGTTTTTGTCTCTCTCCTCACTGTCCATGCCTCTACATGCGCAGGAAGCCCAGTTCCACAAGATTTTTGTCAATGGCAGCCTCGGTCAGCGTGAGTGCTTCTGATAACGTAACGGGATTAGGATATTTGAGCGAAAGACTCGTGGGCCATAAGTGCGTTTTAGTTCATCCAACCGTCGTTCGGTGGAGTTTACTATTAGTGTAGAGTTATAGTCGACCGAGAGCCGTATATCCGACCGACTCCGCATGAGACAAGCTACCAGGCCGTTTCATGTCTCACTTTCTCTGTTACTCGATGCAGAAGTCGATCTTTTCTCGGCCGTTCTTCTGACTCAACTGTAGCATATATTTCATGAATCGCTCTTTGGTTCAGGGGCTACTGTATTTTCTTGATGAGGACCGCCAAATATCACTATCACAATATCATAGACCCGACGAAACATCCACAAAACTTCGATTTCCAAACAGCTCTAATTGAATTTCCCTAGGGAATCTCATGAACTTTGTCGCTCTTCTACCGAGGACCTGTCACGAGTGGACATGGCCGTGAGTTTGCTGGAATCCATCTCTCCCAAGAACATGTGAATCCCAACGGACGAATTTAGAATTTTCTCCAACATAGAGAAGATGTTTTTGCCACAGGTTGAGCATGGGCTTCGATAGGCCTGAAGAGGAATGGTCGTTACAGCGAATACCGGAGGTATTCACTCCTCATATTTACTTCCTAACAACTTCGGACTGTGCAAATTTTCGAATGGATCTTTCTCCGAATGTGATGCGAATTTTGAGCGATCGTTTGATTTTTCATTCTTTGAACCAAATTTTCCAGTATCTCATTTTGTTGCAGTTTTACACGCTGGGAATTTTCTCGCGCTTCAGCAAGCGCTTTCTGCATGAAGTGAAAAGCGAATTTGTGCTCAACTCCATTTGGGTCAGGAATTTATGTTTTGTTGCTCTTTTCCACCTTGGTGACTGGCTGGAACATCGAAAATAAATGATGAAAAGGAATTTCAGCCCAGTGACAACCCGCACGAGCGACTTGCAAAACATGAAAAGCTAGAAAAACCTGGATATACCTATGGAAAGAACATACTTGTCAACATTTTTCGGGTATGTCTCTTTTTTACTGGCGAGAGTTCATGAAACGCTTACACAAATGAAAAAAAAGTTCTTGTTTAATTAGTGGAAGCTCCCTCCCTTGGACACTTCGAAGAATTTTCACTAGGCCCTCAGCATCTTATAAGTGGTCTGCTGAAGCTACACAACACTAATGCCTGCCGGGGCTCATGGAAAAAGTCGGCTCTCTTGGCATGAAGCCACTTGGACTACGACCTCTACTGTTGCTTCGAGCGCCTCTGTTTCGGGCGGATCCTACTTACCAACTTACTGCCAGAAACTAGATGGTTTGGTTGACCAAGGTCAAGATCTAACCCACAACCGATGTATAGTCAGCCGAGAGCCGTAAGTCCGTCCGGCTACACTTGAGACAGAAGAACGGTCAAGGAAAAACCGACTTTTGCATTGAGTAACACAGAGATTGAGACATGAAAGGGCCTGGTAGCTTGTCTTATGCGGACTCTTTCGGACATACGGCTCTCGGTCGACTATAAACGGAGCAGCGACTTACAGAACTCTTGATGCGACAGAACTTTACTTTTTATCTATTTTTCACTTATGTTGGACCAGGAACTTATCGTTTCTACATTCAGAATGACAAAGTGTTTTTTTACTTTTACTGCTGAAACTGAAAAAATCAGAAAGCGGGCTTCTCAGGGTAAAGTTTGTTGAAACTGGTGATGAAAGAGGGAGAAATTTGTTCAAATGAAGTGTGAGAATACGTGAATAGCCCTTCACAGTATGGCGCATCAAAATTGGTGGCGGTTTTCTTCAACGGAATTTTGCTAACGACCGAGGTTGAAAACTGGTGAGGAATCGTAGGAAGAATTTGTGGAACAAGATTTGAAAAAAACCGAAGATCCCGTCCCTTCGAGCAAACGAGAACTCGGACTGGATGTAATGATAATAAAAGTTTCATTACGGAGAGTGTCAACTGGAAGGTCTCGGAAAAAATTCAATTTGATATGCAGAAGATTCGAGTTCGAGCAAAGTTCAGTTCAAAAATCTTGAAACTCTTCATTTGTTTCACACTCAGGCGCACATGTACTACATGTACACATGCACATGTTTGATGAAAAGTTTTGAGGAACGTGAAAGTTAATTTCGAGAAAACACAATACGCTGTGGCCACTGGATGTGTGGACAGTATCAAGGTTCGTTCAATTGTTATTGTCCTAGAATTAATGACTCCAAGAACTGGTCTAATTGTGAGCAGCGTCTAGGTAGTTCACCTTTCTGCTTCCTTTTATATGTCAAACAAGCCGTCTAGCACTTCACGCGTTGTCTCATCATTTCTGGTTTCCTCTCGAGATAAACCGATATCTCACAGCTCTACAAATATTTCGATGACGGAGACTTCAACTTTGAACAAGAAGAGTGGTTGATAACGGTGATTTCGGTTCACTTTTCATCTCCAAAACGTCTGATCTGTTTCATGAGAAATCCTGAAGCTTGTTCTGCTAGAACGAGAAATTTGAAAAAGATGAAGTTTACAGCATTACTTGAGCAGTCTCAACAGCCTGAACAGCATGGAAAAACATGCAAAAGAAAATCTCACGAGGAGTTTCAAGGTTCACATTTTAGTTTGATGGATCTGATGCAGATCGAGCTCACTTGATTTTGAATCGCTCTATGATTCCTGTATACAAGTATGCTATGTGTACTAGGGCACAGCAATAGGAGGAGCGGCTGTGTTTGTTAGGATGTGCGGTTTGTGTTATTAGTGTTTGAGAATCCAAAGGCGGTTGCTTCATAAACGTAGCGTCCTGTTCACTTGTTCTGTCGTCTTGAAACGACCGACTCTTGTCATGTCATGTGACCTCCTGACATAATCTCTAGGTCGTGCGAAAAGAGTACACACCAGTCTGCTCTTTTCCATAAGACAGACCGAGTGAACAGGACGCTGCGTATCTGACGCACTAGCCTTTAAATTCTCAAACACTAATACGTGCTAAAGGAAACGGTATCAAGCTCACTCAGACGGATCATCTCATCAAGCCACTCACTGCTGGCGTCACGATGACGCTCTTTGCCATGATGCCTGAATCGAATGAAACGGTAACTCCATCGAGTTCTATTCCCATCGATTCATGACTAACGATCCCTTATGGACAGTTATGAACATAAAATCCAGAAAGCTGAGAAGCACAAGAAACAAGAAATCTTGACCTCAGTTCTCCGAGGATGTATATAGTCGGCCGAGAGCCGTATGTCCAATTGCAGTCCACTTTAGACAGCGAAACAGCCGATTCTCACAATGAGAAACCGATTTCCACATTGAGAACAAAAGGAAGGAAAACCGATTTCCACATTCAGAGCAAGAGGGATGGAAACCGAGTTTCATATTGAAAGCACGGAGAGCGTAGACCGGTTTTCACCTTGGCAAACAATAGAAAGTGAGACATGAATCGGCCGTTTCGATGTTTCAAGTGGACTGCAATTGGACATACGGCTCTCGGTCGACTATAATGGACTATGAGCAAGTGTTTCTTTCAGACTGGTTTTAACAATCGCCTAGCATTCAGAACTGCGGACACCAAGAAGAATATACTCACAATTCAGAGGCAGATTGGCGAAAATGCTGACGACACTATTGTTTGTTCAACTGTCATTCTTTTAGATTCTTAGAGTAAGACACGAAACATTTTCCGATCTGACAATGAATTCCCCTACAGTTTAAAGATTTTACCACCCGAGTCGTAGTAAATTCATGGTGCGCAACAACCATTATTTTTTAAAATGATACACAGAGCTGTGAATCAGTTAGTTCACGCATAAGCAAAACTCTCTCTCAAGAAAATGGTTGGATAAAATGAACATAATTTTGTCGCACGCAGTATTCGATTGGAATCGATGATAACGTTGGAGACGATGGCCAAATCACCGTTCTCGTCAGTACTCAACTTTTCATCGAAAATGTATTGCTCCTTGTTTTTCCGCGACACCAGCCATTCATGCTGTTTATAGGCCACTCTCATACTCAACGTCAGAATGCTGGAACTTCATGCACCAGTCTTCCTGACAATTTTCAGAACTCCAGACGGCAAATCCATCTTTGTCAGTTTTCATATTTTAGAATCAATACGATTCTCGTGAAAAGAGTAAAGGAGAGGATGAGCAGAACTTCAGGTGGAAACAGCTCTGAGAGATAGCGTAGAGGTTCAACTCTCCGATTTTCAACGTGAAGCGCTGGACAAAGAGTTCGAGGTCAGTGTACCCTATCAGTTGTATAGTCGGCAGAGAGCCCTATAGTTATAACCAACGGCAGTCTACTTGCTACGACCTATTCCCCGATTGAGCGCGAGCTAGTAGACATGAAACGGCCATTGCGATGTTGCAAGTGAACTGCTATTGTGAATATACACGACTCTCGGTAGACTAGAGAAAATACTCACCAGAGTCTGAGTTTGAAAATTCTGAAACCCGAATCTTAGGGAGTGCGTGATGCGACGAAGACATTTATTTGCTGATTCAGATAACACGAACAATATCCACTTCATCAATTATATCAATTTTCATGAAAACTTGAGAGTGGATAGAGTCAAGTGTGCCCTTATCAAGGTGTAAAATAAATACCACCACAGATAAAAACGATTCGAGTTCTAAAATTGTCTACCGATCATTCACATTTAGCATTTTATCACGCAGCTATTGATCACTGTTTTCATTATCATGCCACTGTTGGAAAAATACGGTTCCATCAATGTTATTCATTCACTCTCCAGGTGAGTGCGAATGGCCTCGCGATCCCTTCCGCATCACATTAAAGAACTGGTAGAAATCATCCAAGGCACCTTCGACATCGTGTTTGTCCCCATATTTTTTTACCTTTCAAGTGAGTTGTTAAGAGCGCGTAACCTCCCGGTGTTCAGTTTGTGATATCACGATAAAAATCTGCCTACAGCATTCAAGATAGTTGCGAGCCTAGATACTGGTTTTGACCGAAAAAATTTTCTATGAGTGTATTGATGTGATCGGAACTTCGAAATTCGATTCGTGTTGTGATAGATGAAGATGCAAAGCACTCTTGACAATTAGTGCAACATCGGACCATTTGGTTTAGTCCACCTCGAGTGCAAGCGAACTGGGTTGGATGGATCGAACTATCGTCAATCGTAGCTCTATAATCATTCCTATCAAGAATGTTGGTCGGCTTGTGTGCTTGGCTCTTCATTTCCTTGATCTTCTTGTCCTGCGAGAGTCGCTTCATCAAACACCGCTTGGAGTCTCCCCTTGGTGAACGTGAGTTCCACAAGAATAATCGAAGACTATTTCGAAAGGTAGATGTTAGAGTGAAGTACAGTTTCCAGACAAGCTCCTATCATTTATCGTCACGATAGAGGACTGTGGTGATTGGCAATACCCGTGCGTCTCAGTTATCGTCCAGTTTTTCATTGTTTCAAATTCCGAAATTTTTATCAGTAATCTTCACTTTTCTGCATGCTGGGTTATTGCACCCACTGTTTCTCAACAAATAAGACCGAGGGACTAGGAGAAAAAAATGACACACCATGGTTTAGCTTCTGAAAGCCTAACATACTTTCAGAACCTGAGGCTGGTTTGTTATATACGCAACGTATTGTTCACCCGGTCCGTTTTTTCAAAGATTGTGTTCGTTTAAAGATTGTGCAACCCGAACCGTTTTTGGAAAGTGAAGGAATTTCGCACATGCTATGACAATGACCAGCTCGAGCTCTATCTCTCATTGAATTTTTATCACCATCAGTGATAACTGATTTTTGGTTCTAGAGCGCCAGACCTGGCCAAATGGAACAAGTAGAGACGCAGACTATAAGATGTGCGCACGGTCTCTCCTCTCTCGGTCGTCGCTCTCTCATTCTCTCCCCGAGATGGTGTATTGAGTGGTGTATGGCTGTGTGAGAATTAGCAGACAAATGGTTTGTACGCACCCCGCATTTACTACGACTCACGTGGTAAAATCTTTAATGCACAACAGGATTTGTGAACTGACAAATCCATGTAACTTGGACCGCACCTCGCTTCACACTGAACAGATTGAGTTCGCTCACCATTCGAACATTGAGAAATTCTGTTATCTACATTCCATTCACCGAAATGTCCAAATCGAATTCTGAAAAGGTTTCAGCGCCGAGCTATTTGAACCATTCTGCGCTCCGCTGCAGTAATTCTTTCTTTGACAGACTATTTGAGTCGCAATTTTTTGCGCAAATCGTCAAGTTATTTCCTGACGGTATGATATACACTGGTCGTCATAAAGATAAGACAGGGGTACTTTTTCAATGTAACTCGTGAACGCTTTTCTCAATCACATCCAAATCATGTTCATTGAACTTCTCGCACCTCATTTACCTAGTCGGTGGAAAATCTTAGGAAAACCTATATTGTGGGCGGAGCGCCAGCAGAAAAACTTTTTTGTCAACGTTGCATAAAGATAAGACAGGTCCCCTGGCTGATCACTCCTGTTGGCATAACTACGGTATCGTATCGTCAAACTCCAAATTGGTTATTTATTATCAGAACCCATCTAAATATTGATAAATTTGTAGAGAGACACCTTCGATGCTCCGAGACCGGAGATCGAAAATGCCACCCGCGTTAGTTCACTCACAAGGCCCGTCATAGCATAAGTTTGATGATCTCTAGCTCTGCCCAATTTCGAGCCCATTGTCTCGTTCTTTGAATAATCTTAGTGCTGAGGTAGCGTAACATTCAGAGGCTCTCATAAAGTGAAACAGACGCGTGGTTCCCCGACTATAGTCGACCTCAAATGAACCTCACCTACAAAAGGCCCACCCAGCCCATGTTCAACGTCTCGCCCAGCAACGAATGTTGCAGTCTCCTTCATATGACAAATATCGTCAGTGAGCTCATGAAGAGATCTTCCATTCTGAATTTTTTACTGTTTAGAAAAATCGGTATTCAGGGTATACGGAGCGAGAGAAACCTACGAATCATACCAAGGATACCCCACAAAGTTTGGTTGCCTATACGAATTTATTCTTTTTGTATGTATCCCCGAGTACGGTATGAAACTTTTGAATTGGTCTCATATAAACTATAGTCGATCACTGAAAAGCCCTAGCGACTTCTGGAAGCACAGAAACTGGTTTCAAAAGCACCTTGGAAAATCCTCTTTTTCTCCGAGTGTCTCATTTTATTG
>CAVOJK010000075.1:0-18459 GCA_963695495.1 Hololepta plana
TACCTTTGCATAGTTTTTATCTCTGAAACATTATCATGTGTACGCTAGCTGCTATATGTTAAAAATTTGAAACAAATTTTTGAAGTATGCCTACCGCGCCTCTACGAGGGGAGCCGCCCCACGGAGAGATTGGATTCATCTGGAAGCTCGCCTGGCGTCAGGAAAATTACGACCGATAGCTACTGCGCCTGGTAATGATTAGTTAGTTTGCGTGATTCAGCTTTGAATCGCCTCAAATTTTCTTGCAGTGTTTTTTTTTTCAATATTTGAAGTCTAGCTAGCTACGAAGGGAGAGAGTTGAATAAGGAAAAGGTGAAAATTTAATTAGTTCAACGCTATTTACTCGTCCTGCTTGTATTTTTTCTCTCTAACGGACAATCAAATTTATCAAAAATTGCTTAGAAGTGAAGGGGAGGAGAAGAGGAGGAGGGGGCGCTGGAGATGGGCTAGATTGTAGATGAACGGCTGCTAGGTTGGCTTGATTTGCAAGCTGAATGAAGATGAGAGGCACGGTGGAGACTTGGAGAGAAGGGAAGCCATCTTGTGGCTCTCTGCACTAATCACGTCCTCTTCGCTGTCTACACGAGGAGGGAATGGAGGCCATACGGTAGCTCTACCAACGGGTTAGCTTCCGTTCTCAATTTGTTTTTGTGAATTCATAGGGAGAGAAGTAAAGGGCAGGGAAAGCAACAGGAAATGTGAGAACGAGAGTCGGTCATGGGGAATGGATTTACTATCTGTGTTTACGTTGAATTTGCAGGGCTCTGCCCTGAGCGAGCTTGACCACTAGATGTGTTGCAGTGGCAACCGCCGGCAGCTGGGTGATTTTTCTGGGGGAGAGGGAGAGAGAGGGGAGAGGGAGAGAGAGGGGAGAGAGGAGAGGGAGGGGAGCAGATTCATATTCTCTTTGTAGATTCGAGTGGCAGCAAGCAGGGCGATGATGTTGTAGGGCTGTGTCAGGTTTTTTTGGTACTGTAGTTTTTTCTCAAAGAAAAAGTATCAGTAATTTTTTTTTCAGTTTTGCAAGCTGCAACACGAAGGAGCATGGACCGTAACTTTACTTTTTTAATTTTTTACTTTCAAATTTAAATTTTTCTTGTCTTGAGGGATAATATTTTGGAAAACTTGTATATTTCAGAGACACCTACAACCGTTCTGAGAGCCTCTACGCCGTCGCCGCTCGCAGCAATGGAGGGCATACGGTAGCTCCGCCAACGGTTAGTTTTCGTTTTTAAATTTTTCGGTAAATAAATTGTGAAGGAGTGTGATTTCGTGTCTCAAAGATGTTTCTCATATTTTTGAGAGAGGAAGAAAGCTCTGGTAGCTGGATAAAGGACTGGAAAGCTTGGGGAATGTGGATATGGAGTTTTTTCAGCCGACTCATCCTGGGCGCCCTCTACACCGTCGCCGCTCGTAGCAATGGAGGGCATACGGTAGCTCCGCCAACGGTTAGTTTTCGTTTTTAAATTTTTCGGTAAATAAATTGTGAAGGAGTGTGATTTCGTGTCTCAAAGATGTTTCTCATATTTTTGAGAGAGGAAGAAAGCTCTGGTAGCTGGATAAAGGACTGGAAAGCTTGGGGAATGTGGATATGGAGTTTTTTCAGCCGACTCATCCTGGGCGCCCTCTACACCGTCGCCGCTCGTAGCAATGGAGGGCATACGGTAGCTCCGCCAACGGTTAGTTTTCGTTTTTAAATTTTTCGGTAAATAAATTGTGAAGGAGTGTGATTTCGTGTCTCAAAGATGTTTCTCATATTTTTGAGAGAGGAAGAAAGCTCTGGTAGCTGGATAAAGGACTGGAAAGCTTGGGGAATGTGGATATGGAGTTTTTTCAGCCGACTCATCCTGGGCGCCCTCTACACCGTCGCCGCTCGTAGCAATGGAGGGCATACGGTAGCTCCGCCAACGGTTAGTTTTCGTTTTTCGATTTTATCGGTAAATAAACTGTGGAGGAGTGTGATTTCGTGTCTCAAAGATGTTTCTCACATTTTTGAGAGAGAAAGAGAGCTCTGGTAGCGGGATAAAGGACTTTGAAAGCAGGAGGAAATCTGGATATGGAGTTTTTTCAGCCGACTCATCCTGGGCGCCCTCTACACCGTCGCCGCTCGTAGCAATGGAGGGCATACGGTAGCTCCGCCAACGGTTAGTTTTCGTTTTTCGATTTTATCGGTAAATAAACTGTGAAAGAGTGTGGTTTCATGTCTCAAAGGTGTTTCTCACATTTTTGAGAGAGAAAGCAAGCTCTGGTAGCGGGATAAAGGACTTTGAAAGCAGGAGGAAATCTGGATATGGAGTTTTTTCAGCCGACTCATCCTGGGCGCCCTCTACACCGTCGCCGCTCGTAGCAATGGAGGGCATACGGTAGCTCCGCCAACGGTTAGTTTTCGTTTTTCGATTTTATCGGTAAATAAACTGTGAAAGAGTGTGGTTTCATGTCTCAAAGGTGTTTCTCACATTTTTGAGAGAGAAAGCAAGCTCTGGTAGCGGGATAAAGGACTTTGAAAGCAGGAGGAAATCTGGATATGGAGTTTTTCCAGCCGACTCATCCTGGGCGCCCTCTACACCGTCGCCGCTCGTAGCAATGGAGGGCATACGGTAGCTCCGCCAACGGTTAGTTTTCGTTTTTCGATTTTATCGGTAAATAAACTGTGGAGGAGTGTGATTTCGTGTCTCAAAGATGTTTCTCACATTTTTGAGAGAGAAAGAGAGCTCTGGTAGCGGGATAAAGGACTTTGAAAGCAGGAGGAAATCTGGATATGGAGTTTTTTCAGCCGACTCATCCTGGGCGCCCTCTACACCGTCGCCGCTCGTAGCAATGGAGGGCATACGGTAGCTCCGCCAACGGTTAGTTTTCGTTTTTAAATTTTTCGGTAAATAAATTGTGAAGGAGTGTGATTTCGTGTCTCAAAGATGTTTCTCATATTTTTGAGAGAGGAAGAAAGCTCTGGTAGCTGGATAAAGGACTGGAAAGCTTGGGGAATGTGGATATGGAGTTTTTTCAGCCGACTCATCCTGGGCGCCCTCTACACCGTCGCCGCTCGTAGCAATGGAGGGCATACGGTAGCTCCGCCAACGGTTAGTTTTCGTTTTTCGATTTTATCGGTAAATAAACTGTGGAGGAGTGTGATTTCGTGTCTCAAAGATGTTTCTCACATTTTTGAGAGAGAAAGAGAGCTCTGGTAGCGGGATAAAGGACTTTGAAAGCAGGAGGAAATCTGGATATGGAGTTTTTTCAGCCGACTCATCCTGGGCGCCCTCTACACCGTCGCCGCTCGTAGCAATGGAGGGCATACGGTAGCTCCGCCAACGGTTAGTTTTCGTTTTTCGATTTTATCGGTAAATAAACTGTGAAAGAGTGTGGTTTCATGTCTCAAAGGTGTTTCTCACATTTTTGAGAGAGAAAGCAAGCTCTGGTAGCGGGATAAAGGACTTTGAAAGCAGGAGGAAATCTGGATATGGAGTTTTTTCAGCCGACTCATCCTGGGCGCCCTCTACACCGTCGCCGCTCGTAGCAATGGAGGGCATACGGTAGCTCCGCCAACGGTTAGTTTTCGTTTTTCGATTTTATCGGTAAATAAACTGTGAAAGAGTGTGGTTTCATGTCTCAAAGGTGTTTCTCACATTTTTGAGAGAGAAAGCAAGCTCTGGTAGCGGGATAAAGGACTTTGAAAGCAGGAGGAAATCTGGATATGGAGTTTTTCCAGCCGACTCATCCTGGGCGCCCTCTACACCGTCGCCGCTCGTAGCAATGGAGGGCATACGGTAGCTCCGCCAACGGTTAGTTTTCGTTTTTCGATTTTATCGGTAAATAAACTGTGGAGGAGTGTGATTTCGTGTCTCAAAGATGTTTCTCACATTTTTGAGAGAGAAAGAGAGCTCTGGTAGCGGGATAAAGGACTTTGAAAGCAGGAGGAAATCTGGATATGGAGTTTTTTCAGCCGACTCATCCTGGGCGCCCTCTACACCGTCGCCGCTCGTAGCAATGGAGGGCATACGGTAGCTCCGCCAACGGTTAGTTTTCGTTTTTAAATTTTTCGGTAAATAAATTGTGAAATAGTGTGATTTCGTGTCTCAAAGATGTTTCTCACATTTTTGAGAGAGAAAGAAAGCTCTGGTAGCTGGATAAAGGACTGGAAAGCTTGGGGAATGTGGATATGGAGCTTTTTTCAGCCGACTCATCCTGGGCGCCCTCAACGCCGTCGCCGCTCGTAGCAATGGAGGGCATACGGTAGCTCCGCCAACGGTTAGTTTTCGTTTTTCGATTTTATCGGTAAATAAACTGTGAAAGAGTGTGGTTTCGTGTCACAAAGATGTTCCTCATATTTTTGAGAGAGGAAGAAAGCTCTGGTAGCGGGATAAAGGACTGGGAAAGCAGGAGGGAATGTGGATATGGAGTTTTTCCAGCCGACTCATCCTGGGCGCCCTCTACACCGTCGCCGCTCGTAGCAATGGAGGGCATACGGTAGCTTCGCCAACGGTTAGTTTTCCTTTTTCGATTTTATCGGTAAATAAATTGTGGAGGAGTGTGGTTTCGTGTCACAAAGATGTTCCTCATATTTTTGAGAGAGGAAGAAAGCTCTGGTAGCGGGATAAAGGACTGGGAAAGCAGGAGGGAATGTGGATATGGAGTTTTTCCAGCCGACTCATCCTGGGCGCCCTCTACACCGTCGCCGCTCGTAGCAATGGAGGGCATACGGTAGCTTCGCCAACGGTTAGTTTTCCTTTTTCGATTTTATCGGTAAATAAATTGTGGAGGAGTGTGGTTTCGTGTCACAAAGATGTTCCTCATATTTTTGAGAGAGGAAGAAAGCTCTGGTAGCGGGATAAAGGACTGGGAAAGCAGGAGGGAATGTGGATATGGAGTTTTTCCAGCCGACTCATCCTGGGCGCCCTCAACGCCGTCGCCGCTCGTAGCAATGGAGGGCATACGGTAGCTCCGCCAACGGTTAGTTTTCGTTTTTCGATTTTATCGGTAAATAAACTGTGGAGGAGTGTGATTTCGTGTCTCAAAGATGTTTCTCACATTTTTGAGAGAGAAAGAGAGCTCTGGTAGCGGGATAAAGGACTTTGAAAGCAGGAGGAAATCTGGATATGGAGTTTTTTCAGCCGACTCATCCTGGGCGCCCTCTACACCGTCGCCGCTCGTAGCAATGGAGGGCATACGGTAGCTCCGCCAACGGTTAGTTTTCGTTTTTCGATTTTATCGGTAAATAAACTGTGGAGGAGTGTGATTTCGTGTCTCAAAGATGTTTCTCACATTTTTGAGAGAGAAAGAGAGCTCTGGTAGCGGGATAAAGGACTTTGAAAGCAGGAGGAAATCTGGATATGGAGTTTTTTCAGCCGACTCATCCTGGGCGCCCTCTACACCGTCGCCGCTCGTAGCAATGGAGGGCATACGGTAGCTCCGCCAACGGTTAGTTTTCGTTTTTCGATTTTATCGGTAAATAAACTGTGAAAGAGTGTGGTTTCATGTCTCAAAGGTGTTTCTCACATTTTTGAGAGAGAAAGCAAGCTCTGGTAGCGGGATAAAGGACTTTGAAAGCAGGAGGAAATCTGGATATGGAGTTTTTCCAGCCGACTCATCCTGGGCGCCCTCTACACCGTCGCCGCTCGTAGCAATGGAGGGCATACGGTAGTTCCGCCAACGGTTAGTTTTCCTTTTTCAATTTTATCGGTAAATAAATTGTGGAGGAGTGTGGTTTCGTGTCACAAAGATGTTCCTCATATTTTTGAGAGAGGAAGAAAGCTCTGGTAGCGGGATAAAGGACTGGGAAAGCAGGAGGGAATGTGGATATGGAGTTTTTCCAGCCGACTCATCCTGGGCGCCCTCTACACCGTCGCCGCTCGTAGCAATGGAGGGCATACGGTAGCTTCGCCAACGGTTAGTTTTCCTTTTTCGATTTTATCGGTAAATAAATTGTGGAGGAGTGTGGTTTCGTGTCACAAAGATGTTCCTCATATTTTTGAGAGAGGAAGAAAGCTCTGGTAGCGGGATAAAGGACTGGGAAAGCAGGAGGGAATGTGGATATGGAGTTTTTCCAGCCGACTCATCCTGGGCGCCCTCTACACCGTCGCCGCTCGTAGCAATGGAGGGCATACGGTAGCTTCGCCAACGGTTAGTTTTCCTTTTTCGATTTTATCGGTAAATAAATTGTGGAGGAGTGTGGTTTCGTGTCACAAAGATGTTCCTCATATTTTTGAGAGAGGAAGAAAGCTCTGGTAGCGGGATAAAGGACTGGGAAAGCAGGAGGGAATGTGGAAATGATGTTTTTCTCAGCCCACTCATCCTGGCGCCCTCTACGCCGTCGCCGCTCGTAGCAATGGAGGGCATACGGTAGCTTCGCCAACGGTTAGTTTTCGTTCTCAAATTTTTCGGTAAATAAATTGTGAAGGAGTGTGGTTTCATGTCTCAAAGGTGTTTCTCACTTTTTTGAGAGAGAAAGAGAGCTCTGGTAGCGGGATAAAGGACTTTGAAAGCAGGAGGAAATCTGGATATGGAGTTTTTCCAGCCGACTCATCCTGGGCGCCCTCTACACCGTCGCCGCTCGTAGCAATGGAGGGCATACGGTAGCTCCGCCAACGGTTAGTTTTCGTTTTTCGATTTTATCGGTAAATAAACTGTGGAGGAGTGTGATTTCGTGTCTCAAAGATGTTTCTCACATTTTTGAGAGAGAAAGAGAGCTCTGGTAGCGGGATAAAGGACTTTGAAAGCAGGAGGAAATCTGGATATGGAGTTTTTTCAGCCGACTCATCCTGGGCGCCCTCTACACCGTCGCCGCTCGTAGCAATGGAGGGCATACGGTAGCTCCGCCAACGGTTAGTTTTCGTTTTTAAATTTTTCGGTAAATAAATTGTGAAATAGTGTGATTTCGTGTCTCAAAGATGTTTCTCACATTTTTGAGAGAGAAAGAAAGCTCTGGTAGCTGGATAAAGGACTGGAAAGCTTGGGGAATGTGGATATGGAGCTTTTTTCAGCCGACTCATCCTGGGCGCCCTCAACGCCGTCGCCGCTCGTAGCAATGGAGGGCATACGGTAGCTCCGCCAACGGTTAGTTTTCGTTTTTCGATTTTATCGGTAAATAAACTGTGAAAGAGTGTGGTTTCATGTCTCAAAGGTGTTTCTCACATTTTTGAGAGAGAAAGCAAGCTCTGGTAGCGGGATAAAGGACTTTGAAAGCAGGAGGAAATCTGGATATGGAGTTTTTCCAGCCGACTCATCCTGGGCGCCCTCTACACCGTCGCCGCTCGTAGCAATGGAGGGCATACGGTAGTTCCGCCAACGGTTAGTTTTCCTTTTTCAATTTTATCGGTAAATAAATTGTGGAGGAGTGTGGTTTCGTGTCACAAAGATGTTCCTCATATTTTTGAGAGAGGAAGAAAGCTCTGGTAGCGGGATAAAGGACTGGGAAAGCAGGAGGGAATGTGGATATGGAGTTTTTCCAGCCGACTCATCCTGGGCGCCCTCTACACCGTCGCCGCTCGTAGCAATGGAGGGCATACGGTAGCTTCGCCAACGGTTAGTTTTCCTTTTTCGATTTTATCGGTAAATAAATTGTGGAGGAGTGTGGTTTCGTGTCACAAAGATGTTCCTCATATTTTTGAGAGAGGAAGAAAGCTCTGGTAGCGGGATAAAGGACTGGGAAAGCAGGAGGGAATGTGGATATGGAGTTTTTCCAGCCGACTCATCCTGGGCGCCCTCTACACCGTCGCCGCTCGTAGCAATGGAGGGCATACGGTAGCTTCGCCAACGGTTAGTTTTCCTTTTTCGATTTTATCGGTAAATAAATTGTGGAGGAGTGTGGTTTCGTGTCACAAAGATGTTCCTCATATTTTTGAGAGAGGAAGAAAGCTCTGGTAGCGGGATAAAGGACTGGGAAAGCAGGAGGGAATGTGGATATGGAGTTTTTCCAGCCGACTCATCCTGGGCGCCCTCAACGCCGTCGCCGCTCGTAGCAATGGAGGGCATACGGTAGCTCCGCCAACGGTTAGTTTTCGTTTTTCGATTTTATCGGTAAATAAACTGTGGAGGAGTGTGATTTCGTGTCTCAAAGATGTTTCTCACATTTTTGAGAGAGAAAGAGAGCTCTGGTAGCGGGATAAAGGACTTTGAAAGCAGGAGGAAATCTGGATATGGAGTTTTTTCAGCCGACTCATCCTGGGCGCCCTCTACACCGTCGCCGCTCGTAGCAATGGAGGGCATACGGTAGCTCCGCCAACGGTTAGTTTTCGTTTTTCGATTTTATCGGTAAATAAACTGTGGAGGAGTGTGATTTCGTGTCTCAAAGATGTTTCTCACATTTTTGAGAGAGAAAGAGAGCTCTGGTAGCGGGATAAAGGACTTTGAAAGCAGGAGGAAATCTGGATATGGAGTTTTTTCAGCCGACTCATCCTGGGCGCCCTCTACACCGTCGCCGCTCGTAGCAATGGAGGGCATACGGTAGCTCCGCCAACGGTTAGTTTTCGTTTTTCGATTTTATCGGTAAATAAACTGTGAAAGAGTGTGGTTTCATGTCTCAAAGGTGTTTCTCACATTTTTGAGAGAGAAAGCAAGCTCTGGTAGCGGGATAAAGGACTTTGAAAGCAGGAGGAAATCTGGATATGGAGTTTTTCCAGCCGACTCATCCTGGGCGCCCTCTACACCGTCGCCGCTCGTAGCAATGGAGGGCATACGGTAGTTCCGCCAACGGTTAGTTTTCCTTTTTCAATTTTATCGGTAAATAAATTGTGGAGGAGTGTGGTTTCGTGTCACAAAGATGTTCCTCATATTTTTGAGAGAGGAAGAAAGCTCTGGTAGCGGGATAAAGGACTGGGAAAGCAGGAGGGAATGTGGATATGGAGTTTTTCCAGCCGACTCATCCTGGGCGCCCTCTACACCGTCGCCGCTCGTAGCAATGGAGGGCATACGGTAGCTTCGCCAACGGTTAGTTTTCCTTTTTCGATTTTATCGGTAAATAAATTGTGGAGGAGTGTGGTTTCGTGTCACAAAGATGTTCCTCATATTTTTGAGAGAGGAAGAAAGCTCTGGTAGCGGGATAAAGGACTGGGAAAGCAGGAGGGAATGTGGATATGGAGTTTTTCCAGCCGACTCATCCTGGGCGCCCTCTACACCGTCGCCGCTCGTAGCAATGGAGGGCATACGGTAGCTTCGCCAACGGTTAGTTTTCCTTTTTCGATTTTATCGGTAAATAAATTGTGGAGGAGTGTGGTTTCGTGTCACAAAGATGTTCCTCATATTTTTGAGAGAGGAAGAAAGCTCTGGTAGCGGGATAAAGGACTGGGAAAGCAGGAGGGAATGTGGAAATGATGTTTTTCTCAGCCCACTCATCCTGGCGCCCTCTACGCCGTCGCCGCTCGTAGCAATGGAGGGCATACGGTAGCTTCGCCAACGGTTAGTTTTCGTTCTCAAATTTTTCGGTAAATAAATTGTGAAGGAGTGTGGTTTCATGTCTCAAAGGTGTTTCTCACTTTTTTGAGAGAGAAAGAGAGCTCTGGTAGCTGGATAAAGGACTGGAAAGCAGGAGGGAATGTGGAAATGATGTTTTTCTCAGCCCACTCATCCTGGCGCCCTCTACGCCGTCGCCGCTCGTAGCAATGGAGGGCATACGGTAGCTCCGCGCCAACGGTTAGTTTTCCTTTTTCAATTTTATCGGTAAATAAATTGTGGAGGAGTGTGGTTTCGTGTCACAAAGATGTTCCTCATATTTTTGAGAGAGGAAGAAAGCTCTGGTAGCGGGATAAAGGACTGGAAAGCAGGAGGGAATTTGGAAATGATGTTTTTCTCAGCCCACTCATCCTGGCGCCCTCTACGCCGTCGCCGCTCGTAGCAATGGAGGGCATACGGTAGCTTCGCCAACGGTTAGTTTTCCTTTTTCGATTTTATCGGTAAATAAACTGTGAAGAAGTGTGGTTTCATGTCTCAAAGGTGTTTCTCACATTTTGAGAGAGAAAGAGAGCTCTGGTAGCGGGATAAAGGACTTTGAAAGCAGGAGGAAATCTGGATATGGAGTTTTTTCAGCCGACTCATCCTGGGCGCCCTCTACACCGTCGCCGCTCGTAGCAATGGAGGGCATACGGTAGCTCCGCCAACGGTTAGTTTTCGTTTTTCGATTTTATCGGTAAATAAACTGTGAAAGAGTGTGGTTTCATGTCTCAAAGGTGTTTCTCACATTTTCGAGAGAGAAAGCGAGCTCTGGGTAGCGGGATAAAGGACTTTGAAAGCAGGAGGAAATCTGGATATGGAGCTTTTTCAGCCCACTCATCCTGGCGCCCTCTACGCCGTCGCCGCTCGTAGCAATGGAGGGCATACGGTAGCTTCGCCCAACGGTTAGTTTTCCTTTTCAATTTTATCGGTAAATAAATTGTGGAGGAGTGTGGTTTCGTGTCACAAAGATGTTCCTCATATTTTTGAGAGAGGAAGAAAGCTCTGGTAGCGGGATAAAGGACTGGGAAAGCAGGAGGGAATTGGAAATGATGTTTTTCTCAGCCCACTCATCCTGGCGCCCTCTACGCCGTCGCCGCTCGTAGCAATGGAGGGCATACGGTAGCTTCGCCAACGGTTAGTTTTCCTTTTTGATTTTATCGGTAAATAAACTGTGGACGAGTGTGATTTCGTGTCTCAAAGATGTTTCTCACATTTTTGAGAGAGGAAGAAAGCTCTGGTAGCGGGATAAAGGACTGGGAAAGCAGGAGGGAATTTGGAAATGATGTTTTTCTCAGCCCACTCATCCTGGCGCCCTCTACGCCGTCGCCGCTCGTAGCAATGGAGGGGCATACGTGTAGCTTCGCCAACGGTTAGTTTTCCTTTTCGATTTTTATCGGTAAATAAACTGTGGACGAGTGTGATTTCGTGTCTCAAAGATGTTTCTCACATTTTGAGAGAGGAAGAAAGCTCTGGTAGCGGGATAAAGGACTGGGAAAGCTGGAGGGAATTTGGAAATGATGTTTTTCTCAGCCCACTCATCCTGGCGCCCTCTACGCCGTCGCCGCTCGTAGCAATGGAGGGCATACGGTAGCTTCGCCAACGGTTAGTTTTCCTTTTTCGATTTTATCGGTAAATAAACTGTGGACGAGTGTGATTTCGTGTCTCAAAGATGTTTCTCACATTTTTGAGAGAGGAAGAAAGCTCTGGTAGCGGGATAAAGGACTGGGAAAGCAGGAGGAATTTGGAAATGATGTTTTTCTCAGCCCACTCATCCTGGCGCCCTCTACGCCGTCGCCGCTCGTAGCAATGGAGGGCATACGGTAGCTTCGCCAACGGTTAGTTTTCCTTTTCGATTTTATCGGTAAATAAACTGTGGAGGAGTGTGATTTCGTGTCTCAAAGATGTTTCTCACATTTTTGAGAGAGAAAGAGAGCTCTGGTAGCGGGATAAAGGACTTTGAAAGCAGGAGGAAATCTGGATATGGAGTTTTTTCAGCCGACTCATCCTGGGCGCCCTCTACACCGTCGCCGCTCGTAGCAATGGAGGGCATACGGTAGCTTCGCCAACGTTAGTTTTCCTTTTTCGATTTTATCGGTAAATAAACTGTGGAGGAGTGTGATTTCGTGTCTCAAAGATGTTTCTCACATTTTTGAGAGAGAAAGAGAGCTCTGGTAGCGGGATAAAGGACTTTGAAAGCAGGAGGAAATCTGGATATGGAGTTTTTTCAGCCGACTCATCCTGGCGCCCTCTACACCGTCGCCGCTCGTAGCAATGGAGGGCATACGGTAGCTCCGCCAACGGTTAGTTTTCCTTTTTGATTTTATCGGTAAATAAACTGTGGAGGAGTGTGATTTCGTGTCTCAAAGATGTTTCTCACATTTTTGAGAGAGAAAGAGAGCTCTGGTAGCGGATAAAGGACTTTGAAAGCAGGAGGAAATCTGGATATGGAGTTTTTTCAGCCGACTCATCCTGGGCGCCCTCTACACCGTCGCCGCTCGTAGCAATGGAGGGCATACGGTAGCTCCGCCAACGGTTAGTTTTCGTTTTTCGATTTTATCGGTAAATAAACTGTGGAGGAGTGTGATTTCGTGTCTCAAAGATGTTTCTCACATTTTTGAGAGAGAAAGAGAGCTCTGGTAGCGGGATAAAGGACTTTGAAAGCAGGAGGAAATCTGGATATGGAGTTTTTTCAGCCGACTCATCCTGGGCGCCCTCTACACGTCGCCGCTCGTAGCAATGGAGGGCATACGGTAGCTCCGCCAACGGTTAGTTTTCGTTTTTCGATTTTATCGGTAAATAAACTGTGAAAGAGTGTGGTTTCATGTCTCAAAGGTGTTTCTCACATTTTTGAGAGAGAAAGCAAGCTCTGGTAGCGGGATAAAGGACTTGAAAGCAGGAGGAAATCTGGATATGGAGTTTTTCCAGCCGACTCATCCTGGGCGCCCTCTACACCGTCGCCGCTCGTAGCAATGGAGGGCATACGGTAGTTCCGCCAACGGTTAGTTTTCCTTTTCAATTTTATCGGTAAATAAATTGTGGAGGAGTGTGGTTTCGTGTCACAAAGATGTTCCTCATATTTTTGAGAGAGGAAGAAAGCTCTGGTAGCGGGATAAAGGACTGGGAAAGCAGGAGGGAATGTGGATATGGAGTTTTTCCAGCCGACTCATCCTGGGCGCCCTCTACACCGTCGCCGCTCGTAGCAATGGAGGGCATACGGTAGCTTCGCCAACGGTTAGTTTTCCTTTTTCGATTTTATCGGTAAATAAATTGTGGAGGAGTGTGGTTTCGTGTCACAAAGATGTTCCTCATATTTTTGAGAGAGGAAGAAAGCTCTGTAGCGGGATAAAGGACTGGGAAAGCAGGAGGGAATGTGGATATGGAGTTTTTCCAGCCGACTCATCCTGGGCGCCCTCTACACCGTCGCCGCTCGTAGCAATGGAGGGCATACGGTAGCTTCGCCAACGGTTAGTTTTCCTTTTTCGATTTTATCGGTAAATAAATTGTGGAGGAGTGTGGTTTCGTGTCACAAAGATGTTCCTCATATTTTTGAGAGAGGAAGAAAGCTCTGGTAGCGGGATAAAGGACTGGGAAAGCAGGAGGGAATGTGGAAATGATGTTTTTTCTCAGCCCACTCATCCTGGCGCCCTCTACGCCGTCGCCGCTCGTAGCAATGGAGGGCATACGGTAGCTTCGCCAACGGTTAGTTTTCCTTTTTCGATTTTATCGGTAAATAAATTGTGGAGGAGTGTGGTTTCGTGTCACAAAGATGTTCCTCATATTTTTGAGAGAGGAAGAAAGCTCTGGTAGCGGGATAAAGGACTGGGAAAGCAGGAGGGAATGTGGAAATGATGTTTTTCTCAGCCCACTCATCCTGGCGCCCTCTACGCCGTCGCCGCTCGTAGCAATGGAGGGCATACGGTAGCTTCGCCAACGGTTAGTTTTCGTTCTCAAATTTTTCGGTAAATAAATTGTGAAGGAGTGTGGTTTCATGTCTCAAAGGTGTTTCTCACTTTTTTGAGAGAGAAAGAGAGCTCTGGTAGCTGGATAAAGGACTGGGAAAGCAGGAGGGAATTTGGAAATGATGTTTTTCTCAGCCCACTCATCCTGGCGCCCTCTACGCCCGTCGCCGCTCGTAGCAATGGAGGGCATACGGTAGCTTCGCCAACGGTTAGTTTTCCTTTTTCGATTTATCGGTAATAAACTGTGAAGAAGTGTGGTTTCATGTCTCAAAGGTGTTTCTCACATTTTTGAGAGAGAAAGAGAGCTCTGGTAGCGGGATAAAGGACTTTGAAAGCAGGAGGAAATCTGGATATGGAGTTTTTTCAGCCAACTCATCCTGGGCGCCCTCTACGCCGTCGCCGCTCGTAGCAATGGAGGGCATACGGTAGCTTCGCCAACGGTTAGTTTTCCTTTTTCGATTTTATCGGTAAATAAACTGTGAAGAAGTGTGGTTTCATGTCTCAAGGTGTTTCTCACATTTTTGAGAGAGAAAGAGAGCTCTGGTAGCGGGATAAAGGACTTTGAAAGCAGGAGGAAATCTGGATATGGAGTTTTTCAGCCGACTCATCCTGGGCGCCCTCTACACCGTCGCCGCTCGTAGCAATGGAGGGGCATACGGTAGCTCCGCCAACGGTTAGTTTTCGTTTTTCGATTTTATCGGTAAATAAACTGTGAAAGAGTGTGGTTTCATGTCTCAAAGGTGTTTCTCACATTTTCGAGAGAGAAAGCGAGCTCTGGTAGCGGGATAAAGGACTTTGAAAGCAGGAGGAAATCTGGATATGGAGCTTTTCAGCCCACTCATCCTGGCGCCCTCTACGCCGTCGCCGCTCGTAGCAATGGAGGGCATACGGTAGCTTCGCCAACGGTTAGTTTTCCTTTTTCAATTTTATCGGTAAATAAATTGTGGAGGAGTGTGGTTTCGTGTCACAAAGATGTTCCTCATATTTTGAGAGAGGAAGAAAGCTCTGGTAGCGGGATAAAGGACTGGAAAGCAGGAGGGAATTTGGAAATGATGTTTTTCTCAGCCCACTTATCCTGGCGCCCCTCTACGCCGTCGCCGCTCGTAGCAATGGAGGGCATACGGTAGCTTCGCCAACGGTTAGTTTTCCTTTTTCGATTTTATCGGTAAATAAACTGTGAAGAAGTGTGGTTTCATGTCTCAAAGGTGTTTCTCACATTTTTGAGAGAGAAAGAGAGCTCTGGTAGCGGGATAAAGGACTTTGAAAGCAGGAGGAAATCTGGATATGTGAGTTTTTTCAGCCGACTCATCCTGGGCGCCCTCTACACCGTCGCCGCTCGTAGCAATGGAGGGCATACGGTAGCTCCGCCAACGGTTAGTTTTCGTTTTTGATTTTATCGGTAAATAAACTGTGGACGAGTGTGATTTCGTGTCTCAAAGATGTTTCTCACATTTTTGAGAGAGAAAGTGAGCTCTGGTAGCGGGATAAAGGACTGGGAAAGCAGGAGGGAATCTGGATATGGAGTTTTTTCAGCCGACTCATCCTGGGCGCCCTCTACACCGTCGCCGCTCGTAGCAATGGAGGGCATACGGTAGCTTCGCCAACGGTTAGTTTTCCTTTTTCGATTTTATCGGTAAATAAACTGTGGACGAGTGTGATTTCGTGTCTCAAAGATGTTTCTCACATTTTTGAGAGAGGAAGAAAGCTCTGGTAGCGGGATAAAGGACTGGGAAAGCAGGAGGGAATTTGGAAATGATGTTTTTCTCAGCCCACTCATCCTGGCGCCCTCTACGCCGTCGCCGCTCGTAGCAATGGAGGGCATACCGTAGCTTCGCCAACGGTTAGTTTTCCTTTTTGATTTTATCGTAAATAAACTGTGGACGAGTGTGATTCGTGTCTCAAAGATGTTTCTCACATTTTTGAGAGAGGAAGAAAGCTCTGGTAGCTGGATAAAGGACTGGAAAGCTTGGGGAATGTGGATATGGAGTTTTTTCAGCCGACTCATCCTGGGCGCCCTCTACACCGTCGCCGCTCGTAGCAATGGAGGGCATACGGTAGCTCCGCCAACGGTTAGTTTTCGTTTTAAATTTTTCGGTAAATAAATTGTGAAGGAGTGTGATTTCGTGTCTCAAAGATGTTTCTCATATTTTTGAGAGAGGAAGAAAGCTCTGGTAGCTGGATAAAGGACTGGAAAGCTTGGGGAATGTGGATATGGAGTTTTTTCAGCCGACTCATCCTGGGCGCCCTCTACACCGTCGCCGCTCGTAGCAATGGAGGGCATACGGTAGCTCCGCCAACGGTTAGTTTTCGTTTTTAATTTTTCGGTAAATAAATTGTGAAGGAGTGTGATTTCGTGTCTCAAAGATGTTTCTCATATTTTTGAGAGAGGAAGAAAGCTCTGGTAGCTGGATAAAGGACTGGAAAGCTTGGGGAATGTGGATATGGAGTTTTTTCAGCCGAACTCATCCTGGGCGCCCTCTACACCGTCGCCGCTCGTAGCAATGGAGGGCATACGGTAGCTCCGCCAACGGTTAGTTTTCGTTTTTCGATTTTATCGGTAAATAAACTGTGGAGGAGTGTGATTTCGTGTCTCAAGATGTTTCTCACATTTTTGAGAGAGAAAGAGAGCTCTGGTAGCGGGATAAAGGACTTTGAAAGCAGGAGGAAATCTGGATATGGAGTTTTTTCAGCCGACTCATCCTGGGCGCCCTCTACACCGTCGCCGCTCGTAGCAATGGAGGGCATACGGGTAGCTCCGCCAACGGTTAGTTTTCGTTTTTCGATTTTATCGGGTAAATAAACTGTGAAAGAGTGTGGTTTCATGTCTCAAAGGTGTTTCTCACATTTTGGAGAGAGAAAGCAAGCTCTGGTAGCGGGATAAAGGACTTTGAAAGCAGGAGGAAATCTGGATATGGAGTTTTTTCAGCCGACTCATCCTGGGCGCCCTCTACACCGTCGCCGCTCGTAGCAATGGAGGGCATACGGTAGCTCCGCCAACGGTTAGTTTTCGTTTTTCGATTTTATCGGTAAATAAACTGTGAAAGAGTGTAGTCTTTTACGATACCCTACCGTTGCCGTCGACGTCTTCTCCGGCCGGTTGCCGGTCGTAGAAACTATGAACCACGTGTGGAATGCGACGCCGACGATATCGAGGCAATAGTTACGATACTAGAGCGACGCGAAACTCGACCGATTCACTCAGGCACACGGTGAATGAATGAATGCTTTTCTTCGCTTTGCCGACGAGCATACGATTTTATCGAAAATATTAGCGCTGAACAAACGCTATCGTTTCGTTTTGGCGAAGTTTAAAAGAGAGAGAGAGAGAGAGAGAGAGCGAAAAGTTTTAAGAAATAAAACAAAGGGTAAGAGAAGGACAACAGTAGAAAACCTTGATGTTAAATTGAGAGAATAATTGATACGTTGCGACTAATAACAGTGAGCAGATTAAGTGAGATGAAAGAGAAGCGTCAGAGTCGTGCATCTGGATTCGCATCCGCTTTGATAACGCTTTCGAGAATCGTCCGTAACAAGAAAGCATGCCGACTAAAGATATAAACATTCCTCTGTTCTTATATTCATTATGAGAGAGAGAGAGAGAGAGAGAGAGAGAGAAAGCCGATGGGATTTACCACTAATAATTTTCGTCATTATTTAAATCATATTTTGCCGTGGTCTTTTATTTCACCAACAAAGAAATTATACAACTCTAGTCTTGTAAATGAAAATAAAAAAAAAAAAGCTAAGTTGAATCTAAATTTTATTATGACTATGCTACTAAAATAAAAGGCAAACATGTTCAACTGGAATTATTCTTAATTTCTTTTGCATCTATTCAATGTTTTAATCGATATTACCTGCAATGGTAAAATCAAAATTACGAACTAGTCCAATGATCAGGCTTTACAATTGTTAATTATTTCGCACTCTTTCTTTCTTTTATTAACTGTTTACTTAATCGTTTAATTAACATTTAACATTATCACTACAAGTGCATTTTTCACATTAATGTTTGCATTGTTGCTTTTCACAGCATTTTACAAAACTCAAACGGTTGGTGAAGAGAAGACAAGGTTCGAATCGTATCATATTTCATTTTGCGCCTGAATGATATCAATTATCAGCTGCTAATCTTCAAGTTTAGTATATTTTTCTGTGTACCTTTCAATCGAAACTTTTAATTTCACTTCTTAACTCACTTGTCGTATGAACGATATCGAAGGAACTCATTTATACATATCTTTTAGTTAGTTTATCCGTCAAAACAGAGTACGAAAGAGAACTTACCTACTTGCTCCTACACATTTTCCATCGGCAACGGCCATACCACGTTGAATACACCAGTACACGTTCGAACACTGAAGTTAAGCAACGTCGGGCGCGATTAGTACTTGGATAGGTGACTGCCTGGGAACACCGCGTGCTGTTGCCTTTCTTTTTTCATTTTCTTTGTCTCCATGTTAAAGACAATCGTATTGCAGCTTTTTTTTCCTCCTCCCTCTCTTTCCTCATGTTAAACACTCAATATCAGAAACAAGTTTCTTTTCCTGTCGAGTTATTATTTTTCGGTGCTAATATAGATACGAACTTAGTTGATTAGTACATACAATTTTCATGTTGTTATCACTAATTTTTTCGTGTTTGTAAAATACATACTGCAATACTTTGATTCCATCATGATTCGATTGTATCTTTTTTTTTAACAATCGTTTATTATTATTATTATTATTACCACTCGTTAATGTTATTTTTTTTAAGTGCATTTGTTTTACATCGCATCATTCATAACTAAGGCTTATTTAAAATGCTTTGCACACAGTATCATTATAATCATGTAGCATAAAGTTAGGAAGAAAGCATATGATGCAATAAGTCGTTCGCTTATGTTTGCATTTTTTATTTCTATAGCTTAATTGTCGAATCGCTAATCCATCTCTCTCTATCTCTCTCTTTTCGTAGTTGTTCTCTCTTCTTATCTTGACTGAATTCTACATTTGAATTGATTATTTGTCGAATCGCCAATCTCTCTCCCTCTCCTCTCTCTCTCTCCCTCCTCTCTCTCTCTCTCTCTTGACTA
>CAVOJK010000076.1:0-21965 GCA_963695495.1 Hololepta plana
TCAAATAAAAATTAAAGTACGAGATGTCATCAAGCTACATGCCATAAATGGAGTTCACTAATTCCAGTCCATCTATCAATCGCCATCCCGGAGTGGACTGGCTGCTAATCCGTTCTTCCCTGCGGTCGAGGTTTGCAACACTCCTAAACTAGAAATCCATACTTCCATGTAGGCAAGTGAGGGATTACATTTTCTGAATACATGAGAGATGTGAGGCATATCAAATAAAAATTAAAGTACGAGATGTCATCAAGCTACATGCCATAAATGGAGTTCACTAATTCCAGTCCATCTATCAATCGCCATCCCGGAGTGGACTGGCTGTTAATCCGTTCTTCCCTGCGGTCCAGGTTTGCAACACTCCTAAACTAGAAATCCATTCTTCCATATAGGCAAGTGAGGGATTACATTTTCTGAATACATGAGAGATGTGAGGCATATCAAATAAAAATTAAAGTACGAGATGTCATCAAGCTACATGCCATAAATGGAGTTCACTAATTCCAGTCCATCTATCAATCGCAATCCCGGAGTGGACTGGCTGCTAATCCGTTCTTCCCTGCGGTCGAGGTTTGCAACACTCCTAAACTAGAAATCATTCTTCCTTGTAGGCAGTGAGGGATTACATTTTCTGAATACATGAGAGATGTGAGGCATATCAAATAAAAATTAAAGTACGAGATGTCATCAAGCTACATGCCATAAATGGAGTTCACTAATTCCAGTCCATCTATCAATCGCAATCCCGGAGTGGAGTGGCTGCTAATCCGTTCTTCCCTGCGGTCGAGGTTTGCAACACTCCTAAACTAGAAATCCATTCTTCCATGTAGGCAAGTGAGGGATTACATTTTCTGAATACATGAGAGATGTGAGGCATATCAAATAAAAATTAAAGTACGAGATGTCATCAAGCTACATGCCATAAATGGAGTTCACTAATTCCAGTCCATCTATCAATCGCCATCCCGGAGTGGACTGGCTGCTAATCCGTTCTTCCCTGCGGTCGAGGTTTGCAACACTCCTAAACTAGAAATCCATACTTCCATGTAGGCAAGTGAGAGATTACATTTTCTGAATACATGAGAGATGTGAGGCATATCAAATAAAAATTAAAGTACGAGATGTCATCAAGCTACATGCCATAAATGGAGTTCACTAATTCCAGTCCATCTATCAATCGCCATCCCGGAGTGGACTGGCTGCTAATCCGTTCTTCCCTGCGGTCGGGGTTTGCAACACTCCTAAACTAGAAATCCATACTTCCATGTAGGCAAGTGAGGGATTACATTTTCTGAATACATGAGAGATGTGAGGCATATCAAATAAAAATTAAAGTACGAGATGTCATCAAGCTACATGCCATAAATGGAGTTCACTAATTCCAGTCCATCTATCAATCGCCATCCCGGAGTGGACTGGCTGCTAATCCGTTCTTCCTGCGGTCGAGGTTTGCAACACTCCTAAACTAGAAATCCATTCTTCCATGTAGGCAAGTGAGGGATTACATTTTCTGAATACATGAGAGATGTGAGGCATATCAAATAAAAATTAAAGTACGAGATGTCATCAAGCTACATGCCATAAATGGAGTTCACTAATTCCAGTCCATTTATCAATCGCAATCCCGGAGTGGACTGGCTGCTAATCCGTTCTTCCCTGCGGTCGAGGTTTGCAACACTCCTAAACTAGAAATCCATTCTTCCATGTAGGCAAGTGAGGGATTACATTTTCTGAATACATGAGAGATGTGAGGCA
Organism: Hololepta plana; assembly: GCA_963695495.1. Taxonomy (NCBI): domain Eukaryota; kingdom Metazoa; phylum Arthropoda; class Insecta; order Coleoptera; family Histeridae; genus Hololepta; species Hololepta plana. Next base: position 1,756 of record CAVOJK010000076.1, read on the forward strand.
TATCTATACTATATATAAAGGAGCAGTGTGTGTGTGTGAAACGCCCAACTCACTATGAGTGGGGCTTCCCCCAGGGGTTCCACTGATTCGTACTAGGCGCCGAAAGATGCCCCCAGGGTATGCGCATACCGCTGCGGTTTTAGTTTGGCGCCAGCCCCTGCCGGCGCCAGGCACGGGGCAGCGGAATTTTGACTGGAGCGGACTCGGAAAATGAGAAAGAGGGGAGAAGCCGATATTTGTACCTAATTTCAGTACTCTAGAATGTTCCATCGTGTACTTCGATAGCACAAGATGTTTCGCGAATATTCTAGAAGAAAATGCAAAGTACAACTGTATCAAAAAGTGAAACGATTCCAATTCTTGCGACGCCTCGAGGCGGCGCAGCCTATTCTTGTCAAATAAAAATTAAAGTACGAGATGTCATCAAGCTACATGCCATAAATGGAGTTCACTAATTCCAGTCCATCTATCAATCGCCATCCCGGAGTGGACTGACTGCTAATCCGTTCTTCCCTGCGGTCGAGGTTTGCAACACTCCTAAACTAGAAATCCATACTTCCATGTAGGCAAGTGAGGGATTACATTTTCTGAATACATGAGAGATGTGAGGCATATCAAATAAAAATTAAAGTACGAGATGTCATCAAGCTACATGCCATAAATGGAGTTCACTAATTCCAGTCCATCTATCAATCGCCATCCCGGAGTGGACTGGCTGTTAATCCGTTCTTCCCTGCGGTCCAGGTTTGCAACACTCCTAAACTAGAAATCCATTCTTCCATATAGGCAAGTGAGGGATTACATTTCTGAATACATGAGAGATGTGAGGCATATCAAATAAAAATTAAAGTACGAGATGTCATCAAGCTACATGCCATAAATGGAGTTCACTAATTCCAGTCCATCTATCAATCGCAATCCCGGAGTGGACTGGCTGCTAATCCGTTCTTCCCTGCGGTCGAGGTTTGCAACACTCCTAACTAGAAATCCATTCTTCCTTGTAGGCAAGTGAGGGATTACATTTTCTGAATACATGAGAGATGTGAGGCATATCAAATAAAAATTAAAGTACGAGATGTCATCAAGCTACATGCCATAAATGGAGTTCACTAATTCCAGTCCATCTATCAATCGCAATCCGGAGTGGAGTGGCTGCTAATCCGTTCTTCCCTGCGGTCGAGGTTTGCAACACTCCTAAACTAGAAATCCATTCTTCCATGTAGGCAAGTGAGGGATTACATTTTCTGAATACATGAGAGATGTGAGGCATATCAAATAAAAATTAAAGTACGAGATGTCATCAAGCTACATGCCATAAATGGAGTTCACTAATTCCAGTCCATCTATCAATCGCCATCCCGGAGTGGACTGGCTGCTAATCCGTTCTTCCCTGCGGTCGAGGTTTGCAACACTCCTAAACTAGAAATCCATACTTCCATGTAGGCAAGTGAGAGATTACATTTTCTGAATGCATGAGAGATGTGAGGCATATCAAATAAAAATTAAAGTACGAGATGTCATCAAGCTACATGCCATAAATGGAGTTCACTAATTCCAGTCCATCTATCAATCGCCATCCCGGAGTGGACTGGCTGCTAATCCGTTCTTCCTGCGGTCGGGGTTTGCAACACTCCTAAACTAGAAATCCATACTTCCATGTAGGCAAGTGAGGGATTACATTTTCTGAATACATGAGAGATGTGAGGCATATCAAATAAAAATTAAAGTACGAGATGTCATCAAGCTACATGCCATAAATGGAGTTCACTAATTCCAGTCCATCTATCAATCGCCATCCCGGAGTAGACTGCTGCTAATCCGTTCTTCCCTGCGGTCGAGGTTTGCAACACTCCTAAACTAGAAATCCATTCTTTCATGTAGGCGAGTGAGGATTACATTTTCTGAATACATGAGAGATGTGAGGCATATCAAATAAAAATTAAAGTACGAGATGTCATCAAGCTACATGCCATAAATGGAGTTCACTAATTCCAGTCCATCTATCAATCGCAATCCCGGAGTGGACTGGCTGCTAATCCGTTCTTCCCTGCGGTCGAGGTTTGCAACACTCCTAAACTAGAAATCCATTCTTCCATGTAGGCAAGTGAGGGATTACATTTTCTGAATACATGAGAGATGTGAGGCATATCAAATAAAAATTAAAGTACGAGATGTCATCAAGCTACATGCCATAAATGGAGTTCACTAATTCCAGTCCATCTATCAATCGCCATCCCGGAGTGGACTGGCTGCTAATCCGTTCTTCCCTGCGGTCGAGGTTTGCAACACTCCTAAACTAGAAATCCATACTTCCATGTAGGCAAGTGAGGGATTACATTTTCTGAATACATGAGAGATGTGAGGCATATCAAATAAAAATTAAAGTACGAGATGTCATCAAGCTACATGCCATAAATGGAGTTCACTAATTCCAGTCATCTATCAATCGCCATCCCGGAGTGGACTGGCTGTTAATCCGTTCTTCCCTGCGGTCCAGGTTTGCAACACTCCTAAACTAGAAATCCATTCTTCCATATAGGCAAGTGAGGGATTACATTTTCTGAATACATGAGAGATGTGAGGCATATCAAATAAAAATTAAAGTACGAGATGTCATCAAGCTACATGCCATAAATGGAGTTCACTAATTCCAGTCCATCTATCAATCGCAATCCCGGAGTGGACTGGCTGCTAATCCGTTCTTCCCTGCGGTTGAGGTTTGCAACACTCCTAAACTAGAAATCCATTCTTCCATGTAGGCAAGTGAGGGATTACATTTCTGAATACATGAGAGATGTGAGGCATATCAAATAAAAATTAAGTACGAGATGTCATCAAGCTACATGCCATAAATGGAGTTCACTAATTCCAGTCCATCTATCAATCGCCATCCGGAGTGGACTGGCTGCTAATCCGTTCTTCCCTGCGGTCGAGGTTTGCAACACTCCTAAACTAGAAATCCATACTTCCATGTAGGCAAGTGAGAGATTACATTTTCTGAATACATGAGAGATGTGAGGCATATCAAATAAAAATTAAAGTACGAGATGTCATCAAGCTACATGCCATAAATGGAGTTCACTAATTCCAGTCCATCTATCAATCGCCATCCCGGAGTGGACTGGCTGCTAATCCGTTCTTCCCTGCGGTCGGGGTTTGCAACACTCCTAAACTAGAAATCCATACTTCCATGTAGGCAAGTGAGGGATTACATTTTCTGAATACATGAGAGATGTGAGGCATATCAAATAAAAATTAAAGTACGAGATGTCATCAAGCTACATGCCATAAATGGAGTTCACTAATTCCAGTCCATCTATCAATCGCAATCCGGAGTGGACTGGCTGCTAATCCGTTCTTCCCTGCGGTCGAGGTTTGCAACACTCCTAAACTAGAAATCCATACTTCCATGTAGGCAAGTGAGGGATTACATTTTCTGAATACATGAGAGATGTGAGGCATATCAAATAAAAATTAAAGTACGAGATGTCATCAAGCTACATGCCATAAATGGAGTTCACTAATTCCAGTCCATCTATCAATCGCCATCCCGGAGTGGACTGGCTGTTAATCCGTTCTTCCCTGCGGTCCAGGTTTGCAACACTCCTAAACTAGAAATCCATTCTTCCATATAGGCAAGTGAGGGATTACATTTTCTGAATACATGAGAGATGTGAGGCATATCAAATAAAAATTAAAGTACGAGATGTCATCAAGCTACATGCCATAAATGGAGTTCACTAATTCCAGTCCATCTATCAATCGCAATCCCGGAGTGGACTGGCTGCTAATCCGTTCTTCCCTGCGGTTGAGGTTTGCAACACTCCTAAACTAGAAATCCATTCTTCCATGTAGGCAAGTGAGGGATTACATTTTCTGAATACATGAGAGATGTGAGGCATATCAAATAAAAATTAAAGTACGAGATGTCATCAAGCTACATGCCATAAATGGAGTTCACTAATTCCAGTCCATCTATCAATCGCCATCCCGGAGTGGACTGGCTGCTAATCCGTTCTTCCCTGCGGTCGAGGTTTGCAACACTCCTAAACTAGAAATCCATACTTCCATGTAGGCAAGTGAGAGATTACATTTTCTGAATACATGAGAGATGTGAGGCATATCAAATAAAAATTAAAGTACGAGATGTCATCAAGCTACATGCCATAAATGGAGTTCACTAATTCCAGTCCATCTATCAATCGCCATCCCGGAGTGGACTGGCTGCTAATCCGTTCTTCCCTGCGGTCGGGGTTTGCAACACTCCTAAACTAGAAATCCATACTTCCATGTAGGCAAGTGAGGGATTACATTTTCTGAATACATGAGAGATGTGAGGCATATCAAATAAAAATTAAAGTACGAGATGTCATCAAGCTACATGCCATAAATGGAGTTCACTAATTCCAGTCCATCTATCAATCGCCATCCCGGAGTGGACTGGCTGCTAATCCGTTCTTCCCTGCGGTCGAGGTTTGCAACACTCCTAAACTAGAAATCCATTCTTCCATGTAGGCAAGTGAGGGATTACATTTTCTGAATACATGAGAGATGTGAGGCATATCAAATAAAAATTAAAGTACGAGATGTCATCAAGCTACATGCCATAAATGGAGTTCACTAATTCCAGTCCATCTATCAATCGCAATCCCGGAGTGGAGTGGCTGCTAATCCGTTCTTCCCTGCGGTCGAGGTTTGCAACACTCCTAAACTAGAAATCCATTCTTCCATGTAGGCAAGTGAGGGATTACATTTTCTGAATACATGAGAGATGTGAGGCATTGTTAAGATACGTATACAGAGTACATACGCGTACTGCAATTCTCCCCTTCTCTCCCCTTCTCTCCCCTTCAAAGCACCGCCCTCTCCCCTTCACCCCTCTCGCACGCTTATCGACGTCGCACGTCTCTACCCTCTCATGCCCCTACACTCTCTCCCCACCCCCGCTCCCTACGCCCGCGTCGCCTCTCCTCCCCTGCCCATGCTCTTCCACCCCCGCTCTCCCGCGTAAAGCATACGCAGGCACTGTTTGAATCTGACCTTCAAGAGAAGGGCAGGTCAAGGCCAGTAGAGTGGAGAGTTGAGTGTGGAGAGTGACGCTTTGACGTCTACTTTTCTCCCTTCGTTTTTGTTTTTCATAACGCTTTCGCGTTTCCCATTTTTCCCCTTCCTTTTTCATTGCGTTTGCGCTTAAAGCCTCTCGCATTTATTTCGTGTAGTAGCCTTTGAGCTCTACCTTTTTCTGACTAGGATCGTTTCATTGTTTTGTTCGTCCTTATAGTCGCTTTGCGTACTTATTACCTTTGAGTATAAGACGCATATTTCTTGTTATTCGTTAGGAGGATTCGCTCCTCATTTACTTGTTATTAATCCCTAGGATTTCAGACTAGGTTGTCGATTCGCTAACACCTCGTTGTTGCTTTGTCGCACTTTGTCATCACCCTTGTTAATTATCGCGTTGTTTGCTGTTGCCTCCTGGTAACATTTGTTATACAATAAATTATTTTATTGTATCCTACTGCCCCTCCTGATTACTGATCGAGTCAAGACTCTTACCCGTGCCCTCCAGGAATCGTTCCTCCAGGCATCCAGAGTTGTACATGGGGGCCGAACCGGCGTCCTTCTCTCAGTAATTAGGAATATAATTACGCGTCACGCGTCCTTTATCATTCCTCCTCATCTACCATTCCTCTCTCACCCAATCCCACACCTCATCAGATGACGGTCGACCCTGTGGTGGTCGTTGACAAGTCAAGCGGAGTGACAGAAGCCTCGGCGGCCAGTCCTCCCAACGACACAGCACCCACCGGTCTCTCGCCCTCTGGCCAACCACAGGCTACCGTATCCCCGGGTCCATTCGTGCCCGCTCCTGGACATCTCGCTGGCGATGCCGCAGAGGCAAGCGAGCCAGCTGCCCCTTCACCAGCTGCAATTCCTTCTCAGGTACTTTTCCTTACAAGAGATGTAATGAATTGTATAGAAGAAAATTTTGATCTCAAAGATTTCTTCGATGGAATTCCTCAACTTGCCCAAGACCTAACGAAATGTTCGTGGGATGTGAAGACCCGACGCCTTTCGGACTTCCGCCAGAATCTGTTGAAAAAGAGAACGGTTGCTCTTCAGGAGATTCAAGCGGCGACGGTCGATACAAGAACTATCGTCTCCCACCTCCTTGCCGCCGACGATGCCAAGAGGCAATCTGAAGCTGCCGCCATCGAGGTCGAGCGCAGTGAATGTGCCGCCGCGACGGCTACTCTGTCTGACCAGGTGAACTCTCTTTCTCTATCCCTCGATCAGCTTCGCCTGGAGAATCAGGAGTTGATGAACTGCAATTCTTCGTTGCAGCAGAAGCTCAATGAGGAAGATCAGAATCGCCTGGAGCGCGAAGATGATCAGCAGCGCGCACTTGCCGAGATGAAGGCAACGCTCGAAGCTGAACGTCGCCTTCGGCGCGAAGCCGAGGCCCGTGCAGACGCCTTGGAATCTCGAAGTGAGTCCCACTATCCCGCTGCCTACTCTGGTATTGAAACTCGACTAGAAATCGACTCAAACACCACCTCTTTTCCGGACCGCATTCGAGGTCGAGTTTGAGTAGAAATCTAGTCGAATTTGAGTCGGATTCTAGTCAGAATCGAGTCGTTTTCTAGTCCATATGATGCGGTTACTGTAGGTTGCTTGGAATCACGATTTCTTTCACTTTTCCGCTTTATTCGAATAATGGAACGAACGCAAACAACATCAACAAGGATAACAAAAACAAGATAACAGGAATTTCTTCCGACAGTGTTCAACTACTCAGGTTGCCTGATTCTGAAAAATCGGACTGAAGAAATATATATTCTTGAAAGTATGGGGGTTAGGCATGTTGAACACAGAGAAAAAGGATGAAAAAGCTCTCAAAATGCGCACTTTTTGCCCGAAAAAAGGGCCCCGAAATGCGATATTACGCCGTATTTGTGAAGGAAGCCGATTTTCGAAAAATGTCAGGGTGCAGAATTCGCCAGCTACTCAGTAGTTATACACTGTCTTCCGAGAGCATGTAGCAATCAAACAATCAACAATGTGTCCTATTGCGATATGATTGGGTAAATAAAATAAAGAAAATAACAAAGAAATAACGTGGGCATCGGCAAGCTTCTGGAGGTGCGCTAGCAGGTGAGCATGTTGATGCTTGCGATGGACGAGCACGCTGTGAAGAAAGTTCTTCACCATTTCTCACTCGAGTCCACATCATAAATTATCGGAGAAAGATTCCGCTACACCAAACCTCACCATTTGACGCTGAATGATGAGTGTTGTCTCGAACAACCTCCTTCTCGTGACTATGGTCGGTTCAGCGCCACTTGGTGAAGTTTCCAGGAACGTAATCTTTACTCACGATCTTATGTATGCGCAGACAAAAACTAACCTGCGCCGAGTGATCTTCTGTGATCACTCTCGTGATATACGAGCCTTTGCAGCCTTCTTAGCGCTATAACGGGGAGCTGCTACTTTCTGTACACACTTCATGGGCACACGGAATGGACGTTGGCCGCTGGAAATACTCTATTTCGTTATAGAAAACGGAACTGGGAAATTTTTAGTGTTTTCGAGCAGCTGACATACTTATGAACCGCAGAGTAAGTTTCGGCAGGGAAAAACCAACCAGACCACCAAAACTATCAGATTAACGCCTAAAATTTTATGGTAGCGTCACTTTCGTGCTCACTACAGTAATCAACGTGGGTTTTCCGTCGCTATAAATCGGAGAGTTATCGTACGAGGAATGTGAGTATATCGTTGTGACGGGCCAAGAGAGCTCTATCGCCTGAACTATCACGTTCCCCCAGAAACTTTAGAACGGAAATAGCACTTTTATGCCCATGCCCAGATTGGGTATACGGTATACCCTATAATTTTTCGATAAGCAGAATTTTCGTTGAGAACGTGTTTTTAGAGAGTATGAGCCAAACTTGATTTTCTCTACGTCTTATCCTTTGACAGATGGAAAACTGACAAGTAACGGTGAGAGTAACGCTCCCAGTCGTTCTCTTTCTAGAAAGACTCATTTTTACATTCACAGCATCTCACAAAATCGTCTCTTAAAGTGGGGTGTGAGAATTTTTCTTGCAAGTAGAGTAGAAATGAGTACCATCATATGTTTCAGAGTATCCGAATCGATTACTGTAAAGAGAAGGCAATAGAATTAGCTGAATCGGATTTGCTGGAACGTTTCGTATTACTCGTTTCTGCTAAATCGTCAGAGATCATCCTTGCACCACGCCATCAACACAACGTATGACAGATATGAAAATAACGTACCCGGACTTCTTTGGCATGCATTGTTGAGCCATGCGCCCCACGCTGAAAAAATAAATAACTCATTCATCGCAAGTATGTTCACCAAACTTTTGGCAAAAATCAGAAATATCTACGATTGAAGGGTACGTGAGAAGCTTCTACTATGGACCAAGTTTAATGTTCTCTCATTTTTATCTTTTCACTCTTTCCAATTTTTTAATTTTCTCAAACGATTTCAAAATGAATGAAATCTTCAGATGATTTCGGAAAGCGAGTATGCATGGAACACCAAGAATCGTTTTTTTTTTCTCTCGAATGAAACAACGCATAAAGCTCATCCTCCCTGTTGATGATGATGATGAATCTGACACTGCGTTACAGTAACCATACAAACAATTCGCGTAACAGTATATTGGCTTCGTACCAGTTCAGCAATATTTGAAACAGTCAGAAAATGCCCTCCCGTAGAGGCAGTAATTGTTTCAGACACCTTTGCAAGCATTTTGAGAACAAAATTTCCACTCACTGCATCGTTACTGGCGTGCCGGCCACGCCACGCTCTGCCATGCTCTCCCATGGCTCTTCTTCGAGATTTGTTAGTGGCTCATTGCTGATCGAGCTTGCTCTGCACATGTGTATTTTCAGTGTATCGTCAGACATTATGTTCACTCATATTCTACAGAAGCGCCCACCAGCTGATCCGAGTAAGAACAACTCTCGAGATTTTGCAATTAGGATAAGTTGACATAATACTTTCCCTCAGCAACAAAGCAAATGCAAAAATCCGAAAATGCTGCATATTGTCCAATAGTTGCATCTCACGGGTTATTCATCCCGTTGGGGCGCGTCTTTGAAGGACCACGAGGCGCGCGTGATAGAGCCTCCGAATGCTGAATTGGCGACGACACCGTACCCTCGTTCCTGTGTGCGGACTCAGTTCTATATTTTTTGGAAAACAATGAATCAAAAAAGGTTTTTGTGCAGAAAAACCATTGCATTAGAAAAAATCTTTGTCAAGATTCCGAAAAATTTTAAAAAGCTAACTCCCAGCGGTCGGCTTCGAGTTTGGGCGAGCTTGTTGCATAATTTGCCATGGGCAACAGTAGCCTGAGAATTGTGCGTCGTTGGTACTGAGAAACACTATAAAAAGTGTCGTATAACTAGGGAGAGTATCTCTTCTACACTTTTAGCTCGATGGAGACTTTTTCCAAGATGTTCATTGGAATCAGTGCAAATAATTCGGTTGTAATTTGGTACTTTCCATGACCATAAACAGTTTTCTTATGTGTAAAGTACATCTGCTGACCTATACTCTCGAGCCTCCTCGTTAGTTGATGGCTGTACATCACTATCGCAGCTCTGAGCGTTTCCTTCATAACTGAAATCGGATAAGCTTGTCTGCAGCCGTTTCCGAAAAATGGATTCTGAGGGATAAGCTCCGCCAACACAAGACTGTATTGTGGATAAATTTGAGTGAATGTGTAAATGCTTATTGGAAAAGGCATTGAAACGGTAATTCGCACTCCCGATGAGCTTGATATTCTCTTCAGAATATCGTTGAATTTACGATGATACCGAGAACACTGGGAGACTGTGGGTATCGTAGTACGACATTGTCCACCCTGCACTTGAATCTGTGAATTTCAGAATTTAAAACAAACGTGGAACTCATATCTACGTAATGATTCACTTTCAGAAAGAAATATTTTTCCACCTCCTTGAAAATCAGTGAAAGTTAACAAGACTGATAATGAAATTGGTTATGATTGAGAGAATAGCTGACTTGGAAGGATTAGCATAGTCTGAGTCAATTTCTGCGCGAGCTCCCATTAGGTCGCTTTCGTCGCTAACTTCCGCTGCAACTCCGGGGAGTGCACTGGAATGCACTTTGTCAAAAGGACAGAAACTGTAGATGAAATACACTTTAATGTGCATTGTTCTGCATTTTCTTACTCTTGCAAAGAATGTTTCTGAATCAATTGAGTGTATGAGGAATCGGAGGGATCCTAATACGATTAACTTACTTAGAAGCATTGGTGTCATCCTTGACGAAGCCTTGTGCTAGAGCCTCGATCAACAGCTCAGCCAGACTCTTCCCTTTGCCTTTCCTCGCCGCATAGCTGAATGAGTTGTGATTATCCCACGATTCATTGATGAAATACAAAAAAGGAAAGTCACAAATCCTCAAGACTCACATCAGTGAGGTGACATACGCGTTTATGTCTCTCTCTAGTGCTAGCCCAAAATGTTCTTCTTGCTCTCTATCCACTCGTCCGCAAGCGAAGACACAATCTATCAAAGTTTATCTCCCAATTCAATATATTAGTTTGGTTTTTCAGAATGATTGTTCTGTGTACTCAGAGTGTATGAGTAATTTGGGCTGTGGATCACGCTAAAGAAGGAAAAATGGTTTCTTCGCCCTACGAATTTTAATTCTGCCCTTCCAAAAACAGGACAAGAAGAATACGAAATGGTTTGGTGACGAGACGTACAATGAATTACTCTCATTTTTTCAAGATGAGTGGAGAAATTTCACAACTCATACCATGTATTGCTTTTAGGAAATCTGAGGGGAATTTGTAGAAGGCAGACTCTGAGCTTAGCGAGAAGCAGGCGAGAAAACAGTCTGGTGTAGTCTGCAAAACATTCCAAGTGAATAGAACCCACTCTTTTGTTCCCCAATGGGAATCACCTAAGTGTAAATCTGCTAGGTGGGAAAAAACATCGTCATACCAACATTCTTGTAGATGGATTTTTCAATGTGAAAAGAAAATTGACCAGCTCTCACCAGTATACTACAATGATTCAGAGTGCGCCACTGGATATTTTTGTGAAAATGACTACGTTTTGTTAGTTTCACAGTTTCGACTCACTTCCTTGATGATGTGGCGTACGACCTTTCTCCAGTCATATTTAGCTCGAGCCTTTTCACCGATCATCGTATTGGCAGCGATCTTGGCCACGTCGACCATCTTTCTGGAACCAGGAGCTAGGACCATCAGAGACTGCTTCGAGAGTCGATGCGGATGGCAGGGGAAGGAAGGGATATGCTGAAAGCATGGGTTGACTTCATTGAAAAACGAACCTCTAGTTCAAATTATTGTTGAGTGATTCAAACAACAATAGAAAGCAGATTAATGCAAAACATGTTTTCTTAGTCATCCCTCTATCCACGCAAAATCGGTGATACATTACCTGCAATTTTGCGATCTTGTTCTCGATCATCATCTTCCAGTTAGACGTTTGCTCCGCTCTCGCTTGCATAAGCTTCGCATTGTGATTGTTCTGAACAAGATGATTTTTGTATTTCTTCAAACACTACGAAGAGGAATACAAATGAGTTAATTTTACTCACTAGACACATTACAGCATACGCGTTCGCATTACGTACATCTTCGGATGCTTCCACATCATCTTCACATAGGCGGAGCGCTTTTTGATACGCGACGATGTCCGAGAGGAGGAACTCTTCTGGATAGTGCCTCATGAGCCAGTCCTCAAAGACACAACTCTTGCAACGCGATAGCTCTGTCGGCTGAATCCCCTCCTATTAATCTCAACAAATCCGAAACATATACACAAAATTCATGTTACTAATGATAAAAAACGTTAGAACTTGAAATAGAATGTGCGAACAAACTTACAGGTAGCTCATGCGTGAGCGAGTTGAGCGGAATCGTCTCATCGCATAGTTGCTCGACGATGGAGAGAACATCAAGTTCTTTCATGACTGCAGGTGTATTAATTCGGTAAAAATGAAACTGAGTATCAACAGATAGGTACTTTTTGAGAAGTGGACTCTCATGACAAGTAAATGCTAGAAACATCACCATATCGAACATTTTATAGCGCACAGAACATGAATTACGTAGTCATTATTATTATTCTCGATGATTGCGCCATTTGAGAGCCGTCAGAATAGCAATGCGTGGCATAGGAAGAGATGCAAAGAGACAGCGACATTCAATGTCATTAATTGGAACGTTTTGTGTGTAAGAGTGATTGATGTCAACGATTTGGCATACATCATTGGCAAAATTACGAATGTTGTTAACATAGAAGTCTTTTGAGAAATTGGTCTCCCAAGTAACAAGATTCATGACTGTATCAAAGGAAGACTCCATCGAGTAGACTTCCAATGACACTTGAATTTGCTGCCGGTTGTTCAGGGAGATTTCACGTACTCTACCCCAACAAGCGCCCGCTTTCACGTAATCACCAACGCTGAATGAAGTAGAACTATTTTTTGCACTTAGGCAGACTGCTCTGATTCCAGGGGTAGACGTGTGTCTCCTAGAGTAAAGTGAGATCTTTGAGTGGTGGGAACTATAGAATGGCAGTTTAGGGAAGAACTTGGCGAAGTGTGGATGGAGTGCTCGAGAGAAGGACTGCGGCAGTCTACGTCTCTTCAGTTCTCTGTAGACGAATGTGCGCACAAGGAAGCTGGAACAATGATCATCAAGACCTCGCGGCTTAGTTTAAAGATTTTCCGAGTTTGTAAGTTTCAAACAAACCGTTGGCCTTGTCTCCGTTCGAAACCGCGACTGGATGAGCTGTTTCGACCGAGAGCTAGCAGACGGTTCTGGCTTTCGAAGAAGTTCAGCGACGTGTCGGTCGGCACCCCGTGTTTCTCGATCAAGCGTGGGAGGTCGCACAGCACAGCCTGTATGAAAAATTGTCTCGAAAAACATTTTCTGGAGTTTCTTGACATTTCGACCGGAAAAATCTACGAAAATATTCGTCACATTCGAAAGAAAACTGCAACAATAGGAGAAAAAACTCACATGAAACTTGAAGCTAAACATGCTTCTGCCTATATGGAGAAGAAGATCCTTCCGCAGACGTTCTGCGAACAGCCGTAGCAAGTCGCGAGACGTTTGTGCCATCAGCTACAAAGATGTCTTTCCAGTTTTGCACATCGGGCCATCGCAGCGGGCACGTGACACAAATTGCACCAAACGTCAAGTTAAATCAGAGGTAGATGGCTATCATAAACGTCATGGGATGTATGAAAACCCTCCCAAGGAAAAACACCCATTATTCAACTCCTCTCTCACAGAATATTTTCAAAAATGTGTCGAGGAAATTCCCGAACCGTCTGGCGCAGAAAAAGAAAGAGTATAGCCAGAAGATACGAGAGCACATTATGCAAACTCTCTTCGCCGCCAACCGCATCGAAGGTGCAGAGAAGAGGGAGAGTGGCACTGAGATGCTGAAAAACTCCGATAGTCGGTATCTTTGTAGACAAAAAAGATACATCTCGCTATCTTGAAAAGAGAAATTACTCGCCATTGCTCTCTCACTCCCATTGAGCGTTCTCTCCGACAGGGTTCGGCACGTTCTGCCCCAAGCCACAGGAAGCGTCAACTGTGAAGCAAAATCTTCGGAGTGAAATCTTCAGGTTCGGAGAATGACTAGGGAATTACTGTCGATATCCTCTCACCGTCAGTGCTTGAAGACCATCGAGATTGGCAGGGCCGATGTAGAAAGCCGAAGAGGGCGTGAGTACTTCTGTAGTGTTAATTTACATTGCGAACCCATCCTTGTATGAACCTCTCAACAAATCCTCGCCACAGCCAATATCAATCAAATGCAGAAAGTCAAATGAGACATGATCGAAAGGCAAGAAATCGATGCGGGTGGCGTCGCTCTGTGATTTACATGTATCGATGGAAACACCCAAAAAATTGACACGTGTCATTCATTTTTGACGAAATTTGATCGGTTCTAGGTTCTACAGCTGTTCACCATGATAGGGAAAACAGAAAAAATATTGCTATGCAAAACCAACCTGAAAGCCCAATGTGCATCTTGCCTGCGCAATCTCAGTCGAAGTTTGTGTTCGAACTGTAAGCTTTCAGTTAAAGAAAGCAAATTCAGTGTAGAGAGCTCACTTGCACAACGATTAATCCTCTAACTAACCTGGCGCGAGCGGCTCTGTTGGTGGAAAGCGCAGTGCTCCGTCATGAACTCCTCTCTCTTCACAGTAGTGACATCCGAAATAACCTGCCCATCCAGAGAAGGCAAACAGATCTCGAACCATTTCAGCGTCGAAACAACCAGATACAACTCTAGCTTGGCATCGATAGGAATCGATAGTTAGCGGACGGGATAAATCTATCACAATATCTCGCATCATCTCATTCCAAAGCTTGTTGGGAACTCTTCCAACGCCCCCTCCAATCATTCCGCCTAGGATAACGTTCGCTTGATCGTTTCTTCTCTTCGTGCTGATATCACGTAGCTGGAAGAACATAGGAGTGACGGATCCCCTGAAAAACAAAAGACTGAATATCGTCGTATAGCCCGATATTTGTTCCATAGACATTGCCAACTGCAGAAAAAATAGAACCTACTTCCTATTTGAGTGGTAGGCAAAGGAGTCAAGGTTTATTGCAAGTTGAACGTTGATGTAGCCAGCCTCGAAATCTTCTTTCTTCTCTACGTTCGTACGGAACAGCTGAGAAAACATGCAGAGAAGACGTTTGACAACTCTTCTGATTAACTCACATCACTATCATGTAGATCAGCAAACAATCGGCCTGCATTAGCTTGAGAATGGACGTATTCGTGGATGCTCAGCACGTCCGGCAATTCATTACCCAAGATATGCTGGAGCGAATTAATGACACACATTTTTGAGTGGTCTCTTGGTTTCTCGGCCTTGGTCTGTTGGATTTGACGAACAGAACAACTTGTTGACGCATAAAATCGATGGAAACTAGCCTCTAATTGCGAGCGGACACTTGCCTGTACACACGTGAAGAACCTGCGTCTTGCCGGCAGACTTGGTAGCCTGATGAAAAGCACTTGGAAAATTGATCACTTGAAAGATCAAAAATTTTTTTTGTGTAGAAAAGAACAGAATGAAATATTAAGAACGCTACGTTGTTATCGAAGAACTCACTTCAGGGGACAACATCTGTCATTATCAGAAACTAAGACACGGCTGCAAAAGCAGCAATATCTGGTTTCTCGATAACCCATGCCACGGAATACGCTCTCCAGCGCTCGTTCTCCTATCTTTCCATCTTCTTCGACAGATGGAGACGTGCGCGCAGTGAGAGAGTGCCTGATCATTGAATATACGCATGCAAACGATCAGAATGTAAAAAAATCCATATCCCTCGAAACATACTGGGCGCGATTGGAGGAAGCCAGTTTAGCGCCGAAATCAACTCGTCATCTTCAAGCTCATGGAGCCAGTGCGGATCGTCTGGGGAACAATATATTCCATTTCGCGAAAACGACTTGAAAGGTTGTTTCATCCAGTATTTCGAGAATTCAGTTCAGTCATCTGATCTCACAGTGAAGAGTCCTTCTATTCTTTTCGAAAAATGCGATTCTCATTTTCCGAAATTCTTAGCCATGCGTCTACTACTAATGAGAAAGATTTTTCTATACTTCATGGGAAAAGGCATACTTACCTTGCGGATGAGGACCTTCTCCTGGGTCGTCATGGGAATCGAAATAGTCGGAATTAGCACTGACAGTCGAATCGAGTGGCACTTGCGATGCTCTCACCTAGTATAGATGATACAAGTAAGCACATATGTAATTAAACGTGATCTTCAAGTCAAACGAAGCAACTTATATCATGCACCTTAGTTGCGGGAGTGAGCAGAAAAAAATGGAAAAATCAATTGAAAGAGTATTCGGTTCGACAATTCCAATAAGTGTCGAACATTTTAAATTAGATGCTCTCATGATCTGATGATGAGTGAGAGATTTTCGATTAACAGCCTGTTCACTCTTGACTGTCTCTTTTCTATTAAAAATTCACTCGGACAAACGCCGTACCGAATATCAGTGTCTGTCTAGCGGGAAAGTTTATAGCACGTCATGGAATTTTTCGACATGAAGGTTCAGTGTCTGAAACGAGCTTTACTGCCTACTGTGCTGGTTCAATTCAATTTAGTTTTCAACTCAGGTGTTTTAAACAGTTTATGATCCCGGATGATGAATTTTCTTCTTATGGTGTTCAGTTCGACATTTTGCGTCTCTTGTTCATTTCAGAGAAAATTATTCGGACGAAGTAAATGAAGGCGTACTGGAAAATAAAGACGAAATAAAAAAATGCAAAGTTTTACTCGGGCTATTGTATAATTTCATCAGTAATCAATTGTGATCACATCCACCAAGTCCCATCACGCTTGGACTATCCCCGACCGGAATCCGGAGTTTGGCCTGAACGCCCTACAGTAACCCTCATCAGTGATCAATTATGATCACATCTTCTCAACTTCTCAGAGAACTGAAGACAATTGTGGAGTGACAATTTTTTCCCACGCCGTAACTTCGATCAAAAATGGGTTTTTCAAATTTCGACAGTATCTCAGTCTCCGATTTAATAGAACTGTACAGCTTGCTTCTTCTGTGCTGTATTGGATATGACTTCTCAGAGTGCACGTCTGAGAAGTTCAATCGAGAACTCATTGATACACGGCTCACTTGTAATAAATTTCCAAGCCAAATGAATATTTTCACCTGTTCAGCGCGAATCCAACACGCTGTTGTGCGACTCTCACGTTCGCCGCACGCCGTTTGAGAATGCTCGCAACACTGTCCTCTCGTTGGGGCTTCATTCACAGCGGACTGCAAAAATTGATATCTCTTTTTTGTTTCTGGTGGTTACAATACAATGCAGAGGCTCTCTCACTTACTAGGATGGAAAAGTTGAATTCAATAAATTCTCACTTTTTCAAAAAAAAATCGAAATCTGAAGTGGGGGAGAAATACGGAATTTTAAAAGTTACTCCCTCCACCTTTTCCTGTTTTTTGTAAAATTTTCCGAAACTCCTCAGTTTTTAGAAAAATGAAATTCCAATGTGCCAATTGGAGAAATGTTGAATTTTGAAACTAACTCTTCGGCGAGACTTGCCGCCGACGAACTTCAATCAAGTGACGCTGAACGAGCGCTGCAGAGAAATCATTATAACGTTCTCAATTACAGAAAATACTCTCTACACACATTCGTTGTTGATGATAAGACGATTCGAAGACTCTTTTACTTTCAAGAATCGAGATGAACTGAGTTTCGAATCATTTTCCTCTTTTTCCACCTTTTCCTATTTTTTGTAAAATTTCCGAAACTCCTCAGTTTTAGAAAAATGAAATTCCAATGTGCCAATTGGAGAAATGTTGAATTTTGAAACTAACTCTTCGGCGAGACTTGCCGCCGACGAACTTCAATCAAGTGACGCTGAACGAGCGCTGCAGAGAAATCATTATAACGTTCTCAATTACAGAAAATACTCTCTACACACATTCATTGTTGATGATAAGACGATTCGAAGACTCTTTTACTTTCAAGAATTGAGATAAACTGAGTTTCGAATCGATTTCCTCTTTTCCCACATTTTCCTGTTTTTTGTAAAATTTTCCGAAACTCCCTAGTTTCGAAAAAAACGAGTTTCAATGTATCAATTGGGAAAATGTTGATTTTGAAACTAACTCTTTAGCGAAACTTGCCGCCGGCGAATCTTCAATCAAGTGACGGTGAACGAGCGCTGCAGAGAAAACATTATAACGTTCTCAATTACAGAAAATACTTTCTACACACATGCAGTGTTGATGAGAAGACGATTCGAAGACTCTTTTACTTTCCAGAATTGAGAAAAACTGAGTTTCGAATTATTTTCCTCTTTTCCCACCTTTTCCGGTTTTTTGTAATATTTTCCGAAACTCCCCAGTTTCGAAAAAACGAGTTTGAACGTATCAATTGGGGAAATGTGAAATTTTGAAACTAACTCTTGGGATGGGCGTCGCGGCGCCACCACACACAGAGACGTGCAGTCGCTGAGCGACGATCCGACTCGCCGCTGCGAAGAAATTATTATTGATACGAAAATAATTGCGGTCGCTGCCAGACTAATGTAAGGCGAGAGAGAGTGGGGAAAGAGAGACGCAGACATGAAGTGATTCTCCGTTCTGCGTCTCTCGTTTTTTGCCACTCTCTTGCATTACAGTAGTCCAGCGTCAACCAGAGTAGTTATTTACTGAAAATCATTGTTGATGATAAGACGATTCGAAGACTCTTTTACTTTCAAGAATTGAGAAAAACTGAGTTTCTAATTATTTTCCTCTTTTTCCACCTTTTCCTGTTTTTTGTAAAATTTTCCGAAACTCCCCAGTTTTAGAAAAATCAAATTCCAATGTGCCAATTGGAGAAATGTTGAATTTTGAAACTAACTCTTTAGCGAAACTTGCCGCCGACGAATCTTCAATCAAGTGACGGTGAACGAGCGCTGCAGAGAAAACATTATAACGTTCTCAATTACAGAAAATACTTTCTACACACATGCAGTGTTGATGAGAAGACGATTCGAAGACTCTTTTACTTTCCAGAATTGAGAAAAACTGAGTTTCGAATTATTTTCCTCTTTTCCACCTTTTCCGGTTTTTTGTAATATTTTCCGAAACTCCCCAGTTTCGAAAAAACGAGTTTGAACGTATCAATTGGGGAAATGTGAAATTTTGAAACTAACTCTTGGGATGGGCGTCGCGGCGCCACCACACACAGAGACGTGCAGTCGCTGAGCGACGATCCGACTCGCCGCTGCGAAGAAATTATTATTGATACGAAAATAATTGCGGTCGCTGCCAGACTAATGTAAGGCGAGAGAGAGTGGGGGAAAGAGAGACGCAGACATGAAGTGATTCTCCGTTCTGCGTCTCTCGTTTTTTGCCACTCTCTTGCATTACAGTAGTCCAGCGTCAACCAGAGTAGTTATTTACTGAAAATCATTGTTTGATGATAAGACGATTCGAAGACTCTTTTACTTTCAAGAATTGAGAAAAACTGAGTTTCTAATTATTTTCCTCTTTTTCCACCTTTTCCTGTTTTTTGTAAAATTTTCCGAAACTCCCCAGTTTTAGAAAAATCAAATTCCAATGTGCCAATTGGAGAAATGTTGAATTTTGAAACTAACTCTTGGGATGGCGTCGCGGCGCCGCCACACACAGAGACGTGCTGTCCCTGAGCGACGATCCGACTCGCCCGCTGCGAAGGAATTATTATTGATACGAAAATAATTGTGGTCCACGCACTGCGCGGGCCTTGATTTGGTTACTCAAAGGCCAAATTAGGATCCCGTTTTCTGAAAGCATAGAATTGTAACTCTGTTCTACGATAATTGATCATGTAACAAATTTCAATGAACTTCATGAACTGTTTCACGAACTGTCAAATATTTAGATGAAAAGTGAAAATAATATTAGGAGAATACGCGAGAATAACGCAAATAGAATTACGAAAATGGGCGTTTTTCTCCAATTTTGAAAGATTGAAAACACGCGACGCGCGACGCATCGCATCGCACTTCTGACTTCTCCTTGGTCAAACTCCAAATCCGACTAGATTTCGAGTACCTCTAGAGGTCTCTCTTCGACGTTCCGGATATAACCACTAGAACTCGGCTGAAATCTAGTCGATTTTGAGGAAAGTGAGGCGATTTCTAGTAGGAATACAGATTTTGACTACAGACTGGCCGATTTCTAGTCGATTTCGGGGTTTCCTGCCTCCGAGGAGTCGATTTCTAGTAGAGTCTCAATACCAGAGCCCTTCCCAACGTTTCAGTATCTCTCCCTTTTTTTAGAGAAAATCTCATCCCTCCGAAAGCTCCGTCACCATCTTCAAACGCAAAAGAGGCTTGTAAGCAAATCTGGGTAAAGGGACTCCGAGGTAGCCAAGATAGACAGCGACACGTGGGTGTGTGCTGTCAAACATGGAATAATTTTCCAATTGTGGAATCGTCAATAAAATGCTCTCCTTTCGAGTTTGGAGAGGAACTTTGATTGTTGTTGCAGAAATAGTTTATTCAAACGTGAGCAAATGTTAGACGAACAATCGAAATTCTTGTGATGCTAAACCGTGATGCTAACCGTGGTGCGAAGATATCATATCAAATTCTCATCTGCCCTTCTCTCTT
>CAVOJK010000077.1:0-7500 GCA_963695495.1 Hololepta plana
GTCATTTCAACAATCAGCATCTAATAAATCATTCAAACCAAAAATCTCCTGTTTCTTCAAAGAACGCTCGAATTGGCTGTTCTTCTGTCTTACGTGTAGCCTCTCCCACCCCCACGATACTGTATTTCCAAGATCTCTAATTGTGAGATTGCCCAGATATCCATCTAGTTTCACTTATATTTCCCACTTTACCCACGCTTCCTCCCCCTCTTCTTTATTTGTTGTTGTCGAGAACAACAGACAACAAACAATCTCTGCTTGTGTCACTCAACCGTTTCAATCCCATTTTCCGAGAGAGAGAAATGGGGGAGAGAGAGAGAGAGAGAGAGCGGGAGAGAGAGTAAGAGAGAGGGAGAGAGGGAGAGAGGGAGAGCGGGAGAGAGAGAGAGAGAGAGAGAGAGAGAGGAGAGAGAAGGAGAGAGAGAGAGAGAGAGAGAGTACACTAGATATCCATCTATGCCAATGACTACAAAGTGAGATAAGTCTACTGTGTCAGTTCCCAATCCGTTACTATGTATTGCTTCCGTTGGCTGATGCCGAACTTCCCCTATGATTCATTTTGTCCTGAAAATTCTCACCTCGAACAAAATCTCTGACCCGTGTCCTCCTATCAGAAGGGCGGTAGTGCAATTACATGTATGATGAGAGAGAGGGAGAGAGAGAGAGGGAGGGAGAGAGAGCGAGAGATAGAGAGAGAGAGAGAGAGAGAGAGAGAGAGAGAGAGAGAGAGAGAGAGATTGGGAGAAAGAGGGGAGAGAGAGTCTGAAAGCAGAAAGCAAAATGAGCCAGCTGGAAAAAAGGAAATTGGAAAAGGAAGAGAGAGCGAAAGGGGGAAAAAGCCCCTTTTGATAAATTCTCATGCTCCTGCAGTTTCTATGCGAAACTTTTACAAAAAATTGGTCGACATTATTAGACAGTGAATATTTCCAGTTCATACTGAAAAAAATGCGTTGATAATTCACACTGTGACCCGAAATTTGCTAAATTCCATTTCTGATTCAGTTTCGAAGACTGATTTAGCTTTGGACGCCCCAAGCTCTTCTTTCTCTGCCCGATAACGTCATCGTTCCACTATTGCGCACTTTCTCTCTTTTCACTGCTTTCTCTCTCTTTTCCCTCTCGTTCTCTCCCTCTCTCTCTCTCTTCTCTCCTTTCTTCTTTCTCTCTCCATCTCTCTCTTTCTCTCTTCCTCTCTCTTTCTCTCTCTTCCTTTCCCTCTCTCTCGCTTTCTCTCCCTCTCTTTCACCACCTGTACCCCCTATCATCGCTTACCACTTTTGCAACTTTTTCTCTAAGGGGTTTTATATTCGCACTTGTACCCTCTCTCTCTCTCTCTCTCTCTCTCTCTTCTCTCTCTCTCTCTCTCTCTCTCTCTCTCTCTCTCTCTCTCTCGATCATACTAGCCCATGGCAGAGTTGTTCCCAGTTTTCTCGACTACTCAATGACCACCCCCATCACTCAATCACGTTGTTTCTGTTTTCGAGAAGTTGCTCAATGACCAGAGAACTCAATTACCATGCTTTTCTCATGAACTTTCTCTCCAAGATTTTGCTCATCTTTCGTCCATCTCCGTCCTTATTCTTCGGTGCTGCCCCGGATGAGAACCGCCGGATGAGAATCGGAGGACCACCTCATATCTCAGCTCGTAGAAGAGCGAATGAGTGGTGCTTTTCAGGGATTAAGTTCTCAGTCCCTACTCATACTAGAACTACATTAACCTTAGTCACTGGCCCTACCGTTGAAGAGATATAGGTACCTTCCAAAGTGCTCATTCGGGGGCAGCACCTATTCTTCTTGTGTAGGGCGTAGCGATGCTTACGCTAGGTCCTGAGTATAAGGACCTGTAACTAGTGTAGGACCTAGTTGTGTAGGACGCTGCTTACGCATGCGCTAAACACCGAAAAACCGTGAAAACTTGAAAATCCTGAAAAAAGAAAGGAATAAAACCTGCTACAGATGAACGACGACGCTTGGTTATCGATCATTTCGCTCTTGCCTCAGGCCGACTTGATCAGGCTCGAAGGAGTCTCCAGGAGATTCCGAGCGCTCGCCAGGAAAGAATGGTGAGAATTTTTCATGATTTTTTTTTTGGAAGTTGTTTTTTTTCGTGACTCCGTACTAAACTGTTTGGACGTTCAACAAAAATAACGCGAGAGCGGTCCAGGAAAGCATTATTTCCGATCACTGGTACACTTCAAATTTTCGGGAGAAAGGTAAAATTTTCAGATCAAAAGAGAAAATTTCCAGGCGTTGCCGACACAAAGCAAATATATCCGATGCCACAGCCACTGAGGACTATATGCTCTCGTTTATAGGTACGGTATCTCATTTACTTTCATTTACAGTACCCAAACTTTCACAGATACGGTATACCTATCAGTTACAGTACATACTCAAACATACTTTTTGCATAGTCTTGGAATTTTCTTTCTTTTGCCCTTACTCGAGGATTCTTTTTAATGGCCTACTTTGAACTGCAAAAAGTATATGAGCTGAAATTTATCAAACATTCAAGGAATATCAGATATTCGCTAACAGTAAATCACTCCAGATCGCTTCTCGTCAAGCATGCTAGATGTCACTATACGCAGCCAGCATGTTACCGAGCACGTCCGATGGGTGAGTAGGAGCTAGAGAGTACGGTACTCGAGGATATGGCGTTCAAGAGTACGGTAATCGAGAGAACTTACGGTATACCACCGAACGAGTTACAGTTTGGGAATATCGTGAGTACCGGAGAACACTAGCGTGTGACAAGAAAAGACTCTGGGATACGGTATACACCAGACGATCTTTTCACCTTATTCGTTGGCTCCAACAACTCAAGAAATAAACGCCAGACGGGATGGCTGAATACAGTAACACAGTAACCCGGCGTTGCGCTTTTTCATATTTTTTCATATTCATATTTCACATTTTTATAAAAATAATTAGAGAGATTTGATCGTTTCAGTGGCTGTCCGTTACTCACTTACTTCCGTCGGATAGAACTATCACAAGAGAGGTCAGAATCATCATACACTATTTGCACTACACAATTGACCGCTAAAATCAGTTTCATGAATAACTCATCGCGGAATGTTCGAAAGACAAATGTGATGAGAAAACGTTTGGAATGCTACGTTTTTTATGGAAAAGGACTTTCACAAAACAACGAGAGAGAAAAATCCTTACATTTAATACCGTATCCGGTCATTGATCAGGTCATTCTCCGCTTGGCCGCGCGCGCGCGCCGTCTACGGTCGTTGCGGATTAGTCGATTAACGATATCGCTAGCGGCGCTGTGCGCTTTTCCGAGTTTGCCGTGTACACTGGAGGTTAGGGGCCAAAATCATAACCTGTTTTTTTCATTTTCATTTTGTCAGAGCAATTTCTTACCCTCGCTCAACAACCACAATGTTTAGAAGACAGTAATGACGCTTTATGTATGAACATTGATGAGGCGATAAAAAATTCGGGGGTTCCAGAGGCGCTCGTCCAATATCAGGTCGGGTTGGTAAACTCGGTGGTGGAGTATAGTCGAGGGCTGAGAGAAAAGTTCGAGCAGGGTGAAAGCAGCGCGGTAAGTGCGTCGCAGTCGGGTGTGAGATCACTCCAAAGAAGTAGAGCGCAGAGAAGCGAAGTCTAAACAGTGGGAGAGTTCAACGGAGTCGAATTTTTCACGTGAGACCCCGAAACTGGACCGATAAGTGGGACTATACAAATTATTCAAACCGCAGGAACTCGCAATCACGACTTGTCGCATGGACTGCTACACTGATGAAGATGGTCGCCTGGCCCAGGTTGGGGTTTCGGGTTTCAGTTTTCACGGATTTCCGGTTTCCCGCGGATCTCCCGGTTCTCTGGTTTCCGGTTCTCGGAAAAATTAGTTTTTTTCTTCAGGATGCAATAGCCGCTCTCGTTTCGAGTTTGCCAAATCTTCGCAAGTTTGAGATTACGGTTAGTTTGTTTGCGAACGATCGATCCATAGACTAAAGAATGACAATGGAAAATGGACAATGAACGTTCACCAGTGAAATTATTAATTGAACACTCACTGGAAGCAGAACATCTCAAATGAATGCAAGTGAATTCAAATTTCGTTACAGGGCCGAGGAGCGTGTTATGATCATTTCGTACTCGATGGCCGTGTTTTGGGTGAGTCTAAGCTCTTTTTAATTTCTTTGTTGTGAAATTTGATTATTTGAAAATTTTCATCAGGCAAGTAGACTCCATCATCTTCTGCAAGTGATGTAAACACAAAAAATCCAGGACCGTCTGCCCACAATTCCAGACTACCGTAACCCATGGAAAAACTCTTTGTTCCCAGGACCGTCTGCCCACTACAGTAACCCACATGCATCTTTCCGCTGGAGACAGCGTGCGACTCGTCGATCTCACTTTTTTGAAGCAGAGGGAGTACGTTTTCATTTTGACAGAATTTCAGGGAACTATAAAAACCAGATGATAAATGAACACCGATAAACTTCGAGACCATAATCAAAAATTCAGGAGTTTTTCTGCGATTTCATAAAAATATAGAAAAGAAACGGAGACTTTTTCCAGGCTAAATTCCTTCACGCTCTCTCGCTCATTCATATCCAATAGCGATCTGAATTTGCTCGTTAGCAGATCACCATCGATCAGGTTAGAGATTCCAGAATATGACGGAACAGCCCGATATCAGATGAACAAGATTGAGTTGGTTTTCAAAAAAATAGCCTTCCTGTCACGCAAAGCCGAACAAAAAATTGTAGAAAAAATCAGGCGCAGATCATATTGACAGACATCAAGTCTTCTGATAGTGAATAATTACCAGACTTGATAGTGAATAATTACCAGACTTTTCCGAGTAATTTCAACTGATTTCAACTGATATGAAATAATGTTCCAGACACCTCGATCTATCCTTCTCTCGAAATTGCACATCTTTCGCGCCCATCTCAAAGCTCAGTCTATTACAGTGCGTTATGCCAAATTTTGTAAAATATTTTCTCTGCCCCAATTGACAGCTAACGTATACCATCGCTGTTCCAGGACCCTGGTCCTAAGCGGAAATCGCGAGCTATCGGATGCGGATTTAGACCGCATCTGCCGCGGATGTCCGGCTCTAACGCGTTTGAGCTTGGAGCACTGTTCAGCGCTTACGTCTAACAGCTTGGCTAGGTTGGATAGTTTTTGTCCAGTCTTTCGACCTTATTGGATGTTTGAACGTCAATGATTGAATAGAAATGAAAAACTATGAATATCTGATAGCAATAACGAAACACTATAACACTCCATCGGAACAGATGGTAATCGCAAGTATTCAAACCGATTTATCACAGTTATCATGAGATAAAATGCTTGCCCATGATAATTTGATAACTAGAAGGATCAAAGTCTGCGGCCTCGAAGCTGTCGCATTACACAAATGTGAAGACCGATTCCAAGGCAGATGAAAACAATTACACCAATGACAAGATAGCGTATAAAGCTGATTGCGAACTGTTCTGGAATGAAGAAATTCTGCCGAAACTGGAAATATGTATGAGAGAATCCTGGAAAAAAACTTGTCACTGCGTATCGTTATCATCCAAACACTATCAGACTTTATCGGGAGTGCTAGTTTTTCTGTGGACAGTCATTAGTTGTGGGCAAAAGTTCACCATTCCACACCTAACAACAGTCCATATTTGAACACTCCCACTTTCTCAGCAATTGTTAAAGGATCGGGCACCCCCTCACTCATGACAGGTGGAAGGAGCCAGAAATCACCAAAATTCACCGTTATCATACACAACTTCGGGAGAGAGCGTCGTTGATTGTATAATGCTGGAGTTATCACTGAGAGGAGAAAATCACGGAAAGAATTTCTGAATCTCTTTGTTTTCTCAAATTTCTAATATGAGGACTCACACAGTGACAGTGTAGTTCGAATCCATCGCAATGACAATAGCGGGTGGTCAGACAACGGATCCAAATGAATACTGGAAATCTTAGAAGCATGGGAAATGGTAGTCAATTTATGAAATAGGTTCTGAAACCTAGTTTCAGCATCTTTCAGAAACACCGTTTTCTCCACTCTTTAGAAAACCTGAAAGGTCTACAAGTTTTGATAAAACATTAATGACTGAAATTTCAAAACTTGATATTTTTTACAGTCTCGGCCTGCTCCACTCCCTGCGTCACGCAAATCTCTCGGGCCTACTCTCTGTCAACCTCGCCGTCATCGAGGCACTCACAAACTGCGTCGATCTAACTTTTCTTGACGTTAGCTTTTGTCGAAATGTAAGTTTGTCATAGTGCGTAAGCAAGAATCAAGACGTACTCAAAAAAACCTTGTACCGTTCTGGAAGACTTGAACGGACTGGAAAAACAAAAAAAAGTTGCGAAAATGCGCTGTATAGCTGTGCCAGCAAGCCGTATGGCTGCTGTGGTGTGGACAATTGAGCAGAGCAGTCTATTGATTGTTTACCGTATGGTAAAGCCAGGCGAGCTCATTGTGTCCGCTGTTTAGTGGATGCATCCAAAGTGTATCAGGACCAGGATAACTCAATTGCCGAATTAAAAAGGTTTTTACGTAGGACTTGATCGTTTCAAACTGAATCGAGTTATTCTCACTACCGCAAAGCAGTGTTATCCTGGACCTGACAAGAAGAAAACTTTCCTCGCGGTTTGTGGCAAGCTAATCTTCTCTATCACTGAAAACAAGGTCGAAAAATACAGCTGAACTGTGGAGTTTGGAAACCAATTTTTCGGAAAACTTATTGTACAAATTCGAGAGAGGCTACCTGACTGATTCATGTCTCACTTTCTCTTTTTGTCAATGCAATTTTCGGTTGGATTGATCGGTCAGTTAAGCCTGTATATTTTCAATTCGGAGCTGTGACCTGGCATTCAGTGATGATAGACTTGGCAACTTTCACATAGACTTGAGAAGTGGGGTATGTTCAGCTTTTTCTGAGCCGGTCATTATCAGTGAAACCAAGTTCGAATGATTTGGTTTACGGATCACCACTTTCCACCGATAACTGAACGTTCCCCGAAAAGCGCGTTTCCTCTCTTCTATTCTATGAGTTTACAATTTTCCAAGTCCCGAGGGTAGTTTTCAGTTATCCCCATGGAGAACTGGATTAACCATCTCGCAAAAAACCGTGGGAAAATGCAGATTTTCAGCTCACCATCGATTGCGTCCGCCTTATCATGAGCGAATTTACGAGCTGCCGTATTGTCGACATGCGTGGCATTGCCGCGGCTCGAGATGCCGCCTCTTATCGACCCAAATCAGCAGCCACATCCGCAGACTCATCCGCCCCAGGGCCGTATCCGTTAATTAAAGTAGACCCTCCGTCTTCGGCTTTTAGGCTCCCACGGGTCTCAAGCATTATACTGAGATCGTATGAAGAATACAGTGAAGATATGGGATCATCATGAGAATTTTAGCTCTTGGTCGTTAGAGAACTGCATGTTTTTCCATAGTCATTTGGACAGCTAGTGAATACATTTGAGAACTGATATTTTAATTTTAAAAACAGGAAA
>CAVOJK010000077.1:12500-21785 GCA_963695495.1 Hololepta plana
TGATAATGATCACTGATCCAAAAGAAAGTTCCCAAGCAGTTCCAAGAGCTCTGTTCCGTGAAGTTTGACTAGCGAGTTTTGTAATTTGTTGGAACTGCGTAATGCGAGGGTGATCGAATCAAGTGTAATTTCATGGAAATGTGTCGAGTGTGGTGGAAGTCGTAAATAATTCAATATAGTCAATGTTATACTAGTTATGCCATAAAAAGATGAAGAAGACATAACGGGTATTAGTCACACGAATCGGTACGAGAGGGGGTATGATACGGAAGTGATTGAGAAAGGAGGGAGAGAGAGAAAGAGAGAGAAAGAGAGAGAGAGAGAGAGAGAGAGAGAGAGAGAGAGAGAGAGAGAGAGAGAGAGAGAGAATAGAGTGAGTGAAGGATGGGTGACCTACGAAAATTGAAAAGAACAATCGCCCTGGGGTGAGCGAAACGCTAACTATGCGTTCTTTTGCATCATTGTAGTTCGCATTGGTTGAGCGGAAGTTGCAACATGAAGCTATAACGTTTTTGGTAATTCCAACCTCATGAAAACCCTGAACCCTATGAAAATTGTCTCGTCTCGGTCACTTCTCAGGAATAACTCTACAAGAAGTTACCGAATAGATACACCGGATCGAAAAAGGTTCTCATCTGATGAGGTGAAGAGTAAGAGAGAGAGAGAGAATAAGTTGATGCGCTTTTCTCTCTCTCTCTCCTCTCTCCCCCCCCCCCCTCTCTCTCTCTCTCCCTCTCTCTCTCTCCCTTCTCTCTCTCCCTCTCCCTCTCCCTCTCTCTCCCTCTCTCTCTCTCCTCTCTCTCTCTCCTCCACCTCTCTCTTCTATAAAAGTCTGAAACTCATCTGAAGCCAACCACAGAAGCTTCTCCTTCTCTCTCACTCATCATGGCTCGTCTTCTAGCTATCGCTGCCTTTGCTGCTGTCGCTTTCGCGTCAGTTTATCTTATATCTTTTCTCCTCTCGAATTTCAATTTCAGTGTAGGATCGATTTCAATTGACCAATCAGTGACTTTTTCTCCTGAAAACAACAACAACGAGATTTTCTGTACCTTGCCTTGCATTCTATGAATCAAAGCTGAACTGGGAACTTATCTGGTCGTATTCTCTTTGCTTTGTCACCTTATCTCAAAATTCATGATTACAAATTTAATCTGCTAATAAAGTCAAACTTCTCCTGAGTTCAAACTCCATCGTTCGATCGTATTCAAATTCAGCAAAGTTCACACTCTCTCGTCCAAGAGAATCTTGAAACCCGTTTGAACCAGGTCCCGAGACAATTGAGTTTCAGCGAGGACGCTCGTCCAGCCCGCCAAATCCTCGCTGGCGCCACGCTTGCGCCTACCGTAGCCGCAGCGCCAGCGCTGACGACTGCCGGTGCCTACGGCGGCTGGCCTATCGGCTATGGCGGACTCGGAGCTGCTTATGGTGCGTTTCTCGGTGATAGTCTCGGATTTTCACTCTCAACTTTCCGAATTCAGCATCTTCGGAATCAATGGAGGGCTCCGAAATCTTGATGTTTATTTATGTGGAACTTTGGTTCTGGTTGATGATAGTTTGCTCATCACCTGCAACTGAGTAACTGCAACTGTCCAGAATTGAAAACTGAAAATCGGTAATTCTATTTCAGGAGCTGGCTGGCCTTATGGTCTCGGAGCTCGCCGCGTCGTTGCTGCCGCTTCCCCATACGGTCTTGCCTCTCCCTACGGACTCGCTTCCCCATACGGCCTAGCCGGTTCCCCATACGGTCTTGCTGGCTCTCCCTACGGCCTGACCGCCGCGTCTCCTTACGGCCTTGCCGGTTCCCCTTACGGTGTCGCTGCCTCGCCCTACGGCCTATCCGCCGGATGGCCATACGGAGCCGGCCTCGGTTACGGCTCTGCCTGGCCTTACGGACGCGGACTCGTCGCTGCCGCGCCCGCTCGCGGAGTTCTTACGCCTGCCTCTGCCGCTAACCTCGCTCTAGCCAAGCACCTCGTTGCCTCGCACCCGGGCAAGAACACCAAGGTATGTCAGAGATAACAGATACCTGAAGAAATATTTACTTTTCTGAACCCAAAAAATCAATCAATAGTCTACATGAGGAAATGAGAAGGTTTCCGATGCGTTCAAAGCAATTTGTGAAAATGTCTCCTAATTTCAAAGTTTAAAAACAACTGCAAACGTATTTTTCCAGGTCGCTATCATCAACCGCCGTGGCGCCGAGACGACCGCTCAGTAAATGAGAGAAAGGAGCAACGACTAAACTCCGGATAACATCTTCCGGATCCATAAAACTTGATCTTCGAAAAGCTTTCACACGCCAAATGCCATAATACTACCTCAGGTCTCAATTGTTATTGATTGCAAGAATTTCAATAAATATTTCGAAACTCTCATCTGTTTTGCCGAGTACTGCAACCACACGACATCGCAAGTTCATCATAGATGAATTCGAGCCAAACATCTTTCTCTCAGCGTTACCTATGAGTTGAAACTAAGAAAGTTCTTCTCAAGATTCCCTGTCACAGTTCAAGATTCCCTCTCGAGAGTCCCTGTCATTCTCCATCACAGTTTTATCATAGTTATTTTTATTGTTAGCAGTGATCACAATCGTTCTTCGATTCCAAATGTAAGAAAAAAGTGAAAGGCGCTACCAAACACTGAACACCTCAAACCATATCTTATTGTGAGAGATTATATCGTCTGACCCACTAACCTCTCGCCTAGTAGTGAAAACTATAGGGTGTCTCGGCGAGCCTAATTAGGCTAACTATGTGTTCGTTATCACACCTATCAATCTGTTTGCACACCTTCTCTTGCTATTGGAGATCATAGTCCAAGTCCGTCCCTCCCACCGCCCCTGAAGATCAGAATCTGGGATTTGGATCGGGGTTCAGTATTCAGTGAAGATGGCGCGGTGGCTGGTGCTGGTTCTCAGCTCTCTATTAGTCTCTGTGGTTGTAGCGGCTCCAGCACAAGGAAGTGATGCGGTCAGTTTTTAAGACACAATTGAAAACTTTTAAAAAACTCCTATTCATTGTTTCCGAAAATCAGAAAGAGGCGAGCATCTTTCTCATAGATTTACGCTGAAACAGCGCCCCTAAGTATTCTCTAGTACTGGCTACCGGAAACCCAAACATTCAGGCTGTATCAGACAAGCCCGCAGAGCTTCCAGGACCTACGACTGGCGTTCTCAGCGGACTTCCCGGACTTCTGCCAGCATTGGTAAATTTCAAAAAACTTTGTTCATGGAAAATTTACGTTTTGACAGATCTTGCCAAATCCGAAAAACCTTCCCACTCCCGCGCCTATTCCTGGGTGGGTTTTATTTTAACTTAGTTTCTCTGTTTTCCACCGTTTGCGGCTCATATCTGATAGTGAAAAGCAAGAACAAGAACAGTTATCGGATAGTGAGGCAGCATAATTCTGAGAATTGAGAAGTGAAAGGTGGATAAAATGTAGAGACCGGAAAAAAGCAACTTTCGCGCCACAGGAACAAGAGTACAAACTCGTTATCAAAAACTGTAATTCATATCTCGCTTCGTCCTAGGGCTATGATGGTCAAAATTGGCAGATTGGTTCATAAGACTGATATTACCGCACATCCCGAATTTCAGATTCATAGCCTCAGGACGGACCGAGATATGAATTACAGTTTTCGAAAACGAGTTTGCACTCATGTCCCTGTGGCGCGAAAGTTGCTTTTTTTCCGGTCTTTAAAGATTTTCTGACCCGAGTCGTAGTTATATCGTGGTGCGCAACAACCATTATTTTGCTAATTCACACATCGCGCACACAATCCACGCCACAAGTCCTCCACGTGGCCCTCTCCCTACTCGGTCGCTTTTCAGTTTTTGTGCAACAAGCCCAGTGGCACTCAAAATCAACTATCACCAAATTTGATAAAAATTTCGGAATCGATAGAGTTGGGTGTGATCTACACAATAGGATATGCGAAATTACTCTCACGTAGAAAAACGATTCGGGTTGCACAATCTTTAATAAAATGTTCACTGAAAAGAATGTTCTCACAGTTTCGGCAACAATGCTGGCACAAAGCAGTCTATCAATATTCCACTCGACATCTCGCCGTTGTTCAAGACGCTAGGATTGCCGGATGACTATCAGGTCTCAATTTCAATTTTCTTGATTTTTCAGCTTTGGAATAGATAGACCCAGTACTTCGTATACGATAGTTTTCATGCTGCTATGGATTTCAGAATTAGTTTGAATAGAGAAAAGAACTTTTTACAGATTCTCTACAACTACACTTTCCAACTCGCTGAGCCATTCGCTGCACTTCAACCATCAAAGGGCTGGGCTTATCAGTGGACTCCCAAGGTTTGATCGAGCCGTAGAGGTGCATCCGTAGATTAGGTGCCTGGTTCAAAGAAGATCCGGGAGAGAGCGATGGGGGGCACATCCGTAGATTAGTTCCCATTATCGGAGAAGAGCCGGGAGCTCTGATTGTTCATCTTTCGAAACTATATCCAACACCTTAGAGCCGTATCTAGCATCCGTAGATTAGACTCATCCGTAAATTGCAAACTTCAGACCGGCTACACTTACGAGTGGTGGAGACGCCCCAATGTTGATGGCAAGACGCTTGATGGTCGTCGCGGAGGCAAAAACAAGGCTAACAGAGATGACTTCGGAAACGAGTGAGTCTTCTTTTCCGAGTACGAGAAAGTCGAAATTCCGACGCCGACGCGTCTCATATGGTCGACCGAGAGCCGTAAGTCCTACCGGGTGTACTTTTCCGAGTACGGGAGAGTCAAAAATCGCGACGCATCTCAAAAAGGTCACTTACAGGGCCGACTCTGCTGCCCGAACAGTCATCCAGGTGCCTCAAGGCTATCCCTACTATCCCTACCACCCATATCAGCAGTTTTATCAGACTGGGCCTGTTGCTTATGTGCCTAGCCAGGTAGGAAACTTTTTTACAGCTAAATATGTGTCCATTCCTATCTAGAGTCTCAAAAATTCAGGAGAAATATAAAAGTGCAGATGGAAAACAATGCGGAGAAAAGAGAGAAATTTTCCATGTTTCCAAATTGAATAATTATGGAGGAGGGCTTCTTGGAAATATGAAAACCTACAGGTCTATCACCCGGCGGTCTATCCCGCTGCGAACGTGGGCGCCCCAGTGATTTTGTTCAATGAAGATGAGAAGGCTGCAAAGGAGGAAGGACGCAGTACCTTTGCAATCTCGGTTAGTTTGTCCCTGTTTTTTTCCGTTACCAAAATGGAAAGAGCAAAGGCGAAAACTTTTGGAGAAATCAAATTTAGCATGTAGAAACAACACGAAGCGGATCATTGAACACTTTGTCGTAGAGACCTCATCTGACCATGATACACGAAAGCGATCATGGAAATGGGTTTGTTTTTTTTCAAAAAAAAATCGACTGAGCTTTGAAAATTCATTTCAGGAGAGCAGAGACCCCGGAGAAGACTTTGCCAACGAGTTTCCGCAGATTTGAATCACTTTATTTTTTGATTCTTGGTTTTTGTTGAATGATACTGTAGCGAGTAGTAATGAATATTTTATTGCACGAGAACTTGAAAATGCGCGTGAAAAGACGATGATCAATTATGAAGTCTCATTCAAATCAGCTACTCTGGTAATCTTGATTAGTGTTGGGTGCGCTGAGCCACTGTTGATTCGAGGCCTCTGATCTGATTCTTCGACTGGCAGATCACTTGGCAGATCAAACTTTGTCTGAAACAACTCTTTTGTTCTTTCAAGGGGCGACTCAGTTCCAAAAAAAGAACAACTCTGACGACAGAGTGGAAAACTGCTCAAGGCTAGATAGAAGATGAGGGACTTAGCCTACAGTATCCCGAGACTCTCTAGCGAACTATCAATGACATCTGAATGGATGACCCGAGCAAAGACGTTGGGAGTTGAGGTTGAGGCACCTGTCGTCGTTGTTGTTTTCGGTGTCTCTGTAGAAGCTCCGATTCCAGGAAGAGATGGCAGTCGGAGAGCTGATAAGTCGAGCTGAAAAATGGACCATTTTTCTTTGAAAAAATATATAAAAAAAGAGGCGTGGCTTCAAAATGAGAAACAAGAGGAAATTGTTCAGAGCTTCATGATTTTGTGTAGCATAACAGAGTGAAAAGGTTCAACTCGCCTTGGGCAGATCTAGAGGCT
This sequence comes from Hololepta plana, assembly GCA_963695495.1. Lineage (NCBI taxonomy): Eukaryota > Metazoa > Arthropoda > Insecta > Coleoptera > Histeridae > Hololepta > Hololepta plana. The sequence goes on from CAVOJK010000077.1 coordinate 18,634, forward strand.
TGACGCCAGGAATTTTTACTTCAAGCAGTTTGACGTCGGAGAGCTGAAAATTATGAAATTTGAAAACGGATTTATCATTCTGCGGTTCTTTTTAAAAGCCGAGAGAGGATTGTGTGTCTATGAAATTTTCCTACAAGACAAGCTACCAGGCTGATTCGTGTACTACTTTTCATACTCATTTGAGCGAAAATTAACATTTCTGATGGTGAGATTGTGTCCTCTTGAAAAAACTTTGAAATCCCGTGATCATTACAATAAGTCACGAATCGTTTGGATTCACTCTCTGGATAGAGGAGATCAAAGGATGAAAATTAATTATAATTTGAAAACCTTGGGTAGCTCTAGAGGCTTCACTTCGGGTAGCTTGAACTCTGGCAGCTTTACATCCGGAAGCTTGACTTCAGATAGCTTGAGCTCTGGTAGTTTGACTTCGGGTAGCTTCGGCAGATTCAGAGGGCCGGGAGTTGGAAGAGAGTCGAGAGTTGGCAGTTGGAGTGGTTTTCTGAAAACGTTCTATTGCTAATCGGTTAAAGTTCTTGCGGCTGAACGAGTTTTTGTTCAGTGTGAAAGAAGAGATGAACACAGTCTTGCAATCTAGTTGATAGTCAAAATTCACAGAAAATGCTTGGTCGACCAAAGAAAAAAGAAACTCACTGGAGTGTCAAGATGTCTAATGCCTTCTTTGGAGTGAGCTCGTTGAAGTAGTGATTAGCAACCTGGAGAAACTATTAGTTAGACAAGGATTGATTGACGTAGGGCATCATATCCTGCGCACTTCCTATTTCTTCATAATGCGAACCTCTGAACCTCTAAATTGGGTGCGGCGAGATAAAATTTTTGAGCTCTGAACCTTTGCTTCTGGAACAAGGGCCGAAACCGGTTTCCAAATTCTCCCTTTAAAGATTGTGCAACCCGAACCGTTTTTCGACGTGAGAGGAATTTCACTCAACCTTTAGTGTAATTCAGACCGAACTCTATCTACCCTGAAATTTTCATCAAATTTGGTGATAGTTGATTTTGAGTGCCACTGGGCTCGTTGCACAAAAACTGAAAAGAGACCGAGGAGGGAGAGGGCCACGTGGAGGACTTGTGGCATGGGTTGTGTGCGCGATGTGTGAATTAGCAAACCAATGGTTTGTGCGCACCACGAATTTACTACGACTCGGGTCCCAAAATCTTTAATTCACGGAAAATTAAATTTGCAAAATTGCTCATCATAATTTTCACTAAATCTCTCCAACTAAACATGGAGCAATGAAGCAACCAAAATCGTAGAATGTTTCTATTCAAACATCTGAAACAAACTGGAAACCTGAAAAAGCTAGGTTCCCTCAGTTTTTTAACTTTTCGTGAGCACGTGAAAAAGGCTACCGAAAACATCAACTTGAACAGCTATCTATCTTGGTTTTCCAGGAAAATTCTCAGATAGTCTCAAGGTACCGCCAATAAGTCGTGACGGGCTATATTTTTTCAATCAGAACAGTGATCCTGTCAGGCAGACTAGGGCGCCTGAACAGGTTTCGACGTTCGTAGGCGACCATGTTGATGCCCATGTATGGCTCTAAATTTTTATGATTCGAACCTCTCCAGCTGGCCGAGCCTGAATCGTCGGAGCAGCTGCAGCCTTTGCCGCTGGTGCAGCGGGAGCGGGCGTATCCGGAATGTTCAGCGCCTGATCAGCAAAAATCATCGAACGAACGTGATGAACGGCCGATCGCTGTATGTTCTACCGATTCCGCGTCAGACAAGTTACAGACCGTTTCATGTCTGACTCTCTGTGCTCTTTGTTAAAAGCAAATCCAGTGTATCGGAAAGGACATACGACTTTGGGCCGTCTATCGGGGTGGAGACGTTAGAGCAGCTTTCATCGCTCTTCATGCGATTGATTCAGTGATAAGATAGAAGCACAACAAAAGCTGACCTTCCTAGCGTTGTCACTGAATTGTTTTTGAGCGTTTTCGAATGTCTCAGAGAGCTGCTTGAGACTGCGCTGCATGTCGGGTGGGAGCGACTGTCAAGTAGGGTTTCTGAATTAGTGTTCGACAAATGAAGCTTGAGTTTCGAAGCTTCATGAAACAGTGTCTCAGATAACTTGATTACTGTGCACTTGGTGTGTTTCGAAGCGTCAGATCGAAAAAGGAACTGAAGCTTCACATTTCAATGAAGCTTCATGACACCCTGAAAAGTTGGTCAATCTCTCAACTTGAATAAGTTTCCGACCACGTCCTCAGACAAAACTCTGCAAATGTTCTGAGGACGATTGGTTTGTCTTAGTTTTACGCACTTTTCTGTTGTCAACGGTGCACAAAACTCATTCCAAGTCAAGAGATAGACCAACTCTCAATGTTTCATGAAGCTTCATTTGAAACTAAAGCTTCAGTTCCTGTTTCGATCTGAAGCTCCGAAACACAACAAGTACAAGACTTATAATACTGTCTTGAGATAACTAAACGCTTTGCGCAAATTCATGCAACTCGGAGTGCACCACGCTTCACACTGAACAGATTGAGCTCGCTCACCTATCAAACGTTGAGCAATTTTGGGATCTACAATTCATCAATCGCAATCGAAACTCGAAATCGAGTTCTGAGCGTGTTCCAGCGCCGAGTATTTCACACCACTTCGCGCTTCGTTACAGTAACTCGCTCTTCGATAGACCATTTGAGTTGCAACTTTTTGCGCAAATCGTCGGGTTATTTCATGACGGTATAATACAAGTTTCCATGTATCAGAAGCGTTTCAAAGCTTCATTTGTCGAACACTATTTCTAATCCAAGTCTTTCTATTCCAGTTTTATAATTGAAGTACTCTATCAAGTACTTTTTCAAGTACTTGAAGATGAAAGCTTCATTTCAAGTCTGAAACACTTGAAATGAACGAGGAATGAGGCAAATTTCTTCAAGTACTTGATTCAGTACTTGAAAGAGTGGAATTAAAAACCCTACTGTCAAGTTTCAAATTTCCAGAGTTATTTTTCTGACATCCTCGTGGATCGAGAGTTTGGAGAAGCAGAATTTCACGAAGAAAGTGGCTGCAGGAGTTCCAAGGTTGCAACTCGGTATTCTGTATACTGAATTGGTGAAGAGATTCTTTTGGGAAGTGGGAACATGTTTCTTTTTGTCACAGTCTGGTGGAAGTTCTATTCGGTTTCC
>CAVOJK010000078.1:0-21362 GCA_963695495.1 Hololepta plana
ATGTCTGTAAGAGAGCTATGGAAAATGTGTACACATATGTTCCTCCGACGCTGGGAACCAGTAGTTTCAAAACAGCTGTTTTTCAATGGGAAAACAACCAGCCCAAATTTTTCACACACTCAATGGCAGTTATTAAACCAATGCTTCTGTATTCCGTTTAGCATACTGGTAGTCAACCTCGGAACTTTTCACCGTTTGAAAAAATCTCATCTGGGAGCTGAGAAATCACGAGTTGCGCAAATGTCAGGGCCCCCTTTTTGTCTATCAGTCCACTCTATCTATAAACAGGTTCATATTTTGGAAATCAGTAACTGTAAAAAATTGGAAATCAATGATTATTGTTTGAGAGAGAAGAATGGAAAACATGAGCGAATTCATGTATACTCTGGAAGTGAAGCTTACATTTGCCATAATTCTAAGATCTTCTCCGAGGTTTTCACTTGAGCTTGCGAAGTGCTCCAGCAATATTTGCTGCAAAATCAGAAATGAAAATTAGTCATGTGAAAGTGTGCTTCTGGCATGAAGCGGTAGTTTTGGGTTGTGAGAAGCACATTTTCCTGTATACCTTGCGCCAGGTTCGAATAGTATAGTCGGGAGCTGAGCTAAAACGCTCGACCCAGTTGAACTCTCCCACTGTTTATACTTTGGTTCTGCGTGTTCACTTCCTCGGAGTGCTGTCACACCGCGACCGCGACGCGCTGCCGACTATACCCTGGGGTTTCGCAGGCACAGTACCCATAGCATTATTGAGATTTTTTTCTTTTCGCTACGCTTCCGCATCTAACGATAAACAGCGAGAAACTTTAACATGCTTTTGTTTGTAAAGTAATGCAACACAATGAGGAAAGTTCTGCGCTGTTTATCCATATATGCGTGAGGGTAGCGAAAAGGAAAAAGTTCTCAATAATACCATACCCGTACCCATTCTCTCACCATTTGCAGCAGCTTCAATGTGCTGATTGAGCAGTTGCTTGCGCTCTTTCACTTTCGCCTTCTCGACATCTTGAAACAGCGGACACTTGCCAGTGATCGACTTTCTGAATAATCGATTTACTGCAAACGAACACATCTATTACAAGAAAAAAAGACTATGAGCTCTGCACTTGCTGAAAGACGACACTTTTCGATAATTTCTGAAAGAATCACGCAGTTCGTCTATCGTAGAGTCGAAGGCAAAAAAAACTCTGAAAACCTTGACGAGTGTTCAGACAAGGACTGAGAAGCAAAAATGGCTTCCAACAATGAAAAAAGGAGAACCAGATATAGAGAAACTCACCTCTCCCTATCAAAGTGGAGATGTAGCTTCTTTGGATCTAGCTGCGCGCCACATACGTAGCATGACACCGCGCGGCACGAGCAGAAGATTTTATTGCATCCGCCAACCTTTAAAAAATTCATATCCTTGCTATCAAAGAAGAAGCTATTTGTATAAAGCGAAAAGTGAAAAAAATTAAAAGCAGTACGTTTTTTTGGAACTGTGACAAATCGAGCATACATAGTGACCCGAAAAAGCCCAGATGCTTTTTAATACTTGTCTATATCCAGAAAATAATTAAAATCAGTACCAGTTCGACTAAATGGTACGCACTAACGGGAGACCTATACGAGTCCCCCTCCCCAAAGCAGAGCGGAAAAAGAACAACGCCCATAACTTATCACAATCCACTTTATCATACAGAATAATGCTAGATTGCGAAATGTCGATATCTGGCTGATATTTCACCTTGACGATAGCCTTTTTGCAGCGCGGACATGTGTGAACTGCTGCTTGAGTGAGCTCTTCTTCAACTTTCCTGTCGAGAAAAGAAACTTTCAGACAATATGAACATACTTCAAGAGAGGTCGGTCAGCGATCTCAAAAGTAGCACCCTAGCAGTAGCACCCTAAAGTATTTTTCCGGACCAAAATGTGGAAGGAGGAAATACGGGAGACGTGTGATAAAATTATTATCAGCTTCTGATTAACACTTTCAAACGTAATCGCCTTTTTGGCCAGAAAGTTTTGAAGGTTACTGTACCACCCTTTGCAGATTTTTTTCTCGATTTTTTCCTGTGAAGGAAACGTTGAAATCGAAAAGTGCACCCCGGAACTCATTCACCAACTAATTGAGACAAAAATAAAAAAGGAATCAGTAGAATGATAATTCATTCAAGTTCAGGCGGCCCAGTTGAAATTTGGCGTTTTCAGAAACTTTAGCACCTGTGGAATACCTGAGAAAATGAGTTTCACAAGAAAGTGCACCCCAGGTGCAATGGAGGAGCTCATAAGCTTTCTATAGAAGAAAACCAATCGGAAATCGGTTGAGAAATACTCTTACGCGGTCTATTTCCATTTTACATCACGCGTAGACCGACCTAGCTACCTACCTCAAATTCGCGATTTTCGTTTTCTTCGATATCTTTCCAAACAAAGCGTTGTGCCACAAAGTGCACCCCTACGATTGTGTACCTAGGTCTGTTCAAGGTAATAAATCAAAAAGTTTCGGGAAAATTTTTGATTTCATGGAATGCGGCCCATCCAAAGTGGCATTTTTCGTCGACCGACCTCTTCTCACCGGTGTCCGGTCCGTAAAAAGTACGCAGACACACCCCACACCACAAATCAATGGTGTGTTTGTACCTCTGACTGTTTTCCTTCTTTTTGCAAAGCGTGTATCGTTTTCTGTGATCTACAAAAGTAGCAGGCTAACAGTAGCAGGGGTCGGTCGATTTTACCGAGTTCTGGAAGTATGAATATGAATAAATTCCACGCTGAGACGAGAGTGGTGATAGATTTTTAATTTCATTGACAAAAAAGATAATCCTTATTAGTCGTCTGACGAAAGAGACGAGTATATCGCACACTTTTTCATATAAACCAGTCAAAAAACTACTCAGGTCACTCTAGACTACTGTAAGACGAAAAAGTGCAACGAAGCGAGAGACACACGAAACAAGTGATTCCCCGTTACGCTTCTGTATCTCTCGCTTACTTCACTCTCTCGCCTTACAGTACCCTAGGCCTGGTAGTTGAATACTGTAGCGCTCACTTTCGCACAGCATCTGGATCAGCGTCTCCGCAGCGACGCCGGCCGTGTGCGGCAGCCTTGCAGCGTCTGCAATATCATAAATACTGTAATATACCGTAATACAGAAATAAGAAAAAAAATAAGAATTGCCGCTGTAGATAGATAGTTTCATCGTATTGAGGAATGTGTTAATGATACTGAGTGCTATTGAGTGGAGAGTAGGAGAGAATATTCCAAGACTATGCTTGTTATCCCGCGGGCAAATATGGAGGCAGAAATGAATGCGTGGTGCTATAGACACACTCTTCCACTGCTTAGACACTTTGCTTCTCTGAGCTCTCTTCTTCTCCGGCGTACTCCAACATCCACCCGCGACACTATTACCGTACCGCTTTGACCCAGCCTCACGTTTTTTACCCGAGAAACAGCCAGCTCAGCCTGCCTAGGAATGCTCTTCCCTTCTCTACACTCGTCAGAAAAACGTGCTAGCAGTCTTGAATCCTGCTTTTTTTCAAACATCACAATCAAATTGTTCATATTACTGACATGAAATAACTTGACGGATTGTGCAAATAATGCGACTCAAATCGGACGCCCAAAGAGCAAAATACACTGTCGAAGCGCGATCGCCCTGGATCGCCCTGGGGCCTGGACTACCCGATAGACACAAAAACAACTGCTTCCCCGCCATGCTTCTGCGTCTCTCTGCTTCCCCATTATCTTGCCTTACAGTAGTCTGGCGGCGACTTGAGTAATTTATAAGCTGTTTAAAGTAGCTCCACCTGCAGTGGACGTGACCGCATCGCATGCAGATGAACGTCGCTGCTCGATCGACTGACCGCGTTATGAGAGCAGCAAAGGGGCAGCGAGTGCATCTGTATCAGAGAATATTTACGCATACTTCCAGTAATAGTTACAAGACTAGCGACCCCCCCCCAGCTACTGCTACCCTACAACTTTCCATCGAACTTAGCCCAAACACCGTCATTTGGAGAGCTAATTTCGGTGATACACCTCCGTGGAAGTATTATACTTACTCATTTTGATGTGAACGTGGCTCTCAAAAGTCGCCCAAAAAGCACTGAAATACGCTGGAAGCTCAGGAAAAGCAGTCAGAGTCGAGTCTTATCCCAGTCGAAAATTGGTCAGAGGCAAAAGCCATTTTCGGATTGTGAGAAAGTTGTCGACCAGAGTAAAGTCAGAGGCAAGAGTAGAAAACAATGCGAGCCAATATCGGAACTTCATCCCCCTGAGCGTCGAGGTTAAAGATACAGTACTCTCACCTCTCAGCGCCAAGGCCAAGCAGCGCCTCATAGTCCATCAGCTCAGATAACGATTGACGCAGCTTGAGCGAGACAACGCGCTCAACGTGAGCTGTGTAACATCTTTCTTATAAGATCTCGTGTTTGTTTGCTCATGTTCGATATCCTCTTGCAATGAAAAATTGACGTTTTTTGTTTTTGCTATCCTCATTTTTTATGGATTCGGATTTACTCGTGAAGCAGATTGTTTGCAAGTTTTTTCTCACTCTGGACTTTTTCGAAAACTGCTAATAAAAGGCGCCAAACCTCGAATGATCAAGCCTGTACATCCTGGTTCCATGCACTTGATTCCAGCGCCACTGTTTATGATTACCTGGGAATAAGGAGCGTGTGTCTCGGGAATGAGAGAGCGAGAGAGAGAGAGAGAGAGTGAACGAGAAAGAGAGAGAGAGAGCGAGAGAGAAAGGGGTAATTTTCGAAAAAGTAACAAACCGGCTCTCCGTCAATAGCAGCTTGGGCGTAGCCTCTCACGCAAAAGCTGCAAAAGTAGTGCACAGTAGCGTCTGAAAAAAGCGAATATTAGCTTGATGAACACACTTTCAGAACTATGTATCTATACTTCGAAAGGTCTGTCGAAATGACATACCCCAATCCACTGTAGGATAGCTATTCCCGCTTGAAATCACCAAAAAGAAAGCTAATTTCGAGATCCATATAGGAAACTTGATTGGGGAAGATAGCTATTTTTTGAGGCGACTGACAAAGCTTTTCAAAGTGTGTATGTATCCAGCTACCCTTACTCGGCTACTTTTTCTGAAAATCCAGGAAAATTGCGGTTTTTTCTCGAAAGCATGTGTGCTTGGGTGCTACTTTGACAACGAGTGACCTCTCTGGAAGAATGTTGATGAACCAAGTGTAGATGAAACACACTTTTCGATAAAAAGACATGTTTCGAAGCAAGTGTATAATTACTCAAGTTGCCGACAAGCTGAAAGTTCATAGAAAGGGGCGCCCTGGCAGTTGAAAATGAGGTGCCAAAAAGAGTTGTGACGTTGCAAGGTTCCAGGAACGACAGTGCTCATATATAGTTTGAATATCTCACCCTTAGCTGTAGCTTCTCTGCATGAGATAGCCTGTTCTGTAGCAGTCATATGCTCAAAGCACACTCCACAATAATGCATCGATGCTTCGGCCCGGAACGACGCAAGAGCAGCCGGAGCTTTCGCCGGGGCCAGAGACGGTGACGAAAGCGGACCCGAAGCCGGAACCCGATTTTGAGTCGGAGGTTTTAGCTCGAACCGGAGCTACAGACACAGCCCGCTGATTACGCAGTGCTGGAGCTTGGCGTCTATCTACAGCCTGCAAGAGAACTTTTTAAAAGAACTTAAAGTCCGAAAAGCCGTCAAAATTTGTGAGACATACGACAGAAGCATGCATTAATCGACCTACCCCCCACTACTTTCGATTGAAAAGGACAATTTTTCTCGTGTTCTATCAATTTTGGTATAGAAACAGTCTTGTAGGGGTACTCTTTTCGAGACCGATGGCCGACCTCTCTGGCAGTATGATTCTGGAACAATGTGCTCACTTGTACTGGGCGCTGCCGTGCAGATACAGTAGTTAGGCGCTGGCGCTGGCTCTGCTGGTCGTCGTCGTGGTAGCGTCAACGCTAGCGCTGGTAATAGGCCAACCTGCCCAATACGACTATTTCGCTGAATAAAGCGCGTTCTAGAGGCGGGAGAAGTTGATTTTGATTTTTCTTTACCTATTGTTTATGATTCTGAAACGGGAAATCGATAACGCTCGGAATGGTGAGCATCCAGAGAATTTTCAGTATCAGTTTCCAAGAGTATGACATTTTTATTAGTGCTCAATCTTATACCTCATCTGATTGATAGTATCAATTTGATACTACAGTGCTATTTTTTGTCCCTACTGTTCATGTCTCCTAAACGGAAAACCGATAGCGCTTGTAGCGGTGATAATTTAATACAATTTTAGCTTCCATAACTGTAGCACTTTCTACTGTATTAGCGATCAATCTGCGCACCTGACACCTGTGAGCAGTGAAAAATTTGACATGTGCCACCCGACCCTGCCCGAAATCTACAAAAGACTTTTGGCGGGTAGCGAGATTCGAACCATCGCGGTGTGGATGATAGACAACGATTGGAGGCACTGCGCTATCCCTCCATGTCTCTAGGAAGTTGAAAGTCACATAATATGAGTGCTACTTCTCGGGCAGGGTTGGCAGCTCAAAGTCGGGGGCCCTACGTGCCATGGCATATGCTTATTTTTCACTGCACCTGAGACTGCGGCTTGCACTCCTTCTCCTCATCTGATTCATACAACACTGCTCTCACAAAGTCGACATATTCAATCTGCAAGATACTCTATTTGACAGACTAGCCAAGTTTCATAGTATTGCATGATCATAGCAGTTACAAATGAGCAGACGACCGTCACACTAGCCAAATTTTCAATTAAAGGAGGCAGGATGAGTCATCCTGGATGACTACCTCACAGCGCTCACAGCACTCACAGCTTTACGTGAGGTGCAATATTGTTTTTCGAGAGCCGGGGAGTGTAGAAAGAGTTTGATTTGAGCGAATCCGAAAAACGCTGTCGCAAAATTTTTGATAAATCTTTTTGGTACTTCAATTTGTGAGAAAAGTGCAAGGTCTTGTATGGATGACACTGTTACCGTTTAATCAATCAATCAGCCAAAAGTAACCTTATCGCGAGGATCCGGCGGAACTATCCCAGCACGTTGCACTTTTGCAGAAACAACAGCATTCTGAAAAGACTAAATTGCAAGCCTTCTCCATGAAACACACGTCCCTAGTTCGACTCCTGATAGCTACAAGAATCCTTTTGTAGCTTTGCTAGCTAATAATCTTGTTCACCTGAGAATGATTGGCCTTTGCGCCTGGAGTGACTGGAGCGCAGCTCTCGACATTTCTGATCGTGAATAGTATGCGGATTTAGAGAAAACTACGATGAGTTGAAACAAAGAAGAGTACAGCCAAACCATATAGCTACCGAGAGACCAACAGGGCAATATACAAACAATTATTACTGGGAGACGGCGAGTCTTAAATCGCAGTTTGAGATGGCCCCACTCTTCTACTTCGAGCTTTACAGTTCATGTTAGATGTACGATTTCAGTTTTTTTCGCAGTAGCGCTCTCATGAAATGGGCTGAACTTCAAAACTCTATTATGCTAGGGGGCAAGTGGAAATCTGACCATAACGTACTGCAATTCAAACTCGCCGTTTTCCAGTAATAGCTCTACAGAAAAAGTGCGTTATTATGTTATCTATCTACTGACCTTTGTAGAGTTTGTCCGGACTACCGTAGGGCGAAAGACCGCTTACTGATCTTCTCTTGAAAACTAAACTGACAGCGTCAAATCTCGTAGTGGCTGCGCTTCCGCACGTTGTACATGTGGATGAGGTTGCGGATCGACGCGTTCGTCAACGCGGTCACAAGACCCAGCAGTTGCTGCAGTCGGCATAGACTCAGGCCTGAAATGGACCAAATATGAGGCAGGTTTTCATTGACTCTGCAAAGTGGTCCACCACAATCCTAGTGTAACCTTTGCGTCAAACTATCTACAGCTGCAACCCCATGCGTGTGCTAATGTGTGTCTGTATATTGTGAAAGTGTATGTCTCCGTCTACTGGTATGAAATGTCAAAGTGATCTGGTTGCTGTATGTGGAAGGAAAAATAATACATACCCAATCTTATTATCATCATCACTTCCGTCGTCATCTTTCCCATCTTCAGTCGCCCAAGCGACTCGCAGAGGGCGAAACTTTAGCACGTAGCCTTGCATAGCTTTGACAGCTACTGCAGCTGCTACGGCGAGAACAATTTGAAGGTTTTCGAGAGGCTTCACTCATTTTTACCTAGTCTCTATCATACATAGTTGCCTATAATATTATTGCGTTGAAATGGTGAGCATACGATATGTTTGTAGTGTACAACCCCCCTCAGGCCACTCTAAACTATTGGAAAGCGAGAGAGTGAGGAAAACGAGAGACACAGAAATCAACTGGTTCATAGTGACGCTTCTGTGCCTCTTGTTTTTCTCACTCTCTCGCCTTACAGTAACTGAGAAATTATTTATTGGGAAGAGGCAAACGAAAAAATAAATATCGAGATAGGAACGATGCTACGAATTTCAGGAAGTGATAGTCAACGAATTTACAAAAATAGTTACACCACTTCAAAAAAGTTCACATAAGTAAAGTTTTCCGACCCCACATCTCAAATTTATCACTGAACAGAGACTGAAACTAACCTTGTTCATGCTCTTTGAACGTCACATAGGCATAGCCGGGCTTTATTCCTGTATGTTTGACGAATTTGAGCTCCGGAATCCGCCCGAAACGCTCGAAAAGTATACGGATGAGGTGCACCGTAGCGCATACAGGAAGATTGCCAACGAAACTGCAACAAAAAGCTTCTTTCTGCGAAATCGAAGGTCAACGAATACGAAAAAACTGCTCTCGGCAGCCAGTGATGCTTTGAGTTTGGTCTATTTGGTTTTGCCCATGACGAAAAGTCTGTCCTTGTGTGCTGATTTTTCAGGACCAAACTGACATAGTCGGATGGTGTCGCGGATGAGCTTGTAGATTGGCCTGTGGATCACTGCCAGCAGGTACAGCAGTTACAGCAGAAGACTTAGGCTCAGGCCTTGAATTAAGAATTTTTTTAAAAGATATTAAAAAAGTACTGACAGCTGTTAGCCCAAAAACTTCTCTTTCGATCACCCATTCTGGCTGCTGATTCTGATTATGAATCACCAAATACGAAATCTTGGAAAAAATTTCTGAATTAGTTATCGATTTTTGAAATAAATTCTCTAAAACTGGAATCAGCTTCCCGTGGACGATACGTTTCCAGTTTTTTGGTAGGCTCGCCCGACTGGCGTCTATCAAGACGTGACTAAAATGCGGACGTAGGGAGAGAGCGAGAAGGCTGGAGAATTCTCTAGGAATGACTGTAGAAGGCTGGATGTGAGAAGGCTGGCTGACAGCTGACAGCACTTCTTTAAGTAGGGGTTTATTTGTGAACAAAAAGTATGAAATTTTTTTCGAAAAACGGATTCAGCTCCGCCGCCGAGAGAATGAAAAAAAACAATTGAAAAACATTCCAGTTTTTACGTTTTTTCTCATTCAAGAAATAGTTCAAGTGAAGATTATGATCCTCGATGATAAATATATTATTATTATGAATCTGCTTTTTGGGTCTCGAACTAGCGGATTTTTTACCGTGAGTGTTCCTCCGAAAACGAGGAGGCGCTACGTGCCATGTCACTCACTAATTTTTCACTACGATGTTTTCAAACATACATAATCTTGTAATTACGGCCGAAGCTGTCGTTGCCATCTTCACTCTTCCACTCAACGACCAGATGATGCCGAGCGAGAACATAGCCCTGCATAGAATCGATAGCTGCAGCTGCCGAGGCGCGGGCAGTCGAGGAAGCTGCAAAATATCGCGTGTGTGTGTGTGTGTGTGTGTGTGTGTGTGTGTGTGTGTGTGTGTGTGTGTGTGTGTGTGTGTGTGTGTGTGTGTGTGTGTGTGTGGAGCCAGGGGGTAACTACTAGGGTGGTCAAAAGCGTTATGTGCTAACTCTCTTTTTTGTGTGTTAGCACATGTGATAACTGGCTGTAACTTCAATGTTCTTCAGTGAATCCCAGTTTCGTAAGCGCAGCCTTGTGAAATGAGTTCTGGGGATCATTTTCTGTGTTGTACCATTACACTCATTGTGACCAGGTGGACCGCCACAGGGGATAATACGGCGAAAATTAGGAACTCCATGTGCTAACTGATTGTCTGCTCTTGAACAGTTTATCCAAATTCACTTTCACTTCTTTTGTATTAAAAATGTGCATAATTTCATGCGCTACAAGGTAGCACCCAGAAAACCGGAATATTACACCTGACGATGAAGCTACGATCAGTTATCACATGAAAATATGGAATTAGCACAGTGCTAAATCTAACGCTTTTGACCACCCTAGTAGTTACTGGGCAAAATAGTTAGCGATATAACGCAGTCGTGGTGAGTTAATCGCTGCGAAGATGAGGGTTACTGGGGAGAACGACGATAGTTATACCACGATGTTCTATTCAACGGACACGGATACCCACCAAAGCTGCCATTTGAATTTTCACCTCGCTTCGAAGCGATAATTACGGTCGTCAACATCGTGACACACTTGAACAAAAAGCGTTTTTGGAGCGTTCGTCGTGCGCGGACTCCACAGTCGTACGATGTTTGAGAAACGTACGATGGAAGCGATGATCGCTAACTAGTTCGCCCACCCTAGCAACTACTTATATAGCGGCCCCAAACTACTCAAGGGGGGGGTGAGGAAAAGCTTTTTATAGAACAGACACTAACTTTTCTTTGGTTTTCCGAATGTCACGTAGGCATGGCCGGGCTTGAAGCCTGCACTAGTGACATATACGATGTCAAGAATTCGCCCAAAACGCTCGAAGCAAGTGCGGACGAGGTGCACCTTGGCGCATGGCGGAAGATTGCCGACAAAGCTGCAACAAAAACAGGGCATGACTACTCTGGCAGCTGCCAGACTACTGTAAGGCGAGGGAGTGAAGCGATTAGAGAGACGCAGAATCGCGCAAAGGGTAACCACGTCTTTCTCTTTCTTTCCTTTTGCCTCACTCTCTCGCCTTACAGTAGTCTAAGGCGATCTGAGTAGCTGTACACAGAAGAAGAAGAAGCTCCTTTTCTGCAAAATCGAAAGTTCATAATTTTTTGAATACTTTCGAAAACACGTGATGCTAGAAAATAGAAGTTGAAGGATGCATCATGTCAACATTGAAAATTTTGATGTATCTCTTTCAGCAGAAAAAATTACAAGTTTTTGTATGGATAACATAGAGCCTCCTTTGAAGACTGGCCAAACTGACACAGTTGAATCTGGTGGCGGTTGCTCCGCCTGCGCTGCTTGCAAGAGCGGATGCGGATGAGGCTGCGGATCGACACGCGATGGGCAGAGAGCGTCACTGGAAAACCGCAAAAGACTTCGGGTAGCAGGCGGGGCTCGAACCCGCGAGGCGTGATTGATAGCCAGAGTCGGAGCTTTCGCCTGGACCGCAGCCATACTTCCAGAACTAGGTACAAAACTACCGACCCCCAGCTACTGTTACCCTGCTACTTTTTATGAAGAATAGATGGTACCCTACTACTTTATATCGGATTCAGCCCAGAAACAGCCTTATAGGGTGCTACTTTGAATGAATGGTGACCGACCTCTCTTGAAGTATCAGCGGAGCTTTGGCCTGGACCGGTGCTTCCGCTTGTGCCATAGCATTTTCCTTGACAAGAGCTTGAGCCAGTGCTTCGATCTGAGCCGAGAGCTGAGCTTTCGCTTGGGCTGGAGCTTTGGCCTGGACCGGAGGCCAAAGCTCTTTGGCCGGGACCGGAGCTTCTGCCTGGGCCAGGGAATTAGCCAGAGTCGGAGCTTTCGCCTGGACCGAAGCTTTGGCCTGGGCCAGAGCTTCTATCCGAGCCGTAGGCGGAAATTTGGTTTGAGCCGGAGCCTCGGCTTTGGCAGGGCCAGGTGCTTCTGCCTCAACCGGAGGCGGAGCTTTCGCCTGAACCGGAGCTTTCGCCTGGTCCGCAGGCGGAATTATGGCCTCGACCGGAACTTTGGCCGGGACCAGAACTTGGGCCGGAACTTTGGTCTGCGCCTGAGCTGGAGCTGCTTGAGTCTTGCCATTAATGCCAGCCTGCAAGAATACGCACAGTGAATGGCCAGTTAAACTAGCTAAACTTTAGATAATTTGCTTTGATGAAGGAATGTGATCATATACAGCGTATCAGGTCGCTGCCGGGGTACTGTAAGAGAAGAGTGACGCAAATCGAGAGACACAGAGACGCAAAGGGGAATCATTCGTTTCTGTGTCTCTCAATTCGTCTCACTTACAGTAGTCTAGTTATTCATTGCTCACCGGAATAAATTGATATTGAGGAGGTGCGTGATGCGATTGTGGAAACGCCGGCGCCGGTGGCGCCAGCGCTGGCGCTGGCGGTGGGAAGTATTGTGAACACTGCGTCAGAAGAAAATCACAAAAGCATCTCACTCTCTCTTTCTCTCTCTCTCTCTTTTCTCTCTCTCTTCTCCAAATCTTTCAGTAAAAAATACCTGAGGCTGGTAAGGCGGGGGCATCTGATGAGGTGGGTAAAAACCCCCATGCCTGTAGCCACCATAATCATCTACCTGCAGAATATTCTATTTGAGGCTTTCGCAACTACTGTAAAACAGCAGGATAATGAATTGCGCTACGAAATTGGTACATCGAGAGACATGTTTTGTTGCTCAATTTTGGGTGCTGCCCCGGATGAGAACCGGCCGGATGAGAACTTTGGGGGTACCTATATCTCTCCAACGGTAGGGCCAGTGACTAAGGTTGATGTAGTTCTAGTATGATGTGGGACTGAGAACTAATCCCTGAAAACCACCACTCATTCTCTCTACTACGAGCTGAGATATAGGTACCCCCAAAGTTCTCATCCGGCCGGTTCTCATCCGGCGGTTCTCATCCGGGGCAGCACCCATCCATGAGTGCTTTATTGTATCGTCTTCTTCATTCAATATCAACTAAGCAGGACTATCTTGCCTTGTTCTACCGTAGGTAACGTGTCTACCTAAGCCACCACCTAAGCCACCTAAGCCTAAAACAGCAGGATAATGAATTGCGCTACGAAATTGGTACATCGAGAGACATGTTTTGTTGCTCAATTTTGCAGCGCCTAACTCTGCGCAGACACGTCCAGAGTTCGACTCCTGTCAGCTACCGACAAATTTTTGTGACTTTGATAATACTGATCATATGTATCACCTGTGGTTGATATCCCATAATGCCAGCACCTGGAGCACCTTGTTGCTTCCACATCTCGAATTTCCTGGCAAAAAAAACATTTGGAAAAGTACCCCAAAAGCTATGGTGCCAGTTGAAACAAGCCGTCGACCCTGAGGACTCTAATGGAGAATGAAATTTGAAAAAGATGAGACATAATAATTTACCTCATCTTATCACGGCCGCCGTAGTCGTCCGCGTCATCGTCCTCACCATATTCGCGCTTCCAAGCAATGTGCATTGGATACCAATGCAGTACGTAGCCTTGCATTGATGCAGCAACTGCGGCAGCTGTATAAATAATTATTTTTTTATTCTTTTACTTCTTTCCTCAATACCGCTCTACATTTATTCACAACCCAAACTATTGTAAGGCAAGAGAAATGGAGAGAGAGAGTGAAGGTGCATCTATAATCAATAAATTCATGAAATGTTAAAATTTAAATTATCAAAAATTACCATCTCTATAATTTTCGAAGAGGATAAAAGCAAAGCCGGCCTGGTAGCCACGATGAGGAAACAGTATGATATCTAGAATGCGTCCGTAGCGCTGAAAACAAGCCCGAAGATCGTCGCTCGTGGTAGCTGGCGCCAGATTGCCCACGAACCTGCACGGAGCATCTTCGGCTATGTTCAGAAATCCATAGCGACCAAAATTCGTAGGTCAAAATCTTGACAGCATACGGTAAAAAGTAACGTGCGTATTTTGGTCGCTACGGATTTCTGAACATGACCGCATCTTCCTGCAGAAGCGAAAATTTGGAAAGAGATGAAAAAAGTTTTTTCGAATACGGGCGATAGAAGAGCACGAAATTCTAACAATATCTTTCCTTTGTGATAAAGGCGTTTTAAATTATTTGTCTGGGTTTTCCGCCTTTGAAGCTTGAGAGACGCTATAAGTCAGCTCTTTAAGAGGTCTTTCTCTCTCGCTCTCTCTCTCTCTCTCTCTCTATTTACTAGTAAAAACAAACTTCAAATTTATTCAATATAATGATTGAGTCTGCAAAACGAAACTGACAGACTCGCTTCAGGTCGCGGCTGAGATTGCGCTCTTCGTGCCGGCGGTAAAAAACGAAGATGAACGGTGGCGCCCGAGTCAGCGCAAGCGCCAAAATAAAAGTCTTGACCGCCGCGGCCACGAGGCGTAGCGCCTTCCGCCAATACCATGGCCTCAGGCCTTGAATGAAAATATGAGCAAAAAACAAGAACGATTTTTACACAAAGCAGTTTTCTGCTACTCAGATTCAGGGGTGTGCGAGGAGCAGAATTTCTGTTGAGGGGGCGCAAAATGGACTGACATTCAAATTGTTCATAAGGGACTCAGGGAAAGTTGTCCTGCGAAATGGGAGAAATTTGCGAAGGACCACATGGGAAAATTTTGGGGCCGCAAAGTGGGTACTTTTTCAACAGGGGGACCACATGAGAAAAATTGAAGGCCGCAATTCGGAAAAAATTCTGTCCCCAGGCACACCCCTGCTCAGATCACTGTAATTCGAGAGAGTGAGGCAAATTGAGAGACACACAGAAACAGGTGGTTGAATGCCCATCGCATTTCTCAGTCTCGTTTTGCCCTACTCTCTCGCATTACAATAGTCTGGCGGCGATCTGGGTTACCCAGATCACCGCCACAGTATCACACTGCGTAAATGAATACTACTTATCTATTTACGTAAATAGATAACTAGTACCTATTTGGATCGCCAATGATGCATTGTGTCCATGTTTGACACCAAAAATTACGACTGCAAAGGCATTTCAATGATATCTAGCATTTTAATTCGAAAAGGAGTGAAAATATCTTTTCAATCACTTTATCATAAACTTTTCATAAGACACCTCTGAAATGGATGAGAACATCTGAATATGCGAAGTGACAAAATTACAATTTATACAACCTACTTCACTTCACTACAACTTTACTATATCACTGTACACTTTTTATCACTTTGGATATGGATACTATATGAAATCACTCCATAAGTCAATGAATAAAATATCAGTTGACCGAACGTTTTCTACATGATACAAACTTTAAAGCTGATTCTTAATTACAGTATTTCGTCTGTGAAGCGACTCTATGTATAAACAGATAATACATATAAAATTTGAAAAGCCGTTGTTCCCATTATGGGCATCATTGATCACCTACTGGCAGAGAGTACAGAATGAATAACTATTCAGGTCCCTGTCAGGCTACAGTAGGGCGGGAGAGTGATGGAAACGAGAGACGCAGAAGCGTAACGGGGAATCGGTGAATGTCTGCGTCTCTCGATTCTCTCACTCTCTTGCCTTACAGTATTCTAGACGGCGACTTGAGGAGCTGATGGGTATAATCTCGAGCACCTTCATGGATCACTTCAGCATGCATAATGCTCCAGCAACGTTTGCTGAAAAATCAATATTTTGATATTTCAACATTTTTAAAAAAACAACAGACATGCACAAGTGTTATCTTGTCATAAATCGAGCTATGAACGAACAGTGAAACTACTCGCACTACTGACTAGTGGGGATGACTGTAAGTTTCGCTTTAGCCTGTGTCGGAGCTTTAGCCGGGACCGGTACTTTTGCCGCAGCTTTGGCTTGGACTGGAGGAGCTTTCGCCTTAGTCTTAGCCGGCACGGCGATTCAAAATAATGAAAGAGCGCTAATGAAATACAAAGGGTTTGCCCTCGTTCAGTTTTCCCGCCAAAACGTCGCTTGCACATCCTTATTGACTTTTTATTGAGTCGTATCGACGCTCCCCCTAGCGAGATACGGTATATCCGCGTCGCAATCTGTGTGGGACCAGCGGTCCTACACTGGTCCGACGTGGTCTTACACTGGTCCCACACAGATGTCAAACGAGGGCAAACGTACTAGCGCTCTGAACTGCCGTGAGCCAGGGCTATGGCTCTCGAACCGGAGCTTTGCCTTGGACGGCGGCTCGAGCCGGTACCCAAGCCGGCTTATTGTACTGAGCTTGAGCGTTATGATAGTTGCCCGCCTGCAACAGTGAAAAGCTAGTTAGACTACCAATGTTCTAGAAAATTCGATTTTATTCTCATCATCTAGGTGTTTTTAAAAAGCAATTTCGATCTTGTTTCTAGTGTATAGCGACCTGCGAATCGTTTCTTCGATTTCCGCACTCTATCGTCTAACACACGACCTTTCAAAGCGACGGTCATTTTTCATCGGTCAAAAGCAATCAATAGTGGGTTCCCATAACGAAAACTCTCTTCGTTTTACACGCTCTCTCGCGCGTTGCGTGAGCGTCGCGTGTTTTTGGCAAGTTGCCAGCATTACTTTTCTTGTGGTGCGCTCCCCCTGTCGCATTTCTCCTATTCTGAAAGGTCGTGCTAAGATGATTCGTCTTACAGTAACCTGGAGCGAACAGCGTAGTGACTGATGCTTATGGCATAGCATGGGTCGAGATCGAACCATTTTTCCAAACTCACCAGGTATTGATGAGGTGCGTGATGCTCTTGTGGCAACACCGCCGGCGGCAGCTGTGGCGCTAGAGCTGGCGCTGGCAGTCGCCCACACTGCTCGTAATGGAAACCCTGCTTAAGGACAAAATCACAAACGCCTCTTTCGCTCCCATCTCTCTCCCTCCTTCTTTCTTATCTTATCTTATCTTATCTTATCTTTATCAACCAGTTCACAGAAGGCATAGCAGCGATTACATGTTCATACAATGTTGTTGTTGGTTCTCCGTCGCGTGGCAGCGATCTCTCCTTCCTACTCCCTCTTTCTCTCTCTCTCTCTCTCTCTCTCTCTCAGGAACAATCGTTTTTGCGAAAAAACTTGAATAAATATGGTGCATAACGCATCTCATCTCATTAATTTCTTAGAAAAACTGCGAAAATCTCTCAGTAATACCTGAGGCTGGTAGTAGTGAGGCTGGGGCCGCATCTGATGAGGCGCATAGTACGCGTCTTGTCCGTAGCCAAGATATTGATTAACCTGCAAAATATTCTATTTGAAGCTCGCGCCATTACTGTGAAAAACGGAACTGATACAAACATCAAGGAACGTATTTTGTGCGTCCATTTCGCAAAGCAAATAAAGCTTTTTTCTGACCCCTACTCGTAAACCACGCGTCGAGGGTTCGACTCCTGATAGCTACCGAAATTGTTTTGTAACTTCGATGATACTCATAACATGTATCACCTGCGCCTCATATCCCATTGCGCCAGCGGCTCGAGCACCTTGCCGCTTCCACAAATCGAATGTTCTGAATGAAATTAAAATATTCTGGGATCCCGAAAAGCTATCGTACAGTTCGATCAAATGGCGGAGAGAAGAAAGCGTTGTGATTTGCGAATCGAAACCTACCGCAGCCTCTAGCTCAGCTACCGTATCCATCGGCTCAGGCTTGACTTGTCGAGCTCTGGGGCGCCGTGGCTTGGGCGCCACGTGGGCGGCTTCAGGTGCAGGTGCAGGCGCCGGTGAACCACCTACGGCGCCAGCAGCTACTGTAATCTCTGCATTTCGCTCATCGCCAGCAGATCCAGCGCCATGTGGTGGTGTTACTGGCTCGAGCTTGATCTTAGCAACCATAATCACTCGCTTGGGCTTGACACCAGCTTTGCCAGCTACATTAGCTAGCTCCACTTCACGCTCGATAGCAGCAGCTACAGTATACCTGGCGCCAGCAGCATTTTGTTGCTGGGCGCCAGCGTCACCTCCGAGACGATCGATATCGCCGCCAGCGACGGGCGTCACGGGAGGCGGAGCCTGGAAAGAAAAACTTTTCAAAAATGAGATTGTAATTCGGTATTCGGAGATAGGCTGTGCTCGAACAAAGTGTGAAATTACTTTCCCCATCATCGTTTGCGAATTATTCATTCCATCTGACATACCGTGTCATGAAAATCATCCATGCAACTAGAAGATAGATGAGAATTGATTGATTGGACGAACCCTTGGTCGAGGGATATTAATAATTGTTGGTTGGCGTCTGGCAGCGTTAACAGTCTCATTGGCGGTCACTCTCTGCATAGCTCTGGCGCCAGGAGCTGAATTGGCGGCTACCGTAGTCGCGGCACTAGGAGGAGCTGCAATCATGTAACTTTTCACTCTTGATAAATCAAAGCAGATCGAGAACAATCGAGCAGGGGAATCTTGAAACAGAATTGACCAGTAGTGCTCTGAGCTGAGAGAGTGAGAAAATCAAGAGAGACAAAATTTATTGATCCACTGTTTTTACTTCTGCGTCTCTCCTTTTCCTCACTTTCTCGCTTTACAGTAGTCTGAGGCAGCGATCTCAGTAGTTATACACTGTGTTTGCACTGGTCTGACCACCGAATTTCTATTTAGGTTCTCATATCAAAAGTTCTCATATCAAGTTCTCATACAAAAACCGATATCGCTTGCGTCGGTTAACCATCGAACCCAAATTTGTACTTTATCGTAAAATTGTAATTTACTTTGTAAAAAGATGGCAAATAAATAAATAAATAAATAAATAAATAAATAAATAAATAAATAAATAAATAAATAAATAAATAAATAAATAAATAAATAAATAAATAAATAAATAAATAAATAAATAAATAAATAAATAAATAAATAAATATCCTAGGAAAGCGAGGAGGGTCTCATTGGCAAATGGAGAAAACTGTAGTTCTCACCATCTCAAACTGATTTCGTTGCTCTTTTTTCGGCTATATTCAGTTATCCGTACGGTACCATTATCCGTACGTTGAAACTACCGTAATCCATCGCATTTAAGGCGTACGGATAATGGTACCGTACGGATAACTGAATATAGCCCTTTTTTCTATGGTTCAGTTCCATAGAATCTCAAGCACCAGCGAGGGTAGGTGCCATGGAACGAGCATACTTCCAGAGCAAAGTACAAAACTACCGAGCCTCCGCTACTGTTACTCTGCTACTTTTCTATGAAAACGACGATATCCTACTACTTTTTATCGAATTTTGCGCAAAAGCAGTATAAGGAGGTGCTACAATCGGTAATCGGTGACCCCACCTCTCTGAAAGTATGGAAACGAGGCAAAAATTCGCCGAATCTGACCATGCTGAGGTATAGGCAGGATTGTGCGCGGAATCGCCATGAGGCCAGTCGTGGCTACGGGGCCTCGCCTGATCGTGTCCGCGACAGCATTCCTGAAGCACAAACTTAATTTTATTTGTATCAATTTATGATTTCTCGAGCAATTGTCTGTTCGAACTAAGCGACTTGTTTCCAGTATGCAACGCTGTTCCAAGCACGCGCCACAATAGAAGAGCGTGTATGACGAGGAGAGCATTTTTGTGACCCCAAATTTGACAGCGATCCAGTGGTGAGGAACGGTCGTTGCTTTGAAAGGTCGTGGTTCCGGGAACCCTTGAACCACAACTCCTGGACCAGAAACAAAGCCCTTCTCAACCTCGAGATGTCACAAAAGTCAAGAATCAGGCTGCATTTGACTATTAGTCAATAATGATGGGCAAGTGCCCGTTTGCAATGAATAACTGAACGAGTTCAAACCGATCGCATGTTACTAGCGCTCTTTCAATATTCTGAAATGCCGTGAGATACCTGAGCTGAGCGGCAGTAGTCGATAGTTGAACTAGGCACTGCTCAATGTCCTGCAGGTACTCTAGTGGTACGGTAATTGTTGCCATGTGCCGTTTCTCATTGGCCGGCCGCCAAATTACTGTAAGAAAACTGATTTCGGTGAGAGAGCGAGAGAGAGAGCACAACAGTTTTTTTTCTCAAATAGCAATTGGTGTTTGACCAATCTCAATTTTTGAAGTTGTAAGTAAACAATCCAGAATAACATTTATCAACAATCCAGAATAACATTTGAGGGTGTCCTTAACAGAAAGGGAAGGGGTGGGGGAATTGCAGCCGATAACTGTTCAGGGAAGTTTTACACTATTTTTTTGGCAACTGTGCATGATACAAGAACTTATTGATTGATTTGTTATTACTTGATTAGCTACATAAAAAAGAGACTAAGGATTATTTTTCGTCTAAAAAAATGGATTGGAAACACAAAAATATGGATATAATCGAAAATCCGTAACAACCAAAATCCGTACGTTGAAATTCCGACGGTATACGGTAGAAAGTAACGTACGGATTTCTGAACATATCTAAAAATATGAGAAGATTTGCAAAATTAGAAAAAAATGTCAAAATGGAAAAACAGGTTGCCCAGCTGGTAGTGGAGTGATGGAAAAATGAAAATGGACAAAGTAAATTGACAAAAATCTTGAAAATCAAATTGAAGAGCTGTGGTAGCAAAGAATTATGTCGCTGGGGGTCGTTTAGGAAGAAATGCGTAAAATGGTCATTACACTACTCTCCAATAGGGTTCCGAATTCAAGTACGATTTCAAGTACGCTTTCAAGTACGCGAAGAATTTTATTCAATCCTCGTTCGATTCGAGTGTTTCAGACTTGAAACAAGGCTTCCATCTTCTCGTACTTGAAAACGTACTGGGAATCGTACTTGAATTCGGAACCCTACTCTTCAATAGCGAGTTCTCCATGAGGTTTGGGTCTAATCAAGTGTGGAGCGAAGAATATACCAGATTGGGTTATTTAACTGTTGATTACAGATGGTGAGAGAATAATGAATAAAAACCGGTGGTAACAATGAATGAAAACCGGAGTCGCACGGACTATTCGCATTCTCAATTTTTTTCAAAAACAAAGCTGTTGAAACAAGGATAAGTAGAGAATCAAATAGAACAGGGAGTTTCAAAATCGTCTGAAAGCCTGGGCACAGCAACACACTTAGTGAAAATAAAATTAGAGATGATATCGATCACAGGATCTGTGACCCACAGCATTCATTAGCATTCCTCTAGTTGGGCGCGCGTAGAGCAACATCAACATCGCCTGAAAAATATTTCTCCAAAAACTTAATTTTTACTCTATGAGCTGTTCCACTTGAAATTTAGAAAAAACATCCGTTCCTGGACTTCCGTTGATATTGACAAAAAAATGTCAACCCTCACTACCAGTGATGGGCAGCGTATGTGACTAGAATTTCCAGAAAAAATTACGTAGGAGGGGGTGCGCGGAAGAATCGCGAAATTCAGGACCTACAGTAGTGCTATTATGAATTGTAGAGGGGAAATGCGAGATTATAGATAAAATTAGCGTTTTCGATCAAGATACAGTTGTTTTCGGAACAAAAATCTAAAAAAAAATCTTCATTTTTCTTGAAGAGAATACGTAGGAGGGGGGGGGG
>CAVOJK010000079.1:0-20688 GCA_963695495.1 Hololepta plana
AATAAAACTCTTCCAGAAGATGGCTTTTTCGTGTCACAACTTCCAGATACCGATTTTAATGAAGAATGCACGTGGACCCTTGTTTCTTCAAGTTTTGGAGTGGTACAGTAACTGAAATGAGCGAGTTTATGCCCAGAAAAACTAAAAAATGTGACATTTTTCTCTTTTTCTCGTTTCTTGTTGATACTAGAGCTTCGAGAACATCTAATTCGGATTCAGCGGCTAGAATTATGTACTGGGGATGTACGGCACCTAAATCCGAGCTGTCTGATTTTTTCATTTCTCGAGACACAATTTCAATAAAACTCTTCCAGAAGATGGCTTTTTCGTGTCACAACTTCCAGATACCGATTTTACTGAAGAATGCACGTGGAACCTTGTTTCTTCAAGTTTTGGAGTGGTACAGTAACTAAAATGAGCGAGTTTATGCCAGAAAAACTAAAAAATGTGACATCTTTCTCTTTTTCTCGTTTCTTGTTGGGACTAGAGCTTCGAGAACATCAAATTCGGATTCAGAGGCTAGAATTATGTACAAAGGGATGTACGGCACCTAAATCCGAGCTGTCTGATTTTTTCATTTCTCGTGAC
Organism: Hololepta plana; assembly: GCA_963695495.1. Lineage (NCBI taxonomy): Eukaryota > Metazoa > Arthropoda > Insecta > Coleoptera > Histeridae > Hololepta > Hololepta plana. Next base: position 589 of record CAVOJK010000079.1, read on the forward strand.
ACAATTCCAATAAAACTCTTCCAGAAGATGGCTTTTTCGTGTCACAACTTCCAGATACCGATTTTAATGAAGAATGCACGTGAAACCTTGTTTCTTGAAGTTTCGGAGTGGTACAGTAACTAAAATGAGCGAGTTTATGCCCAGAAAAACTAAAAAATGTGACATTTTTCTCTTTTTCTCGTTTCTTGTTGATACTAGAGCTTCGAGAACATCTAATTCGGATTCAGCGGCTAGAATTATGTACTGGGGGATGTACGGCACCTAAATCCGAGCTGTCTGGTTTTTTCATTTCTCGAGACACAATTTCAATAAAACTCTTCCAGAAGATGGCTTTTTCGTGTCACAACTTCCAGATACCGATTTTAATGAAGAATGCACGTGAAACCTTGTTTCTTGAAGTTTCGGAGTGGTACAGTAACTAAAATGAGCGAGTTTATGCCCAGAAAACTAAAAAATGTGACATTTTTCTCTTTTTCTCGTTTCTTGTTGATACTAGAGCTTCGAGAACATCTAATTCGGATTCAGCGGCTAGAATTATGTACTGGGGGATGTACGGCACCTGAATCCGAGCTGTCTGGTTTTTTCATTTCTCGAGACACAATTTCAATAAAACTCTTCCAGAAGATGGCTTTTTCGTGTCACAACTTCCAGATACCGATTTTAATGAAGAATGCACGTGAAACCTTGTTTCTTCAAGTTTTGGAGTGGTACAGTAACTGAAATGAGCGAGTTTATGCCCAGAAAAACTAAAAAATGTGACATTTTTCTCTTTTTCTCGTTTCTTGTTGATACTAGAGCTTCGAGAACATCTAATTCGGATTCAGCGGCTAGAATTATGTACTGGCGGATGTACGGCACCTAAATCCGAGCTGTCTGGTTTTTTCATTTCTCGAGACACAATTTCAATAAAACTCTTCCAGAAGATGGCTTTTTCGTGTCACAACTTCCAGATACCGATTTTAATGAAGAATGCACGTAGACCCTTGTTTCTTCAAGTTTTGGAGTGGTACAGTAACTGAAATGAGCGAGTTTATGCCTAGAAAAACTAAAAAATGTGACATTTTTCTCTTTTTCTCGTTTCTTGTTGGGACTAGAGCTTCGAGAACATCAAATTCGGATTCAGAGGCTAGAATTATGTACAAAGGGATGTACGGCACCCAAATCCGAGCTGTCTGATTTTTTCATTTCTCGAGACTCAATTTCAATAAAACTCTTCCAGAAGATGGCTTTTTCGTGTCACAACTTCCAGATACCGATTTTAATGAAGAATGCACGTGGACCCTTGTTTCTTCAAGTTTTGGATTGGTACAGTAACTAAAATGAGCGAGTTTATGCCCAGAAAAACTAAAAAATGTGACATTTTTCTCTTTTTCTCGTTTTTTGTTGATACTAGAGCTTCGAGAACATCTAATTCGGATTCAGCGGCTAGAATTATGTACTGGGGGATGTACGGCACCTAAATCCGAGCTGTCTGGTTTTTTCATTTCTCGAGACACAATTTCAATAAAACTCTTCCAGAAGATGGCTTTTTCGTGTCACAACTTCCAGATACCGATTTTAATGAAGAATGCACGTGGACCCTTGTTTCTTCAAGTTTTGGAGTGGTACAGTAACTAAAATGAGCGAGTTTATGCCCAGAAAAACTAAAAAATGTGACATTTTTCTCTTTTTCTCGTTTCTTGTTGATACTAGAGCTTCGAGAACATCTAATTCTGATTCAGCGGCTAGAATTATGTACTGTGGGATGTACGGCACCTAAATCCGAGCTGTCTGATTTTTTCATTTCTCGAGACACAATTTCAATAAAACTCTTCCAGAAGATGGCTTTTTCGTGTCACAACTTCCAGATACCGATTTTAATGAAGAATGCACGTGAAACCTTGTTTCTTGAAGTTTCGGAGTGGTACAGTAACTAAAATGAGCGAGTTTATGCCCAGAAAAACTAAAAAATGTGACATTTTTATCTTTTTCTCGTTTTTTGTTGATACTAGAGCTTCGAGAACATCAAATTCGGATTCAGCGGCTAGAATAAGGTACTGGGTGATGTACGGCACCTGAATCCGAGCTCTCTGATTTTTTCATTTTTCGAGACTCAATTTCAATAAAACTCTTCCAGAAGAAGGCTTTTTCGAGTCACAACGTTTAGATACCGATTTTAATGAAGAATGCACGTGAAACCTTGTTTCTTGAAGTTCTGGAGTGGTACAATAACTAAAATGAGCGAGTTTATGCCCAGAAAAACTAAAAAATGTGACATTTTTCTCTTTTTCTCGTTTCTTGTTGATACTAGAGCTTCGAGAACATCAAATTCGGATTCAGCGGCTAGAATTATGTACTGGGGGATGTACGGCACCTAAATCCGAGCTGTCTGATTTTTTCATTTCTCGAGACACAATTTCAATAAAACTCTTCCAGAAGATGGCTTTTTCGTGTCACAACTTCCAGATACCGATTTTAATGAAGAATGCACGTGGAACCTCGTTTCTTGAAGTTTCGGAGTGGTACAGTAACTAAAATGAGCGAGTTTATGCCCAGAAAAACTAAAAAATGTGACATTTTTCTCTTTTTCTCGTTTCTTGTTGAGACTAGAGCTTCGAGAACATCTAATTCGGATTCAGCGGCTAGAATTATGTACTGAGGGATGTACGGCACCTAAATCCGAGCTGTCTGATTTTTTCATTTCTCGAGACACAATTTCAATAAAACTCTTCCAGAAGATGGCTTTTTCGTGTCACAACTTCCAGATACCGATTTTAATGAAGAATGCACGTGGAACCTCGTTTCTTGAAGTTTCGGAGTGGTACAGTAACTAAAATGAGCGAGTTTATGCCCAGAAAAACTAAAAAATGTGACATTTTTCTCTTTTTCTCGTTTCTTGTTGAGACTAGAGCTTCGAGAACATCTAATTCGGATTCAGCGGCTAGAATTATGTACTGAGGGATGTACGGCACCTAAATCCGAGCTGTCTGATTTTTTCATTTCTCGAGACACAATTTCAATAAAACTCTTCCAGAAGATGGCTTTTTCGTGTCACAACTTCCAGATACCGATTTTAATGAAGAATGCACGTGAAACCTTGTTTCTTGAAGTTTCGGAGTGGTACAGTAACTAAAATGAGCGAGTTTATGCTCAGAAAAACTAAAAAATGTGACATTTTTCTCTTTTTCTCGTTTCTTGTTGATACTAGAGCTTCGAGAACATCTAATTCGGATTCAGCGGCTAGAATTATGTACTGGGGGATGTACGGCACCTAAATCCGAGCTGTCTGGTTTTTTCATTTCTCGAGACACAATTTCAATAAAACTCTTCCAGAAGATGGCTTTTTCGTGTCACAACTTCCAGATACCGATTTTAATGAAGAATGCACGTGGACCCTTGTTTCTTCAAGTTTTGGAGTGGTACAGTAACTAAAATGAGCGAGTTTATGCCCAGAAAAACTAAAAAATGTGACATTTTTCTCTTTTTCTCGTTTCTTGTTGATACTAGAGCTTCGAGAACATCTAATTCTGATTCAGCGGCTAGAATTATGTACTGTGGGATGTACGGCACCTAAATCCGAGCTGTCTGATTTTTTCATTTCTCGAGACACAATTTCAATAAAACTCTTCCAGAAGATGGCTTTTTCGTGTCACAACTTCCAGATACCGATTTTAATGAAGAATGCACGTGAAACCTTGTTTCTTGAAGTTTCGGAGTGGTACAGTAACTAAAATGAGCGAGTTTATGCCCAGAAAAACTAAAAAATGTGACATTTCCATCTTTTTCTCGTTTTTTGTTGATACTAGAGCTTCGAGAACATCAAATTCGGATTCAGCGGCTAGAATAAGGTACTGGGTGATGTACGGCACCTGAATCCGAGCTCTCTGATTTTTTCATTTTTCGAGACTCAATTTCAATAAAACTCTTCCAGAAGAAGGCTTTTTCGAGTCACAACGTTTAGATACCGATTTTAATGAAGAATGCACGTGAAACCTTGTTTCTTGAAGTTCTGGAGTGGTACAATAACTAAAATGAGCGAGTTTATGCCCAGAAAAACTAAAAAATGTGACATTTTTCTCTTTTTCTCGTTTCTTGTTGATACTAGAGCTTCGAGAACATCAAATTCGGATTCAGCGGCTAGAATTATGTACTGGGGGATGTACGGCACCTAAATCCGAGCTGTCTGATTTTTTCATTTCTCGAGACACAATTTCAATAAAACTCTTCCAGAAGATGGCTTTTTCGTGTCACAACTTCCAGATACCGATTTTAATGAAGAATGCACGTGGAACCTCGTTTCTTGAAGTTTCGGAGTGGTACAGTAACTAAAATGAGCGAGTTTATGCCCAGAAAAACTAAAAAATGTGACATTTTTCTCTTTTTCTCGTTTCTTGTTGGGACTAGAGCTTCGAGAACATCTAATTCGGATTCAGCGGCTAGAATTATGTACTGAGGGATGTACGGCACCTAAATCCGAGCTGTCTGATTTTTTCATTTCTCGAGACACAATTTCAATAAAACTCTTCCAGAAGATGGCTTTTTCGTGTCACAACTTCCAGATACCGATTTTAATGAAGAATGCACGTGAAACCTTGTTTCTTGAAGTTTCGGAGTGGTACAGTAACTAAAATGAGCGAGTTTATGCCCAGAAAAACTAAAAAATGTGACATTTTTCTCTTTTTCTCGTTTCTTGTTGATACTAGAGCTTCGAGAACATCTAATTCGGATTCAGCGGCTAGAATTATGTACTGGAGGATGTACGGCACCTAAATCCGAGCTGTCTGATTTTTTCATTTCTCGAGACACAATTTCAATAAAACTCTTCCAGAAGATGGCTTTTTCGTGTCACAACTTCCAGATACCGATTTTAATGAAGAATGCACGTGGAACCTCGTTTCTTGAAGTTTCGGAGTGGTACAGTAACTAAAATGAGCGAGTTTATGCCCAGAAAAACTAAAAAATGTGACATTTTTCTCTTTTTCTCGTTTCTTGTTGGGACTAGAGCTTCGGGAACATCTAATTCGGATTCAGCGGCTAGAATTATGTACTGAGGGATGTACGGCACCTAAATCCGAGCTGTCTGATTTTTTCATTTCTCGAGACACAATTTCAATAAAACTCTTCCAGAAGATGGCTTTTTCGTGTCACAACTTCCAGATACCGATTTTAATGAAGAATGCACGTGAAACCTTGTTTCTTGAAGTTTCGGAGTGGTACAGTAACTAAAATGAGCGAGTTTATGCCCAGAAAAACTAAAAAATGTGACATTTTTCTCTTTTTCTCGTTTCTTGTTGATACTAGAGCTTCGAGAACATCTAATTCTGATTCAGCGGCTAGAATTATGTACTGTGGGATGTACGGCACCTAAATCCGAGCTGTCTGATTTTTTCATTTCTCGAGACACAATTTCAATAAAACTCTTCCAGAAGATGGCTTTTTCGTGTCACAACTTCCAGATACCGATTTTAATGAAGAATGCACGTGAAACCTTGTTTCTTGAAGTTTCGGAGTGGTACAGTAACTAAAATGAGCGAGTTTATGCCCAGAAAAACTAAAAATGTGACATTTCCATCTTTTTCTCGTTTTTTGTTGATACTAGAGCTTCGAGAACATCAAATTCGGATTCAGCGGCTAGAATAAGGTACTGGGTGATGTACGGCACCTGAATCCGAGCTCTCTGATTTTTTCATTTTTCGAGACTCAATTTCAATAAAACTCTTCCAGAAGAAGGCTTTTTCGAGTCACAACGTTTAGATACCGATTTTAATGAAGAATGCACGTGAAACCTTGTTTCTTGAAGTTCTGGAGTGGTACAATAACTAAAATGAGCGAGTTTATGCCCAGAAAAACTAAAAAATGTGACATTTTTCTCTTTTTCTCGTTTCTTGTTGATACTAGAGCTTCGAGAACATCAAATTCGGATTCAGCGGCTAGAATTATGTACTGGGGGATGTACGGCACCTAAATCCGAGCTGTCTGATTTTTTCATTTCTCGAGACACAATTTCAATAAAACTCTTCCAGAAGATGGCTTTTTCGTGTCACAACTTCCAGATACCGATTTTAATGAAGAATGCACGTGGAACCTCGTTTCTTGAAGTTTCGGAGTGGTACAGTAACTAAAATGAGCGAGTTTATGCCCAGAAAAACTAAAAAATGTGACATTTTTCTCTTTTTCTCGTTTCTTGTTGGGACTAGAGCTTCGAGAACATCTAATTCGGATTCAGCGGCTAGAATTATGTACTGAGGGATGTACGGCACCTAAATCCGAGCTGTCTGATTTTTTCATTTCTCGAGACACAATTTCAATAAAACTCTTCCAGAAGATGGCTTTTTCGTGTCACAACTTCCAGATACCGATTTTAATGAAGAATGCACGTGAAACCTTGTTTCTTGAAGTTTCGGAGTGGTACAGTAACTAAAATGAGCGAGTTTATGCCCAGAAAAACTAAAAAATGTGACATTTTTCTCTTTTTCTCGTTTCTTGTTGATACTAGAGCTTCGAGAACATCTAATTCGGATTCAGCGGCTAGAATTATGTACTGGAGGATGTACGGCACCTAAATCCGAGCTGTCTGATTTTTTCATTTCTCGAGACACAATTTCAATAAAACTCTTCCAGAAGATGGCTTTTTCGTGTCACAACTTCCAGATACCGATTTTAATGAAGAATGCACGTGGAACCTCGTTTCTTGAAGTTTCGGAGTGGTACAGTAACTAAAATGAGCGAGTTTATGCCCAGAAAAACTAAAAAATGTGACATTTTTCTCTTTTTCTCGTTTCTTGTTGGGACTAGAGCTTCGGGAACATCTAATTCGGATTCAGCGGCTAGAATTATGTACTGAGGGATGTACGGCACCTAAATCCGAGCTGTCTGATTTTTTCATTTCTCGAGACACAATTTCAATAAAACTCTTCCAGAAGATGGCTTTTTCGTGTCACAACTTCCAGATACCGATTTTAATGAAGAATGCACGTGAAACCTTGTTTCTTGAAGTTTCGGAGTGGTACAGTAACTAAAATGAGCGAGTTTATGCCCAGAAAAACTAAAAAATGTGACATTTTTCTCTTTTTCTCGTTTCTTGTTGATACTAGAGCTTCGAGAACATCTAATTCGGATTCAGCGGCTAGAATTATGTACTGGGGAATGTACGGCACCTAAATCCGAGCTGTCTGATTTTTTCATTTCTCGAGACACAATTTCAATAAAACTCTTCCAGAAGATGGCTTTTTCGTGTCACAACTTCCAGTGTAGCTAAGAAGCTACTTTACCCGCACTTCATGGTATACGGTAGGAATACTGCATACACTTTTGTGTACGCTCCCGCTACAAGAGACTCCCACCCAGAATAAAATTACAGTACTCGCGAAGACGCCAGCCGGTTCAGCCGCAAGTGTTTTCTTTTAGACATCCCATTCCCTCCGTCGTTATAACAACGTTTTAAACACATCTTTTCCTCTTTTGTACTTTTATCAACAAGCCGTACTTCCACTCTCATTTTACCTTGACCTTTGATTATGTCACCCGCTTGAGCAATTGTTGCAATACCCGCGAACTCTACCTCGCTGTTCCCGCGAACTACACCACAAAAATCGGCCCTCTCAGCACAGCCTCATTCTTGTTAGAGAGCTCCATATAGCTCTCTAGCCCGTCAACAGGCTACGAAAGAGCCGCTTCAGCTCCGTCTGACAAGCTGTTCAGACCATCGAACGCCGGTTTGTAAATTACCATCCTTTTCCCATGAAACTCCTGTATACACTGAACATTCCTTTCAATCACGAAGAAATCATCATCACCAAACCTTTTCCAGACTACGGTCTCCGAAGGTAGCCTAGGGCGCCGACCATACTGCTGTCCAGCACAAGCACATCAAGTACCAGCCTCCCATCAGCTAACAGTCGCTATCACAGTAAGAATCTTCACTCTTATCCTACCTCCTGATATAATGATACGCTCATGCGAATTCTCATCGAATCACTATTGAAACCTTACCAAAAGAAACCCACCCTTGACATAATCACATTCTTGCTATTCAGTTCGTCGTCGCCACCCACAACTGCCCCGACGATAAGCTCCAGCTCTAGGATCACAAGCTCGTCGTCGCCATCATCGACAATTGGCTCTATATGAAGTGAGACAGCCCAACCTACCCTCCAAACGTTCAGTATAATCGAGTCCTTCGAAACTCCCCAAGCAATCGTGACATACACCCCACCATCCACAACCAAAACCAAGCCAACTCCATACAACAACCATCACATCTTCCTTCCTCATCTCCCAGCATCAACTCCTCCATCCACATATCTATTGTAACAGCTGGTAATAATGCTCTGAAAGACACATCTTTGTTGTTTCCATAATTTAAATTGAGAAATACACGTAATAAAGTCTACTGTTCTTTACTTCTTCAGTGTTTATAAAGACTACACCAGCTTTACTCATCGGAAGAGAGAGGAGAGAGAAGAGATTAAGGCGAGCTACAACAATTGACATCGAGTGAGAGACAGAATTCAGGCAGTTGTCAAATAGAATTCTCTTTCTTTTCGCACATGGTGCATACGTCCAAATAATAAGCCGACTAATACCGCGTGGCTCTCTACTCTCCCCACACACTACTTCCACGAACTCTTCACCATCACCTTCGGCCTACTACCCAATTCAAGTAAGCAAATACAGTCAAACAGAATCATGACAAATATATTTGAAGGACTCGATCATGCGAATAAGGAGACTAGTAGGTCCAACAGATCCACCCTCACTCGTGTATACAACACAACCATCGATAAGGTACTGGAGGCAAAAACCATCTTGAATGACGACGACTTCGTAGTGACCGACGAATCTCGAAAAAAGGTAAAACGACTACAAAGAGACCTCAAGGACCAATACAGAAACTACGAGGCAGCCAAAGATGGCTGGCTATCTCACCTCAAAAACACAGTTCTGGATAGCGGTCGAGTAGAAGAATACAATGATGAGGTAATCGTTATGAGCAGATACTTCGATCAAGAGGGTACACAAGACTTATCATATCTTCCACATTTACTAAAACAGGAATGTAAGAATCTAATCGAAGCCCTAGAAGAAATAGTCAACCCACCTCTACCACCGCCACCTGGTCCAGCGTCACAGAACCAACCACTACCTCCGCCACCGATCCAGCCAGGTCACAATCAGCCACCCACATTCGCGCATCAACAGCCACAATACATCTACGTGCCCCAACGCGAAAATCTCGCTATTGAACCTATCAAGCTTCCATTCTTTTCGGGGAAAATAGAAGAGTGGCAAGAGTTTCACGAACTTTTCCGCGAACTAATACACAACAGTAGTCGTTCGAATATCGAAAAATTCGCATTTCTCAAAAGACAACTTCTTGGCCAAGCAGCAGACTGCATCTCTGCAATACCCACTAGTGGAGACAACTATACAACCGCTTACGACAAACTCATTACAACATACGGTACGACAGCATACAACAGACGAGCAGCAATAAAACGCTTCCAACAAATGACAGCAAACACAGACGATCGTAGTCAACTGAAACTAGCGCACGATCTGGAAGCGACGTTACAGATACTGAGAAAGTTGAACGAGCCAATTAATTCCGGGTTATACATGAATGTCATCCTATCCAAATTAAGTCCAGAGGTAGAGAGAACTGCTACACAACTACTAGCCCACAATGACGACGATGAGCTCCCTGATACCATATATGTACTACAACACATCCAATCGACTCTACAAGATAAAATACACTATGCTGAGATCAACCCGCACAGACCCCAGACTACACCCAACTTCCAAATCAGTCACGAACCCGACCGACGTAGATCTATACCATCACTAGTACACAATCAGCCGAGACAGTTCAATCGCCAGCACAACAACAATCAGAGACCGCAGTTCAACAATCACCACCCCAATAATGCGTACCACAATCAGGGCCGCAACATACGACAAGACCCCACACAAGCCATTAACCTGATAAGTGAAGCAAATAGCTTAGTACGACCCTGGACCGCCACTGTCTCGATACATCACCACCAATCAAATGAAATTGAGAAAGCGGTAGCTATACTGGACACTGGATCGACAACCACTCTGATAGCCAAATCACTAGCACAAAGACTACAATTACCTATTATCCGCAAAACAAATACACGTCTATTAGGTATTCATGGCAAATCAGATGGCAACAAACAATATGAAGTATCGGTACTCACCATCGACACAAAAACCGGACCAGTACAAATCGAAGCATTATGGGTACCAGACACCATCGTAAGCAGATTCAAAGCATACACTCTCGAGAGAGAAGATCAGCTTCGCATCAAAGAATCACGAATGGAAGTCACAACCCCTTGCACTGGAAATCTAGTACAACCACTCATACTGTTCAATTCTACAGTAGTATCCAAGCTTCTAAAAGTAGGCAACACACAAGATCCGCCATTCCAAGACCTGCCCAGCGGGCTGATGATTGCTAATACGTCCATTGGACACATCGTATCAGGAGAAACACGAACACATAAAGATCCACCCGTACGAACAGTGATGTACATAAATGACGACTACTTGGCCCTCAAAGAGAACATCGAAATCTATATAGCAATCCATAAGCAAGACGACGACAATACTCCAGAGAAAGTGTTGAAAGAACTTGAGGATAAGAAGACCGTAGCTCACATGGATGAAACTATGCAACACGACGGTACGCGATACGTAGCAAACTTCCACACAAAAGAAAACTTGAAATGTGTAGGAACCAACTACAACATGTCCATATGTCGATTAATCTCTACGCTTTCCTCACTACACTACACAATTACAAGCATACGATGATATCATCAAAGACCAACTGAGTAAAGGATTTATTGAAAAGGTAGAAGTACCAAATCAATACACTGGCATATTACACTATCTCCCACATCAAGCAGTTCTTCGAAGCGAGAAGTCTTCCACACCATTACGGATCGTATACGATGGAGGAGCAAGAGAGAAAGGTCACATTTCCCTCAACGAGGCTCTGTCAAGCGGGCCAAATATGCTAATCCGTATCCTCCCAACTCTCATACGAGCCAGATCTCAAAAATTTCTCATTTCCGCGGACGTAGCTAAAGCCTTCCTCCAAATAGGTGTAACAGCTAATCAGAGAGACATGCTACGCTTTCTCTGGGTGAAGGACCTATCGAAACCGCCATCAAAAGACAATACGGAAGTCTACCGATTCACTAGAGTACCCTTCGGCCTCATTCAGAGCCCATTCATCCTCAACTACTGTATAGCCTCACATATCAACAAGATCATTGTCAACAACGAATCTGAGGAAGAAAAGGCATTGCTACGAAAAGCCCTCGAATTGATATATGTCGATAATGTGCTCATTCCCACTGATTCCATAAGCCCCACAACGTACGAAACTCTGAAACACGCTTTCACATCGCAAGGCATGAATCTCAGAGACTTTCAATCCAACAACGACGAGTTCAGAAACTCACTACCGGAGGAAGACCGTAACAAAGATCATCAACTATCCTTGCTAGGAATAAAATGGAACGCACACACAGACAAAATCATCATGGAGATAAAGATTCCCAAGGGTTGCACTACGAAAAGACAGATGCTGAGCGGCGTAGCAGCACAATTCGACCCGTTAGGCCTATTAAATGCATTGCTTATATCACCCAAAGCCTTTGTACAGTCATTATGGATAACAAAAACCACATGGGACGAACAGATCGAGTCCAAAAAGGTCGAAGAGTGGGAAAAACTCGTATCCGAGATAAACGATTTCAAACTAGAATTCCCAAGGCTCAATATCGATCCACAGAACAACGTCATTCACTTGGTCCTCTTCACTGACGCATCGGCGAAAGCCAAAGCGAGTGCAATTTATTCAATTAATAAAGGAGGACCTGCTCTGATTTGTTCGAAACTGAAACTAGCCCAAGTACAGCAAAAACCTACAATTCCAAAACTAGAACTCGACGCGCTATGCATGGGAATGTTTTCTCTAGCTGAGACAGCAGAAACTCTAGCAAAAGAATACCCAAAAACTCCATTTCTATTCCACGTATACAACGACTCAGCCACAGTACTTCATTGGTTGAAAGACGAAGGACAATACAAGATGGGCCCTTTTGTATCCAATCGTATCAAGGCAATAAGGAAAGCCGAAACGACGCTAGGGAAGCTAGGTATACTCAATACCCCGCGCTATGTCCGTTCTGCAGACAACCCAGCTGATCATGCGACGAGAGGCCTAACAGCCGAGACCGTATCCTCCCCCGAACACTCATGGTGGAAAGGTCCCAAATGGCTAACCCAAGACGTCTCTGAATGGCCTGCAGAAACTCTCCCACATGAAAACAGTACGGACCATATAATAGCTTACACTATAACCCTCAGCAATACTGAGCAGGAGAATCTCGAACCATTTTTGGATCTGACGAAGTACTCATCGGTGAAGAAAGCAGTCAACACTCTCGCCTACACTCTACGTTACTTTCAGGTGTGGAAAAACCGCACCAAGAAGCTAGCACCCAGTCCCGAAGCAACAACCCCACTGACCCAATCAGAGAAATATGAGGCGTACTGCTTGATCATACGAGACGTTCAACGAAACATCGACAAGAATCACCCACTCGTGAAATCCAAACGCCTCCAACTCGATCCAGATGGAATATGGAGAGGTGCATCAGTCAGACTAGAGAAATCAGGCCTTCCAGATAACACTATTCACCCAATCTACATTCCACATAAAGAGGGTAAAGCATTCACAAATCTCGCCGCTTTCTCCCACCACCACTCTATGTATCACGCTGGGACAAATACGATGATGAATGAACTGAAAACGAACTACTGGATGCCACGAGCACGCAATACCATCAACAAAATAGTACGAAATTGCTTCCAATGTCAGAAATTCAATGCCAAACCGTTTCGTTATCCACCCACTCCTGCACTCATACACGAAAGAGTTTCTCCATCAAGACCTTTCCAGTTTTGCAGTCTCGATCATATGGGTCCGTTCACTGTAAAAGAAGGAGAAAAACGCTGGATATTGATAATCACATGCTTATGCACCAGAGCTACTCACCTCGAAATAAGCCCATCTCTAGATACAAAAACATTCCTAAATGCTTTCAGAAGATTCGTAGCTCGCAGAGGAGTCCCAGAACGAGTGCATTCAGATGGAGCAAAAACTTTCAAGGCAGCGTACACTATCCTACAAGCTGGGAAAACTGAATATCTCGACGAGACAATCTCGTCAGCCTTCCCTTCAATCCAGCTAACTTGGAAATTCAACATCCCACATGCTCCATGGCAAGGAGGACTACACGAACGTCTCATCCGAATATTCAAAAATTCCTTCAACAAGTCCATAGGCAGAAAACGGATATCAGACGACCAATTCGCCACGATCACAACTGAAATTGAAGGATGCATCAACTCCAGGCCCATGTCATACGTCCCTGCTGATTCAGAATACGAAACTGACCACATGATCATAAGACCCTGCGATTTTATCGCACAAAACATGAAAGTCACAGTACCGTTTCCATCTCGTATGATTGAGAACGACGACGAATACATTCCTCCTTCGGAACTCAATCCTACCACAGAATCTATCGTACGCAGTCTGAAACAGATCAAGAAGACGACAGACGAGTTCTGGAACACCCTCTGGTATTTGCCACAGATCTGTCCACAGACGTACTGACAGATCGAAGTCCAGGTCTGTGCGCAGATCTGTGAGAACGTCTGTACAGACATCTGTGGGCGTTCATCTGTGGACAGATCTGCGTTAGTCTGTGAAAATTACAGATATCTGTGAAACGCTCACCTGTTCTTGATTTTCACAGACATCTGTGATTCAAAAATCTGGACACTTTTGGTATTCCCCGTTACGTTCTGACTATCTTTATTCAACATTCAAATTATATTTCGCATCTCACCAATCTTACAACAAACGCTTTTTCTCGACAAAAAATACACTAATTGGAGAACACAAACGTGATACAATCATTTCAAAATCTTCTTTGATTGACGAGAGGTGAAGCATTCACGTATTTTGTGCACAATACAAACATGACAAATGCATGATGAGATAACAAGCAACAAAACTGATAACAGAAAAGTATAAAAAACGAAGAAAGAAACGTTCGCACTGCCGTAGTCGTGAAAGAATTCAGAACGCGGGGAGGAGGCGCGTGTAGAAGATCTGAAATGAACATATTTAGCAGTCTCAAAGTACCGTACTCAAAATAAATGAGAAAAACCCTATTTAGTAGTAGTCAAGTACTGTAGGAAGTGAACAATAAAACAGCTGCATCTCATATTTTCCAGAAAATTCCCAAAACATAGATAGATGGATAGAGAAAGCAGAATAAGAGTGGAAACGAGAATACTCAGTTACCTTCGAATGGCATTCAGAAATAATTAGGCATACAAAAAAATCTGCGATAGCTACCGTACACCCAAAAGTGGAACAACATTCTTGTTCTGCAGATTACCGGATTCGAAAATCATCATTGGAAGATGGAGCTCCCTTGTCTATCCGAAAAAAATGAAAGTGACTTTACCGTAACCCGAACAGTTTCCACGACAATTTAATCGGAAAGTGGCTTCTTGAAGGATATGGAGTAAATTTATTTTTCGTCAGAATCGATACACCAATTCAAGTTTTGTATTACGGTAGCTGATGATTTTTTAACATGTGTTGGAAAATAACTTCAAACAAATTCCAGACGAATTTGAGCGAAGATTTTCACAAACATACTCTTCAAAGTTTGTTCCACTAATTTTTACGGTAAAAATTTCACCCCAGGTTGGAAAAGAAGAAATTCCAGACTAATCGCAGGATTTACTGTGTACTTGATGGAAACTATTCCTCCCCGAGATAGAAACATGGGGAAAATGTTGACTCATGAGTGAATTTATGAGAAAACTTCCCCACCGACAGGAGCAAGAAAAGATCCCACAAACCTCACAGTAAGGCAGATTGCGCCATCAGCGGCAGCCTCAACAGTGAGACCTGAAAATTCATTTTGAAACACACTTCTCGAGCCACTTTCCTATGTGAAAACTCGAATTTTCTGATGTGAGAAACACATTCAACAATATTCCAGTGAAGATCTGGAGAAAAGTACCGTCACCAAGACGAAGATACAGAGGAATTGATGTTTTTGAAATCTCTAATCCTTTCACTCTGAATGAAGTCGGAATTATTCTCGAGAGAACGAAATTTTCTAGGGTATAGAAACTGGAATTGCACTCTCTCTTGAGTCCATTTTTTAGGCAATTTCTCACCTTTGACTTTGCGGTGCGCGCAACGAAGTCGCGCAGATCATCAGGTAGGAAGTTGGGCGACTGAATCATTTTATTTTGTCAGTTTGTTCAGTGTAAAACTACTCAAGTCCTCGCCAGTCTACTGTAAGGCGGAAGCGTGTAAAAAAGACGCAGAAGCGTAATGGGGAATCAGTTACGTTGTGGGATGACATGGGAACGTTTATTTCTCCGTGAATCCAAAAAAGAAACATTAAAGAAAACGGGTTCCGGAAGTTTTCAGTACAGAAAATTTATTTGTAGACATACGGAATCTTTCGAAGTCTCACAAACTAACTTTTAGAAATAGAAAAATAGAAAGCTGGGATAAACGAAAAAACGCACAACTATCAAAGACGCGTAGCCGCTTGCCAACAGCAGAGATCGCTCGAACACTGTAAAATTTCATTTAAGCCAAACGATTTTCACAGCAAAAATTCTAAGAAAACCCTACTGATTAACTTGTGAGATGACGAGTGAACGAACTTCAGCAGCAGAAAATATGTCTACGAGAGAAATTCATGTTTTTGAGTTGAAAATTAGGTAAAAATTTTCTTTAGTGGACAAAATTTTTCTCGTGAACACAAACTGAAATCAAAATACTTCTATTTTTACTACCACAATTAGAGTAAAGTGCGACGTTCGAATCGCCTTAATCAGTGAAGACTGAAAAATTCGCTCCACCAACCTCTGTAGTAGTCTCCCGCAACGACGCGCGCAACTCATCGCACGACCGATCTGCAAAAGGACTATTTGATAATCTTAGGGAAAATTTTGAACTTATCTTTTGCTTAAAACTGTGTCAAGTTATAAGAGTCACCCCATGTTTAGCGAAATTATTCGGACTAATAAATGATATCATCTGAACGTTCTAAAAATCAGCAAAAAAGAACTTCGAAAAACTTCTAGAGACGTGGAAAATGTGCAAATATTCACTGATGTTGAACTCCTCTCACATCCAATTTGGTTCTGACTATTCACAAGAATAGGAAATATATGTTTTTGTATCTCTCTCCCTCTCAAACTCGGAAACTCAAACACAAAGTCCCTCACCTTGAAAAAGTGTAGATCGTCGACGCACTGCTCCATCTAACAGAGAAGAGCCCAAGACGATCGCTGAATTTCGTACTTACATAAAGATGAGTTTATTCATTGAACGACGATTCGAACGTTTCAGAGAAATTCAAGGGACGACTGTCTGCAGAGATGTCGACTGACGTTAAGTTACAGTAACCGGAATAACAAACTGTACGACGAGGCAACACTACAACTGCCTCGATATGCATGACAACCCGAGTTTTTGATTCATACAATCTGCTTAGTGATTTTTCAAACAAAACAAACTAACAATCTAAGGAGTTTCGTCGGCTCACACTTGAGGTTTCTAGTTCAGAGAGTAAAGAAATAAACTACGACCAGAACAATCACCCGGCAGATTGGTAATGAAACAGATTGGTAAACAGGCAGATTGGTAATGAAACTTACTATGTTTTTGCTGCTTGACGAGCTTGTACTCTACAGGGCTCCCGTTAAATGCTTACCTGAATCAGCAAAACTATCACACCTTTTTCTAAAAGCCGAACCATCAATTATCAAAAATCACTCCATCTTTCTCACCTCGTTTTGTCTTCCCCTCTCCATATTTCTTTATTTCTTTCTCTCTCCATTTCTCTCTGTCCTCTATCCATTATTCTCATTCACGATATTTATTGTGTCTCCAAATTTCAGGCTTCTTCTCCTCTCTTTTGTTTTTGAACATCCCCATCCTCCCCATGTCAGATTAACTCACAACACTGCTGGAGACCGCTCCTCATCGTCGTGGACCGATCCTTGCATGCCTGAAAGATAAATAGACAGTCATAGATCCATGAAAATTGAGAAAAGCGACGAAATAAAACGAAAATTTGCAAGAAATCATCGAGTCACTGTCAATCGATATGACTCCTCTGCGTCTCTGAGTGTCTCATTTTTGGGTGCCCCAGCAACCCACAGATATCTGTAGTCTGTGGCTACGGTAGCCACATCTGTGAGCAGATCTGTGTGGCTACTCTGCATCTCTGCTCTTTCACTTCTCGGGCGTTCTCACTTCCACATACATCTGTGCCTGCATTCACAGACGACAGACGTCTGTGAGACAGCTACAGATCTGTTTCAGATCTGTGGCAAATACCAGAGCCTGGAGAGGACAATACCTCACCACGCTACGAGACACGACAACAATCACCCCACTCACCAATCAAGAACACGCGCAAAATCTGCCGAAAACAGGACAACTCGTCCTCCTGGAGGACCCCAATGAAGCAATTCCCCGCTCATCCTGGAAACTAGCTCGTATCATTTCCTTATCTACACGCTCTGCTATGCTCCAATCCTCGACAGGAAGAATAGTAGAATATCCACTCAACAAAATATACAATCTAGAGTTACAAACCGCTCTTCTCACCCCTCAGTAAACCCTTGTAAGCACCCTCAGTAAAACCTACACTCCTGTACCACACAGTTTCGATAATCAAAATCTATAAAATAAATTCCACTACGTTTCACACCCAATCAAGGCCCTACTCTCTTCAAAACGTCCCGCGATAAGGGATGTAAACATCCACCACTCAATTTGTTATTTTGCAGATGGACGATCACAACAACGGCAAAGAATCGGACACATCATTCGAAGACATAATGCGACAGGCCAAACGAGACTTCAGCGACTCTTCGGGCGACGGTGACAAGCAACACGAATCGATGTCAGAAGACGGAGAGCATTCGCTGAAGAGCGAACACGTCGAAGTGCTAGCTGAGATCACGGAACCCGTATCCTCTCATATCGCACCCGCTGTAGATATTATTTCGTCACCTTCCCCTGTTGTCGATCACAATGGCCAACCAGTCCTTACTGTAAATACCACCTCATCAACGGATATTCCTCCTACGGCTAAGACCTTTTCAGACGCTCCGCCCACTAAGAAGCCTAAATTCAGAGAAGACCCGAACCCACAGCCCAATCCCAGCATGTTCCGAATCCCCAAACACAACAAGCACCCTACTGACAAGAGCAAGCTGACCGTCCCCCCTGTTCACCCACAATCCCGCAATATCTCGTGTCAAACTATACAGAAAGGTGTACACAATGTGTTTGTAACAGGCCCCTCAAAGCAGTCTCACTCTTCTATGTCTTTCCCAACTAAGTTCACCGAAACTGACATCGACCGTATCGCTGCCAAAGTTGCGAATCGTGTCCTTGACAAAATACTCCCTCAGTTCGACCGTATACACGATTGCGTAGAGAACGCTATGGATGCGCAGACCATGGCCAGTGATAAACTGCATGATATCTCTCAAAAGTGCGACAATATCATCAACAAGACTATGCACAGATATGATCCCAGCCTACATTCCAAGAAACCGCTCATCTCTCATGCTCATCCTACTCTCCCTCACACACAATCACCTTAACCTCTCATGTCCACCACCATCAATCCGCCTTACCCTTCAACGGATACGAAGCGTCATCGAAGTGACGTAGACACGATCCCACCTCCTCCTATTCTCTATTGTCATTTGTGCCACCGTCGCAATCATAACACCCACAACTGTCTCATTCCAAGAACACCTCGAGAAAAGATTCGCATCTTGATTGATTCCCAGATCTGTATCGTTTGTCTTCAACGTACCTATGGCCCACATCACAATTGTAACAAGACGTTGTGCACAAAGTGCGGTCTCCCAGGCCATCATGCTTGCCTTTGTGCTTACTAGTTTCGTAGGCCCTGTCTTGTGAGGCCCGAGTGTAGCTAAGAAGCTACTTTACCCACACTTCATGGTATACGGTAGGAATACTGCATACACTTTTGTGTACGCTCCCGCTACAAGAGACTCCCACCCAGAATAAAATTACAGTACTCGCGAAGACGCCAGCCGGTTCAGCCGCAAGTGTTTTCTTTTAGACATCCCATTCCCTCCGTCGTTATAACAACGTTTTAAACACATCTTTTCCTCTTTTGTACTTTTATCAACAAGCCGTACTTCCACTCTCATTTTACCTTGACCTTTGATTATGTCACCCGCTTGAGCAATTGTTGCAATACCCGCGAACTCTACCTCGCTGTTCCCGCGAACTACACCACAAAAATCGGCCCTCTCAGCACAGCCTCATTCTTGTTAGAGAGCTCCATATAGCTCTCTAGCCCGTCAACAGGCTACGAAAGAGCCGCTTCAGCTCCGTCTGACAAGCTGTTCAGACCATCGAACGCCGGTTTGTAAATTACCATCCTTTTCCCATGAAACTCCTGTATACACTGAACATTCCTTTCAATCACGAAGAAATCATCATCACCAAACCTTTTCCAGACTACGGTCTCCGAAGGTAGCCTAGGGCGCCGACCATACTGCTGTCCAGCACAAGCACATCAAGTACCAGCCTCCCATCAGCTAACAGTCGCTATCACAGTAAGAATCTTCACTCTTATCCTACCTCCTGATATAATGATACGCTCATGCGAATTCTCATCGAATCACTATTGAAACCTTACCAAAAGAAACCCACCCTTGACATAATCACATTCTTGCTATTCAGTTCGTCGTCGCCACCCACAACTGCCCCGACGATAAGCTCCAGCTCTAGGATCACAAGCTCGTCGTCGCCATCATCGACAATTGGCTCTATATGAAGTGAGACAGCCCAACCTACCCTCCAAACGTTCAGTATAATCGAGTCCTTCGAAACTCCCCAAGCAATCGTGACATACACCCCACCATCCACAACCAAAACCAAGCCAACTCCATACAACAACCATC
>CAVOJK010000080.1:0-19581 GCA_963695495.1 Hololepta plana
GATCCATGTACTTGTAAGCCTACAATGTAGGATAACTCTTGATAATACCGTGGAAAATTCTGCAAGTTATAAATAAATAAATAAATAAAAGTTTATCTTTAGCTGATATGGTGAAAATGTTACAGGTTAATAGCGTGGTGATAAAAAGCTAAGGACAGTAAGTAGACTAGAAATATAAAAGAAGGTTACTATTTACTATTAAAATTATTTTCTCAATTTGAGTGGAGGTTAGGGAAAGTTTGGGGGCGGTGGGGGTGGGGGTTGAGAGTGTAAATTGTCAAAAATGAGTTTTGAAGTTACGGATGTTGGAGGCGGTAACTGTTTCCGAGGGGAGCGTGTTCCATGTCACAAGTGTACGGTTGGGTAAGAAATTGTGGGATCGATTAGAGAGGGGAGGGACTGCGCTGCGGCGCTGGAGGGGATGGGAGTGGCGGAGGGAGGCAGCTCTGGGTGGGGGGAGGGAAAAGAGATCGTTTTGGGTGTCGAGGTCGCCGTGGATGATGCTGTACGTTGTGCACATGTCGATAAGTTTCCTTCGAGTAGAGAGTTCTGAGAGGTTCATAATTTGGAGTCTTTGTTTATACCCTTGATCTTGTTGTTTACAACGTTTGAATGCTCTTGCAGTGAATTTCTTCTGAACTTTTTCGAGTGATTGCGTGAGATTGGATTCACTAGGGTTCCATACGGCTGAGGCATATTCGAGTAATGGGCGAACATATACTATGAACAGCTTGGAATAGATGAGAATGCTCTTGGAAGAGAATGCGCGGAATATATATGTAGTTACATCGAGCGGTGGCAGATAAAATGGCGGAGTTGATATGAGGGGTGAAGGAAAGTTTGTCTGTGTAGGTAACTCCTAAATCCTTGAAAGTGGAGACGTTTTCAAGAGGGGTATGATTGTAGTGGAAGATGGGACGAGTTGTAGATGAGCCGTAACCAAGATTCATAACTGCTGTTTTGCGGACGTTAACTTTGAGTGACCATGTGTCCGACCAATTAGAGAGCGCATCTAGTGCTTCTTGAAGTGCGGATGGGTTGTCTGTACAATATATTTTGGCATCGTCAGCGTATAGTATACAGTGAACAGAGGGAGGTAGGCAATGGGGGAGATCTGATATGTATATTGCAAAGAGGAGAGGGCCAAGACAGGAGCCTTGTGGGACTCCAGATGATGCGGTATAGGGGGCAGAAAATGCATCGTCTACTTGTACACGGAGAATGCGATTGGAAAGAAAAGATTGTAGCCATGCATGGATGCGACCGGTGATGCCACAGGCGGCGCATTTGGATAAGAGTAGCGGGATGGGAATACAATCGAACGCTTTTTGGAAGTCAATATACGCGACGGATATTTTGTGGTTGGAGTCAAGAGCTGGGTGGAAATGTGTGAGTGACGAAAGGAGGGCTGAGACACATGAGCGCTTAGCACGAAACCCATGTTGCGAGGGGGAGAGGAGGTTGTTGCGAGAGAGATGGGAAGTGAGAGCAGATACCATTATCCTTTCAAAAACTTTGGACGAAGAGCAAGTCAGACTTATTTGGCGATAGTTATCGGGGTCGTTCTTCGAGCCTTTTCTTTTGTATACAGGGTGAACGATGGCTGAGCGCCAAATGTCAGGAGTACATGCGTGAGTGAGAAAGTGGTGAAAAAGTAAGGACAGAGGGAAGGAAATGGAGGGGGCTGTATTGCGAAGGAATGTGTATGGGATGAAATCAGGCGACCGATTGACTTTGTTAGGTAGTTTTGTGAGGGTTTCAAGGATGAGAATAGGGTGGAAGTCAATGAAATCAATGGAGGTGGAAGCTATCAATGGGGGGGGAGTATCAATACTTCATTCCATGTGAAACGATATTTTAAACCGACTCACAGCAGAGAATGAAAACGCGTATAGACAGACAATTTGGATGAGAAGCACATTTTTGTAACGAAACTGCGTCTTCATGTTGGTGTAGAGATTTTCCTATAGATGTTATGGAGTCGAGTGCCAACAAATTAAAGGAGGCTGACCTTCTTCCAAACGTTATCGGGTCAAATTCGAGAGTTCAATGCATCTGCTTGGACGCTGCGGAATATGACGATTTTAGTGCTACCAATGAACTAGCAGGTTTTGATCGAGTTTCTCCATCTCCCTAATAGGGTGGTCAAAAGCGTTAGATTTAGAACTGTGCTAATTCCAATTTTTCATGTTATAACTGATTATAGCTTCATCACCAGGTGTGATATTCCGGTTTGTTGAGTGTCACCTTGTAGCGCATGAAATTTTGCAGATTTTTGATCTAAAAGAAGTGAATTTAGATTGGCTGTTCAAGAGCAGACTATCAGTTAGCACATCGAATTACTAATTTCCGCCGTATTGTCCCCTGTGACGGTTCACCCGGTCACAATGAGTGTGATGATACAACACCGAAAATGAGCCCCAGAATATCGCAAAGGTCTGCAAATCAATGGCAGAACAGATAGTCACGATGGGGACCAAGTATTGCGTGGACTGTAAGAAAAGCCTTCTGGCAAAAAGTGGAGGGGGGCACGCAGAGAAAATGCTAAAAGGATTGAGGATGCTAGATGGAAGAGCTTTTTTGAAGAAAAGAGCGAGAGAGAGAGAGCTCCTTTCCAAATCTAGTATTCTCATGAATGAGGATTATGTCGAGAGAGAGAGAGAGAGAGAGAGAGAGAGAGAGAGAGAGAGAGAGAGAGAAAGAGAGAGAGAGAGAGGGATGAGAGTTCCGCGCAGGAAACGTCAAAGGGTTACCGCGATCACCTTCATCGGTCATTGAGAACCTCCCCACCCCTATCACTATCAGGATATTCCAGCTGTAGAGTTAAGAAGAACGAACTTGTCTCTATTCGATAGTTATGACCTCCCGAGTGCTTCTTCGGATAAACACTCTCCTAGCGTTAGTCACAACCATGCTCAATACTGCGTATGCATGCGCTGCAATGACCGCAACGGGTATGAGCTCAAAATGCGAGAGAACAAGCGGGGAGAGAGAGAAGAGAGCAAAATTGTAAGTGAAAATAAAGAGATAGAGAGGTAGTTTGGAGTGTTTCGTCTTGATGGAAATATTAATTTTTGCAGCGACGAAATGCTCTCCTGCTATCTTTGTGAGTTCTATGATGTCAGGTTTTTTGGATTGGAATGAATTATCAGTTGTTCATTCGTTTTGTCACATTCGAAGCTGGGAAACATTTCAAAGCGGGAGTTTTTCCGAGAGAATTTGGCACTTGAACGCTTCAATTCTAGAGTTGATTGAGTTGTGACGCATCCATCTGATTTGTTTACTTCAGCGAAGATTTCACGAACAATTTCAATAGGATTAGTTTTGGACAAGATTCTCCCTCCTATTGAATCGACGATGGGATGAAGGTTGAACTGACGATTGCCATTTTTCAAGAACGCTCGCAGGTCAATCGTTGTTTTCTCGAAATTTCAGACGGAATGCGCCGACTACGAAGATCCTATTGCAATGATACTTTGCTGGAATAGCTCTCCATCTTCCCCTTCAGGCAGCTCTGTTGAAAAGTCAGCTCGTTTCTAAATTCTCACTCAAAATGGTGATAGGTGGAAAGAAAAGTGACGTCGCGTGTGACTACATTCACTTTGGCCTCTCCATTTTTGAAGAGTTGTCATTCAGCCAGTCTTTCTGAAGAAAAAGTCTTGGACTGCCACTCACACCAGCTATTTATTCACGATTTTATGTTTGAGTGAGTTCGCCTAACAAGGGAATGGTCTTAGGTGTAACTGAGATTGGGATATGAGACCTAGTCATTCTGGAAGCCCTCGATTTTAGAAGCTCAAATCAGGTCTCAAAAGTGGCTAAAGTTTTATTTGAATATTTTATTTCGATTTTTGAAAATCGGTCGAAAATGACCACCTCTCCTCATTGAAAATGCATTGGAAAAGCGGTGTTCTCTCGCCTCAGATGCGATTGTCCAAATACAGTTTTTCCTCTACTCCGAAGCATGAAGAGGTGGTGTAGTGGTAAGTGCTCCGAGTTGAGATGCGGTGGGTGTGGGTTCAAATCCCCATGGACGATTTTGTCTTTTGCACATAGCGAACTCCCGAGTTCCGTGATAAGTAATCTAATCACTCTGGACAATCTACCGATGATACAACTCACGAGTAAAGCTAGTATCTGCGAAGTTTGACAATGAGGCATTCAAACTTTTTGCATCACCACAAGGTCCAGGGCGAACACAGGAAAAACACCACAATCGCAAGGAGACATCAGCGAGTGAGGGAACATGAACTCTGGAGGTGTCTGAAACAGGACTGGAGGTCAACCGTAGCCTTCTTTGAACCAGCCATACCTCGATAAGTTGGAGAAACGTGAATGAAAAACATCCATCGGACTTGAGATATGAGAGTTGCGGTTCCAAACTCGGAAGTTCGCAATATGCAAAAGATAAAATCTTTCATGGAGATTCGAACCCACACCCACTGCATCCCAACTCGGAGCACTTACCACTACACCACCTCTTCATGCTTCGGAGTAGAGGAAAAACTGTATTTGGACAATCGCATCTGAGGCGAGAGAACACCGCTTTTCCAATGCATTTTCAATGAGGAGAAGTGGTCATTTTCGACCGATTTTCAAAAATCGAAATAAAATATTCAAATAAAACTTTAGCCACTTTTGAGACCTGATTTGAGCTTCTAAAATCGAGGGCTTCCAGAATGACTAGGTCTCATATCCCAATCTCAGTTACACCTAAGACCATTCCCTTGTAAGAATTTAGTTTTTACGAAAAATTTGGCCGAGTGAAAAAATTTCCGCTTTGTTTTGCCTTGAGTGGTTGAGCAAGATCATCTGAGCAAAACACTAATTCGGACCCCCTGCTCATTTATCCGTTTAAGCCCGGTACATATTCTTGGAAGTGAAGTTGTTTAACGGATTTTTTAAAATTCTTATCATTGCTTTGACCTTTTGCTACGAGCAGCACCTCAAAATGACCGCCATGACCTGTCTGGTGGTGCTTTTCTCGATTTTCTATATCTCTTGCTGGTCCCACGGCGGAATCACCGTGGGCTCAAAACCCACCTGGATGGGTCAGGCGGAGTAGTTTCATTCTGATTTGTTGTAGCTCTCATTTTTCTGTCAGAACGAACGCTTCACTCAAGTTCTACACCTTGGCCTTTCTCTTGTTATAGCGGTCAGAAGTTCTATTGTTTTAAGTCACTCTGCGAGCAATGTGCCGTAAGACGACTGGCTCCAGCTTCTCTTCTCTCTCTTTTCTCTTTTTCTCTTCCTCTCCGCCAGGGCACTTCCACAGAGAGTGAAGCGCCTCCAAAGTTGGACAAAAAGGAACTTTTGCGCTGTTTAGCAGTCGATCGGACTCTTCGGCGTAAGGTGAACAATTCTCAATGAACACAAACTTTTACTTCATGACCTGGATGTTCATGATCACGTTACCTCGTGTTTTCCCTTTTTCTCATTTTTATGAGAAACATGAACAAGCTGTGAAACCTGTGACTTACGTGTGGCAAACAGCAAGAGTGGAGACTTCATTGAAAAAAGAAAGTTGGGCCCTGAGGCGGATGTTTCGCAATTAACCCCAATTACAAAATATGCGCAATGAAACCACAGTTTTATTCTGGCGTTCGTTGCGAATAAGGCTTTCACGCATTTTTCATCCAATTTTTTCTCATCTAGTCTCAAAATGGAAGCCTTCGACTCCAATTTCTAACCGCTATAGTAAAGAACAGCCGAAGTTTAGAGCTTGGGCGGAGCGCTCTTTCTGACCAGAATGGCTGCAGCTTAAAGGAGGCTGGACCCGTCTGAACCTGGCGACGGCTGGTATGAAGTCAGCCGTTCCACGTTCCTTTTCTCTCGACCCTTCACTACCTCTCTCTCTTCTCCTACCGAAAGCAGGCTATACTCTTTTTCTCTCGCGCGAGAAGAACTTGCAAATATGGTGGGACCCAACTATGGGAGAGGCGCACATTTTTGTGCCGCTCTCGATAATCTTCAAACAATTCCAGGTTCTGCGAAGCGCCTTACAATGAAAACGCCCGAATGACGATAACCGAGAACGGCTTCTTTCGACATGATCTGGTATGACTCAAATACTTTTGTCGAAAAATCACAGTCCGAGTTGGTCAAGCTTGCGTCCGGAGAAGCAAACGAAAACAAAGTTTTACAAAAAATTCAAAAGTACCAACTCACGTCAGTATTGTTCGAACTGGTCGAATGATAGTTTTGCGAAACTTTGCCGCAGCTGGGTGAGCCGGAAATTTGCATTAATGCATCTCATAAATGCCGCAGGCACTCTTCCAACTCTGTTCAAACTAAACTTCATGAGTTGCTCGCACAATATGATGTTCAGGGAGATGAGTGGCTACTCGAAGCAGGCGACACGGCTAGCAGGACGCCGTCTTTGAAGTGCGTCAATGGCGCTTGGGTAAGTATCGTAGCCAAGAAGGTTTCATCGATGGATAATCTGACAACGAAAAGGTTTGAGTTGGGTTGATAATTGAAAGTTCTAATGCCAAGTTTCGATGATGCACTAGAAGATGCCCCCCACCAATGAATGACCATGCTCATATGAAGTATATAGTCGACCTGCAGCCGTATGTCCAATTGCAGTCCACTTGAAACAGCGAAACGGCCGATTCATGTCTCATTTTCTATTGTTGGCGAGCGTGAAAATCGGTCTACGCACTTCCTTCTTTCAATATAAAACTCGGTTTTCATTCCTCTTGCTCTCAATGTGAAAATCGATGATGCCCTAGAAGATACATTTGTACAGAAATCTGTACGAGAAATCAGGTTCTGGGGGACGGTAGCAGATCATGTTCTGAAAAGTCACTGATCTACTCTTCACCTGGAGTTATTTCAAACGAGCCTCCATGTTATATCAGTGGGCGACATCCTTCAAGACTTGAAAGACGTTGCACTGATTTTGAGAGGGATCAACCAAACCCGTCAAATGACAGCTTTTTGAATTCCTCATGATCTAGGGATCCCGGATATGCCAATAAAATTGCACTTCAGCGTTTTAGATGCCTATGGTATTTTACGGGTCCGTTCAAACTTTATTCCACGATTTCTAGTTAGGTCGACTAGATTACTTCTGTCATAAAGAATCGAATGAGCTATCCATCGACTGAATTGGTCAACCTTGAAGCGTGTTATAGATTTTTGTCGTTTGTTGTCCTTTTGTCTATTTGTCCTTTTGTCCTGCTCCAATACTTCGCGCTCATTTGGAATTCAGTGATGTGAGACGGTTCATCTAGGCAACCCCGTAGCAGTTTCCACATCGTTTTAGAGATCATGATCTTCCAGACCATCACTGATGCAACGCATATCAGAGCCATAGATGGCGCAGAGACTACCGGTGTATCACACACTTTCAAAGGAGTGGTTCATGTTGCCTGCTCTCGAGAGGCTACAGCGGAGCACTAGGTGAACTAAAATTTTACTCGGTCGGTCAACTTGCGTTACCGTGAACGAGTGAAATTTACGTAAAACGCGAAAAATTGCTCACAAAGGGTCTTGAACCCACGCGCAGCCCACCGCTCGTGAAGTGGACGCTTTATCATTACATCACGATGACATAAGCCAAGATACACCCTCCCCCATCAATCTCATCGAGTGAGGTTGTTTGCTCTGTCCCCCTCATGCACGACGCAGCGACTGTTTGTAAACTCGGTCCAGGTCTAGTGCTTCCACCACGCTGGATCGGGTTCAGGTTCGTTCTAGGGATATACATATGTACGTATGTATTACTGAAGTCAAAATCATAGTTTCAGTCCAAACATAGGCAGCGTAATTTATAAGCCGAGAAAAACCAGTTTTCCTATAGCCAAAAGCAATGAGCTACTTTGAATTGCCACGAGGAACTCAATTAGATTGTAAAACTGAAATTGGACCATTGCTCCGGGGAGAAACACCAGTTTGCCTATTTTGAAGTTACGCTGTTTATGTCTGGACTGAAACTATGATTTTGACTTCAGTAATAACTATCGGAAACAACTTCCCCTCGGAGCTTTCATCAATCACGCTTCAAAGGATCGGGCACCCTCTCACTCATGACAGGTGGAAGGAGCCAGCTGTTGGGATAGTGCTCTAGTCGACAACACAAGGAACCTCTACAGAAGGAGAAAGAAGCTGTCACTAGGAGAGAATGAGAGAAAAATATTGTGGTGTTCGCCTAGATGAAGTTTTGCATACGTCGCTTTTGAATGCAAAACCACAGTAGCCATACACCACCCTTCAACACTCTCAGAATTCACGCACAATCGATCAACTTTTACACATCTCAAATCTCCCCTCTTCTCTCTCTTTCCACTCCCTCTTCTCTCGTTCTCTCTCGGTCTTCTACGATCTCTCTCTCTCATAAATGTCCTCTAAGACCAGAAAATCAGCTTCAGACCCCGCCAGTGAAATCGCATGACTCTGGCGGGCCTACTGATGGTTCAGTAGAATCTGATCGTAGAGCGCTCAGAGCGAAGAATTGGTTGGAGCAGTCACGACGCTCTGCTCTGCCTAGCTGATGCTTCGTTTCAACAGCTGTCATTCAAGATAAGTATTCGAGAGATGTACTTGTAGTTTTCCACAAAGGGAAAACCGAAGGAGAAACCATCCAGAAAGATGACAATCTGCTCAGGCTGATTTGCAAAAATCTTGCAGAGCACAACGCTAAACTCGTGCCGCATATGCAGAACATCTCCCGCCCTGCCACCGTCACCCATTCACTTGCCCGAACCACCACAAAGCTGAGAGCGGCCGCATCATCGAGAATTAACTGAAATCCGCTGATGCAGTTCTCAACGCGGCCGTGGCAGCCGAAATGAGCAATATATCGAGCAGGCTGTACGCCTACATTCGGCCTGATCTCACCTACGAGCAGCTTTAGCACGACCGAGCTCTTCGCAGAAAATGCCGCAAGAAGAACATAAAAAAAGAACAGGTTTTAGTTCGTGACTTAAAAATTACGAAACTTCGTAATCCCCGCCCTTCCATAAGTCCGCCTAAAACTGTCGAAAACGTGAATAACACACTCCAGATTCCCAAGCTCTGATGTTTTCAGAGCACTTCTTCAGAGCTTGCAAGCTGGCGCCAGGAACGCTGCCCAAGGGATTCGCGGACACCACCGGCAACTCGCAACGTCAAGCCTCGCAAGCCCAACTCGACCCAAGTGAGGACGATGTTTTTGTTGCACTCGGCCAGGAGTAGAGAAAACTCAGACTCTCTAGGACCGGGCGCAACAGAAACACCCCTCTGATTCCTCGTCTGCCTTCTGCTCGTATGGCTGCCATGCAAACTGATTAGCACCCGTCACACCCCGACCAGCTCGATTACATTGCCTGTTCAGTTGTTAAAGGAGGATTCATGGCGATCGTAATCTCACAGCTGAACACTGTTGTGCGTAACGCGGAGCGTTATGTCAATTAGCAGAATGGGCACATCAAAGTGTCAATTTGCTGATAGGAACAATTTGGTGTGCCAATATGCCAAATGACATAACGCTCCGCGTTGTGCACAACGATATTTAGCTGAGAGATTACGATCGGTATGATCCCTCCTCTAAAGGAGCCCACGTGAAGATAATCTAGTTCGGTTTATAGTCTCTAGAATGACTTTCTGAACGGATTCCGCTAACCTAAAAAATTCTAGGATCTACCGTATACCCAAACTGGACATGGGCCCACAAGCGCGATTTCTGAGAGTCTGAGAGAAAAACGTGATAGTTCAGACGATATCTTAGCCCGTCACAATGATTTGCTCACCTTCGTCGTACGATAATTCTCCGATTTATAATGACATAAAAACCACGTTGATTACTGTAGTGAGCGCGAAAGTAACGCTACAGTAACCCGAAAGCTATTTCGTTGACACATAAATCGGAGACTTGTCGCACGGAAAAGGTGAACATATCGTTGTGACGGGCCAAGAGAGCTCTTTTGTCTGGACTTTCATGTTTTCTTGCCGAACGCTATACAAAAAAATCGCACTTTTGTGCCCACGCCCAGTTTGGGTATATGTTAGACCCTAGAATTTTTTGGTTAGCAGAAACTGCTCAAAGCGTCATTCTAGACAAAAAAATCGCACGTGGTATCCTTCAACGTTCGCAGTATAACCTATAAGTTGTCATCTCCGGCACTGCCACATCTGCTCTTGATAAAAGCAACACTCTCGTTCACCACTTTTTCTCTGGTTTCAACACCACTTCCTACCCATCTCCCCCTTCTCTCCTCTCTCCTCCACCTCCAAACTTGACTTCTTCGATTTCAACCTTTATAAGATTGCATATGTCCTCGGTAAGCTACCAAATAAGAACAACACAAGCCCGATGGTATACCGTACATCTTTCTGCGTAACTACGCTCACTCGATATGCACACCCTTAGCGATCATCTTTCACCGAATTCTCATCCATGAGACTTGTCCCTCACTATGGCGCACAGATCTCGTGAAACCCATTTTCAGAAAAAAAGGGTCCAAATCCGATCCTTCAAACTATCGCCCATCTGTCTTACCCCCTCTACCTCTAAGGCATACAAACGCATTATCGCCTCTGAAATCACAAATCATCTTGAACAGAACAACAACATTTGCCCCACTCAACACAGTTTCCGAAAAAAGCGCTTTATTGAGACAGCCATCCTCTCGTCCCACCTCAAAAGGCACACCGCTCCAGATAACAATCATTTCGTATCCTGCGCTTTCATCGACATCAGCCGCGCTTTTGACTCTATCCCACATCCCCTCCTCTTTCACAAACTCAAGCTATCATACCGACATGAAATAACTTGACGATTTGCGCAAAAAGTTGCAACTCAAATGGTCTAGCAAAGAGCGAGTTACTGTAGTGAAACGTGAAGTGGTCAGAATAGTTCGGCGCTGAAACTCGCTTAGAATTCGATTTCAAACTTTGTCTGTTCAGTGTGTAGCGAGATGCGCCCCGAGTTGCATGAATTTGCGCAAATCGTTTAGTTAGTTTAAGACAGCATCATAGTAGGCATAATTAACTGAGTGCCTTCTCAATTTTTTTATATCTTTTCTCACTAACCGCTACCAGCAAGAAATTGTTGATAACACTTATTCCACTCCTTTTGAAGCCCCAATCCGAATTCCTCTTTTCCATTTATCTTTCAGACCTTCTACCGTCCATCCCTCCACTTATAAGATGCACGACCTATGCAGACGATCTCAAACTCTTCACTATATCTTGCCCTATTTTTCTGCAAAACAGTCTCAACGCTCTCGATCAATGACCCAACAACTGGGGACTCACCATTTCCATTTTCAAATCTGTCATTATGCTACTCAGCAACCACCCCCCCTCGACCTTCTCTCTCGATGGGTCCCACCTACCAGAAGTCTACATCTTCAAAGACCTGGGCCTACGATAACGAACTCTCCTTCACACCTTGAATCAAACTCTTCATCAAACAAGCACAGAACAGATGTAATTCCATCCTAGGCGCATTCTCTACTAAAAGTTTTTTACTGTATTCAGAGAGAGAGAGAGAGAGAGAGAGAGAGAGAGAGAGATTTTTGGAGATGAGAAGTATATTCAATGATAAGGTGAACAATTCTCCCACGAATGAAGTTTCTTTCAATTTTCATTCCATAATTGTATACTCTTCAACTTCGTGATACTTGCGCGAGTATCTGTTACAGGGCCACGTTTCACATTCAGCCACAGATTTCCGGCAGGTCCACCTTTTTCTCCAAGGTCGCATGAACAGCAGGAAACGTGGTGTTCAGGTCACAAAGGCCGACTAGACACAACATCTTTTACTCCAAAGTTGTGCAATTTAGATTGCATTGAAAAAATACTAACCATTTTTATCAAGCAAAACTGAGAAGCAAAAAACTCAACGACCAATATAAACAATCACTTTTGTGGTAGACGCCAAGCAAAAAAAGGTTCGTCTCCATATGCTCGTGCGCTAAAAATTTGATTATGGTTTCGAAAGAAAGTTTAGTTTTCTGAGATTCAGCATTCTCTCGATGCGATTCAAGAACGAATGTTCTCTTTTTTCACAGTTATGTCGAATGTATTTTTGAGGGTTGAGTCATCTTTTTGCGCCCAGGACCAACAAAGAAAATGCTCCTACAGCTAGTCCCCACAAGCTCCGCCCCCTTACCCTTCATCTACCCCCTCTGAAAAGTGGGACCGCTGGAAACACAACCGAGCACATGCGATTCCATAGCTGGTTGGTGTTACTTTTCGAGCTAATGTCTGAACGGAGTTACAGTAGATTTCAAATGTTACACGATGGGGGTATATTTTCAAGCGTGAAAATCGGTCTATGCTCCACCTGTTTGCAATATGAAACCCAGCCCTCTTGCTCTCAATGTGAAAATTGGTTTTCCTTACTCCTGCTCTTAATGTGGGATTCGGTTTCTCATCATGAGAATCGGCCGTTTAGCTGTCTCAGGTGGACTGCAATTGGACATACGGCTCTCGCCCGACTATAGCATGGGCGCGAAAAGATGATTTGGCCCTCACTAGAGAAGTTTTTTTGGTGTAACTGAGATTTAGAGTAGTGACCAATTTTTTCCGACACCCTTGTTCTCAGGATCCCAACAATGTATCGCTTACAATCAGTGATACTCACACACTCATTGAAGAGACAACAGGCAGTTCGTATTGCGCTCCAAAATAATAGAGACGCTCTGAAAGAGAAACTCTCTGTGAAATTCCTTTCATGTAAAAAAAAGCTCTCCTCGGTCCATTTCCAATTTTTCTGCATCGAGCCCCCTGGCACTCAAAATAAATTATCACCAAAAATAATGAAAACTTCTTCGTAGATTGAATTGAATGTGCTCTACTTTAAAAGCTGTGTGAAATTCCTCTTACGTCAGAAACCGCTACCGGTTGCACAATCTTGAAAAGACGGCTACTGTGAAGTATTGGCGTCAGACGTCCCATTTTCTCTTCTCTTCACCCTCTCGTCTCTCTCTTCTTCCCACCGAACACAGGCTCTACTTTCTCTCTCTCTCTCTCTCTCTCTCTCTCTCTCTCTCTCTCTCTCTCTCTCTCTCTCTCTCTCTCTCTCTCGCGCGTGAAAATCTTGCAACTATGGTGGGACCCAACTATGGGAGAGACGCACATTTGTGCCCAGCTTTCGATGATGAGAAGGTGATGCGAATATCTGTGCGCGACGCACTAATTTCCAAGCTATCGTTCATAGCCTCCCCATGTCCTCTCTCTCTCCTATCACACTATCATCGCCCTGTAGCGTCGCCTCCGCCACAGACAGACAGCATTTTCTCTCCCCTCCACTTCGCTTGCTTGTTACTTCTCGCTTTGTTTCACTGTTTTCTCGCCTCGCGTTTTCCCCTGTCACAATAAAGGTATAATTACCCAAGTTTGGAGTGTTTCTACTTCAAGCGGAAATAACATCAGGAATGGGGCTTAGGAAGTTTGTTACCAGTCCCCTGTAAAACTCACGAACTGTTGCAGCGTCTTTGAATGTTTGAATGAGAGCAACGTCTTTTGTATCCAGACTGTGGCAACACTCCTCAGGTGGAACCGTCTTCTGCAATATTTTAGTGTATGCTTGTGTGAACATCAACTGCGGAGTGTATATATGTTTTTCTGCAACAATCGACCTTATTTAAGAATGTGAGTTGGTGGCAGACTCCAAGTCTTCTGTGAGAAGCTTCGGTCGTGTAGGAAATCATCAAACGAGTAGGAAAAATCGGAAACTCACATTCACAGTGTACCCGATCAAGAAGCTGTTATATTCTAAATTGCTATCGGTAATAAGCATATTGAACATATTGGTTTTATGGGTTATTTCGTAGCGTATGGCAACCAAGCAAGTTTCAGCGCAGAAATCGAGTACGTAGGCCAAGTCACAGCTCAGAATTCGAGCGACTGAAGTGGAGTTTAGTGGTGAACCGAGAGCAGAACATCCGATTGAGTCAAAAACATCTAGATTGTGTCGTTATTTTGTGAAAGACAAAAATGATTAAAGGGGGCTGGACACGAGTTTCCTAACCCCCGTTTCTGATGTGCTCATCACCTTTCTCTCTTCGAGAGCTGCACAAAAATGTGCGTCTCTCCCATAGTTGGGTCCCACTAGAGTTGTTAATGCGGGACGCGGGCTTTCAGTTTGGCCCGCTAAAATCTGTACTGAGCGCGGGCTTTGTTACAAACGCCATAGGTTATTTAGGCCCGCTCTGTACGCGGGATCCCGCGCGCTTTTCCCACCCGTCTAACGCTCTACGATAGACTGTTTTTGGTTGAGAAAAGCAGATAGACTGGGCATGAAACACGCGCGGGATCCCGCGTTCAGAGCGGGATCCCGCGCTGAAACTGTATTTGAGCGGGCTTTTGCAAAGTGTTGCTAAAAGTGCAAAAGCCCGAATACTTGTATTTTTTCTTACAAAGCCCGCGTCCCGCTATAACAACTCTAGGTCCCACCATATTTGCAAGATCTTCTCCCGCGAGAGAAAGAGAGTAGAGCCTGCTTTCGGTAGGAGAAGGGAGAGGGGTAGTGAAGGGTAAAGAGGAGAGGAACGTGAAACGGCTGACGCCAATGCTTCACACCAGCCGTTGCTCTGTTCAGACGAGTCCAGCCTCCTTTAAAGCCTGGTAGAAATACGCTGTCTTGATAAGCACTTTTTTGTAGAGCGAGGAAGTGCGAGACATCTAACATATGGTCTTGATTCGATTTGATTGAATGACAGTACACATTTTCACATTTTCACAGACTGGAGTGATACAAAAACTCACTGTCGTAATCTTTTGTATGCATGTCGTAGCCCACGGTGACGGGCACTGGGCTGTCCTCAGCTTGAACATGTCAATTTTCCGATTGTCCTCGGTGTTTTGATAGGGTTATTGGAAAATTTGGAAAGGTGCAAGTGATGACAGCAAACGTCACTTTTTAAATTTCTATAACGAAAACAAAAAGTGAAAAAGAAAAAAACATCTTCAATGTTCGCTTAAGATATTATTATTGTTTCAAAATTTTAACGTGGTGTGCTGGTCTATGCAGCGTACTGTTTACTCTTCCGCTTTCTGTAACGCGTTAACCAAGCCCTCTGGCACTTCACATGTTGTTTCCTGTGACTTAGAGACATAAAAGGAGAGCACACTCCAGTCTGTATTTTCGAAAAGTCAGATACAGTGAACTAGACGCTGTGTATCTGACACACCACGTTGCAAATTCTAGAACACTAATTTTCAAAAACTGACCACGATGGGAGAACCACCTTTGATTGTACTGATATCGAGAGAGAATGACCCTAGGGTCCTGGAAAGTTTTGCTGGTTGCCATACATGGGCAAGGAAAGTCAAATTATCAGTGGGGAAACACAATTTTGTGAACCTTACGAATTCATGAGCAGCTGCTGCCCCATAATAAATAAGAACCCCGAATGTTTAGAGACTTGCTTATTCAGAATGTGTAACCGAATCAATCAGGCTGAATGGATAATCGACAAACTTTGAGCTTCTTGTAATATCTTTGCTCGCTCGAACATGTTTGCTCTATTTGCGGCCGCGCGAGTAGTGCACACGAACTTCGTCCGTTCTTTCCTTCATGATTCACCTGAGTAATGACCGTATTGCTTCTCATGACTCAGGACATTCCCTCACAGAACTATATTCTACCACCTTGCAGAGACCGCCGAGCGAAAGCCCCTTTATATCCATACTTCATATTTAAAAAGGTGCGGTGTGTGTATGAAACGTCAAATCCACTATGAGTGAGGCTCCCCCCAGGGGTTCTGCTGATTCGCGCTAGGCGCCGGAAGAATGCCCTGGAGGCGCATCTCCCTCCGGTATTGGTTCGGCACTTCGGCACCAGACGCCGAGCAGCGGAATTTCGACTGAAGCAAACTAGGAAGTTCTGAAAGACCCCGATATTTGTACCTAATTTCAGTACTCTAGAATGTCCATTGTGTACTTCATTAGTACAAGACGTTTCGCGAGTATTCTAGGAAAAAAAATTCAAACTAAAATTCTATCAAAAAGTGGAACACTTTGAACTCTTGCTTGCGACGCCTCGAGGTGGCGCAGCCTATTCTATCAAATTTGGTGATAGTTGATTTTGAGTGCCACTGGGCTCGTTGCACAAAAACTAAAAAGAGACAGAGGAGGGAGAAGGCCACATGGAGGACTTGTGGCGTGTATTGTGTGCGCGATGTGAGAATAAGCAAAATAATGGTTGTTGCGCACCACGAATTTACTACGACTCGGGTCAGAAAATCTTCAATGTTCGAATTTTTGAGAGCTAAGCTCACGGCATCACACGTTGTGAGACCGGTGCACTTCGCTTGGCAATCATCGAGACTGAGGAGGTGAACGCTGGAAGCATATTGTTTTCTTTCTGAAAGAGCAGCGGATTCGGTTTTCATCGTCACTCGTATGTTCAGATCACTAATCCAGACATAATGAGTTTGCACGAGAAAACTCACTAGTTGCATAGTCTCTCTGTTTCTCTCTCACTCTCTCTCTCTCTCTCGATTTTCTCTCTCTTGCACGGCCGGTTCCCTCTTTCCTCTTCAACATGGATCTGATTCTATTCGCCTATCGCCTATAATATGAATCGACACCATCTGATATGAACACTATGGCACTACTATATTTCTGCAACTGCTATCGAGAGCTGAACGAAATATCCCGGTGGAGAAACGAGTCAGACCGCCTCCAATACCTCTGATCTATTCCCTATGTCAACAGTGCTATAGAAGTTGCGCCGCGCCGAGTCTTTTCATTGGAGAAAATAATGTTGCTAAGACTATCCACATCATATCTCATACCTCCCACGAAAACCGACCTAAAACCTCAACGTGGTGTGGGGGTGAACGGGAGAAATCCCGGCCAACTTTAGGAGGTCCGACGTTTCATGGGCTGGTAACCCGAACGTCGGAGCATTCAATCACCAAAACATGTAACAAACAGAGGGTCCAGAGCGGCGCAGACGGAGGAGGGTCTCCTCAGTGTACGAGGACGACTCGAATCCCGAAGGGACCTGCAGATAATAACCGCCGCAGGATATCCACAAGTACACAACCCCAGTCCCGACATGCCCACTGTCTTCTGGTAGCATCTTATAATTGTCGCACAATTGCGTCCAAAAGTGATCTCGAGACACTACTTCATGTATCCGAAAAACTCAAATACGACATCCTCTGCCTTCAAGAAACCAAAGCCCACCAAGACGACACTCGAAAGACCAATGACGGTAGACTTCTAGTAATTGGTGCGAAAGTGCCAAAGAAAAATATCGGCGGTGTTGGATTTCTTGTAAATCGATCAGTCGAACCATTCGTTGAGTCCACCACTATTCACAGTCCCCGCCTCGCTACCCTCAAGATTCGAATGAAAGGCATACAAATATCCATTTTCAATGTCTACGCTCCTACCTCAGAAGCCTCGGATCAAGAAAAAGATGAGTTCTACCTTGAACTTGAAACGATCATAAAGGCGGACAAATCCTACATGAAAATAGTGGGCGGAGATTTCAACGCAACAATCAACGACCCCCTCCGATCAAACCCAAGAGTCGGTCCTTTCGGCGAGGGGAAAACCAATGACAATGGTGATCGTATGGTAGACCTCATCAACGCATGCGGACTCTTTCATGGCAACAGCCAATTCCTCAAACCTGAACGATCACGATGGACCTGGTCACATCCCAACGGTACCACCCACTCGGAATTAGATCATATCCTGATTAACAGGAAAAATAGTCTATTCGACGTACAAGTGGTACCAGGTTTCCAAACCGGATCAGATCACAGGCTAATTCGTGCCAAAATCAATATCAGGAAAAGATTATACCGAAAAGAGACACATCGCCCATCATATCCGAAATATCCTGTCTACAACTCGTGCAAATTGGAATCCTCAATAGCATCACACTCTTGGCATGAAGACCCAGACTTATCACGCGAGTATGAGCTACTTTGTGATGGCCTCCTCGAATGTGCAAAATTATCAATGACTCCGCAAAGTAGGACAGAGCGCCGATTAGACTCCGTTGCAATCGCACTACTCAAAAAGAGAGCTGCCTTACATCAAAACCCCAAAGCAACATCCCTCGACAAATCAGTTTTGAACAAACTCTGTCGTCAGGCAGTGTCCAAATCACTGAAAGATTACAGAGATGCAAAGATCATGGCAACTGCCGAGCAGCGAAAAAGCATCAAACGGTGTAAACGAGATCTCATGACCCAACGATCAGTCACCACAGTTCTGAAAGACGAGAACGGTCAACCAAAAACTGGTAGATCTGATATCGAAGAGATCGTCAAAAACTTCTACACAAAACTATACCGCTCCTCGGTTCCTGTCCAACGGATCCCAACACCTTCAGCGAATAACATCCCATCAATCCTACCATCAGAAGTACGGAATGCAATACAATCACTCAAATCAAAAACCGCTAACGGTCCAGATAATATTTCTGGCGATCTACTCAAAGCAGGATCTGTAAATTTGAACCAGTTGTTAGCAAAGTACTTCACCAAGTGCGTCCAAGCAGGGAACATCCCCACACAGTGGAAAACCTCACGCACTGTGATATTATTCAAAAAAGGTGATCGCGCAGATATAAAAAATTACCGCCCAATCGCTCTACTCTCACAACTGTACAAGCTTTTCACCAAGATACTACTCAACCGTCTCATGAAAACACTCGACAATTTCCAACCAGTAGAACAAGCTGGATTCCGGCGTGGCTTCTGCTGCATGGACCAAATCCACTCCCTCTCTCAAGTTATCGAGAAGTACAGAGAATACAAACAGCCTCTCCTCATCTGCTTCGTAGATTACACGAAAGCATTTGATTCTGTTGAACTAAATGCAGTGTACAATTCCCTCCACGCTGCTGGCGTCGAACCAGCATATATCAACTTACTGGAGAAGTGCAACCAGAACACAAACACGAAGCTAAAATTGTTCCACAGAGACCTCGAGATACCGATTGGCAAAGGTGTGCGCCAAGGAGACACGATCTCTCCGAAATTGTTCACCAACGCCCTACAATATGCCATGCGCGATCTCGAATGGGAAGAGAGAGGAATAAGAATAGACGGGAAGCGGCTATCAAATCTGCGATTTGCGGACGATATTGCACTAATAAGCGAAGATCCCGCTGAGCTCCAGATAATGCTCAATGAGCTCAACGAAAGAGGCAAAGCAATCGGGCTATCGATAAATCGAAGCAAAACCGAAATCATGAGAAACCAATGGGCCAAATCAGACCCAATCAGTCTTGACAACATTCCCCTATCCGACTCTGACAGCTATATCTATCTCGGCCGGAGGCTATCTATGAATCTCGACATCCCATCAGAGATGAATAGAAGAAGAAGTGCCGCGTGGTCAGCATTAGGGAGAATCAAAGAAGCAACTGCCCTGGTCTCAGACACTGCTCTACGAGCCCAACTATTCGATTCTAATGTAGTTCCAGCGTTGTGCTACGGTACCGAAACTTGGCCCACGAACAAAACAATAACCACTACTATGGTGCGAACACATCGCGCCTTAGAGCGGTCACTACTGGGACACAGTCGGCGATCGCAATGGCAACAGAATCTCCGTAGCACAGACATGCGAAAGCAGTCAGGCATACGTGATATCGAAGAGTACATGAAAAGATCG
>CAVOJK010000081.1:0-18090 GCA_963695495.1 Hololepta plana
CTCGCATGGAGGTGGTGTCCTCGTTTGTTATAGAAATCACCTCACACCTCAGCAATTTCTCATGACAAAACTTCTTCCGAAATATTGACTATATACTTACTAAACACTGCTGTTCATACACACGTCTGATCCTAGTCTACAGACCACCCTCATATGACAGCGTTTGCGAGAGAATTTAGTCAAATTCGGGTCAGCGGACATGGAAATCTCACCCTATCTCATTTTGGGGTTATCGATAGGCACGAATGAGACAGGTGTCTCGCAAGAAATGAGAGTGAAAAACCCATTCCCCGCGGTTTTACAGGTGTTTAAAGTTGAAGACCGAACTTTTTCAAAAACGTTTCTGCAACATGACGTACATGTTTCCATATGTAAATATGTGCGTAGATCTCGATTTTATCTATTACGAACAATGAAAAAATGTTTCGCGGCAGATAAGTGGAAAAAACACCATTTTTTCGAACATTCGTTCACAGTTCTCTCTTATATGCCATGTGCGCAGAGAGTTATTCATAACTCCAAAAACTGAAGATCTTCAGCTTTCGAATGAGGTATAGCACTACTCTCTAGCTGCTCGCGTTCTCCAACATTGTTTTCCCAAAGTTGTGCAGTTTATGCATTTTTCAATTATAACACGCTCTCTATGAGAGAACCCGAAAGGGGTGGTACAAAAAGGAAAACATCAGATCTGACTGTTTTCGTTTGGTTTTTCGGTAACTTCAGGATGTATTTGACAACAAAATCAGTGCAAACTCCAATCAAACTTTGGTGGTCCCAAATGGAAGGAGAAACAAGCTTTTTTGGATGCAAAAACGACGAGCTGTGTTTGACGAGCGATAACTCAGGAGTGCCTGGGTATTTTCTCTAGCCGTTTGCTGCATATTTTTTATCACATCCTCATCCTTGTTTAACTTAGATAAAAATACAATTTGAAAATTTTTCAATGTTCGAAATCTCGAAAAAACCGAAAATTTACTTTTTGAATCTTCACTCTTTTGAGTTTAACTTATCAGAGAGTGGTCCTGTGTGCGCTTTTTATTGCAGATTATGGAAGAGAAGATCGTGTACTACAACTTTACTGACAAAACTGTTTCACCAAAACCGGGGGAACATGGCGAAAAACACGTCAGAAACTGCTAAATTTGAGCTTGAAAAAGGGTCATTTTTCCGTGTTACTCTCGGAATGAGGCAGAAAGGTATCATTATCTATACCTGATCATTGATAATTCGTTTTAAGTCATTCAAAGTAGTTTGTGATATACGACCAATTTTTTTCGAGTCCCAAGTGTTGACCACAGGTTAGTGCAAGGTATGCTACTTGTAGAGTCATGAAAACAGTGGAAAATGATGATTATGTTTCCGTGTTTATATTATATTTTATCTACCGGGCTTTCGCTCGGTGGGTTTTCAAGGTGGTAAATTACAATTTAGTGAGGCTGTTCGACAATAGTGGATAGATAAAAAGATGAACGCTTGATTGAGGGAAATAGAGTAGAAGACTCGTGTGATTTCTCGACTGATAGAGTTATGTAGCTTACTTCGGTAAGATTGAGACCGTATGTTAGTTGTGATTAGTGAGGATTTACATTATCAGGCTGATTCTGATTATAGTCATCCTTGACGTGCGGACACTTGTATCACATTTCTGAACCAGGACTGAATCATGATTACCATGTAAGCAAACTCCGCGAGATAAGACGAGTGAGAGATAGAGAAAAGGGTCTGTAAATACGAAAAATCGATTACACTGTAGACGCAACGGGACATTTCAGTTATTGAGGAGTAGAGATAGAGATTTCCGTAAGTGCTTGGTTGCGGGAAGGGATAGGCATCCAGGATGATGAGTGAGAATACGGGATGTTCTCAAAGAGAACGCATGGAAGCGGCAGTTCAGCTTGGCGAATTCAATTTCGATTCCGTATAAACCTTTTCTGACCCGAGTGGGTTGGAAGTGGTAGAAATTGGACAGGTCCAATATTGACTCTCCCCTAATGATCTTTCGCGACAACAATATATCAGCAATTTTTTCTACGTGTTTCTAGTGAATCAAGTTCGAGTATGTTGAGACGATAAGAGTAGGTGGGCATCGATTGGGGTATGTGGGAGAAGGGAAACAACGGAAGAATACTATACGTGTGAAGGTGTGCTGAATACTTTCTATCTGTTTGCGTTCATTCATAAGATATGGAGACCATATTTGACTTGCAAATTCTATCAATGGTAGTATGTAAGTTTTGTAGCAGCGAGTTAACAGATTTGGACAGTTTGTACTAACAGCTTTTAGAATAACAAACATCATCGATCTAGCTTTACTGATTCTGTCGTTGATAGTAGCCTTAAACTTCATATCGGACTGCATAATAACTCCTAAGTCTCGCATCTCAGACACAGTGGAAATTACATTATTCTGAAGAGTATAATGGACCAAATTCTTGGTACTACCTAGTCGGAGGTGAGTGCATTTGGATGGAGATAGAGATAATTGATTATTCGAACACCAATTAGAGAAAGTATCCAGGGCATACTGTAATTGTTCGCGCATAGTGTTACAAGTGGAAGAGGTATAGCTGACATATAATTTGCAATCGTCTGCATATTCGGCTAATTGTACATTGGGAAAGATTTTCAAAGCATGGTAGAGATCTGATGTGTATAGTGAGTATAGAATTGGGCCGAGTACACTGCCTTGTGGAACTCCACTTAGCACGGGATATGTAGAAGATATGAGCTCATTTACACGAACAGAGATTTTTCTATCATACAGATATGCCGAAAACCAATTATAGAGAGAGTTGCTTATGCCACAGTGAGCTAGTTTGCACAGTAACTTCGGAATTGATACAGTGTCGAAAGCACGTTGGAAATCAGTGTAAATAACGTCAATAGATTCACCGGATTCGACGCAGCAGTCCAATCATTCTGGCACGAGACTAGATTGGTCAGGACAGAAGCACGGGTCGAAAACCGTGTTGAGTTGGGGAATAGAAGTTGTGATGAATGAGATACGGTAATAAGGAAGATTTTATAATGCGTTCCATTGTTTTGAGGCTGGGGAAGGTGTTACTACAGGTCGATAGCTAGAAACGGAATCAGGAGGTTTGTTTGGTTTCAGGATAGGAGTGATAATGCTGTGTTTCCAGATAGAAGGAATTTCAGATGATTGGAGAGAGATATTGAAAATGTCAGCTAGTGGAATGGACAAGAGGATGCACAAGCGGAGAAAACAATTTGAGGAACGGCGTCTGCACCTTGAGAACAAGAGCGTTTGAGAGAGCGGAGATGCTTGAAGACTAGTGATGGGAAGATGAGTGGGATATGGAGAGAGATGTTGCGGGAGAAGAATGAAATATGGGAGGGTTGCCATCATCTAGAACAAAATGCGAAGCGAACGTTGCAGCAAGTATATTGGCTTTGTCTTTGATTGAAAAATGCGATTTACCAGTTGAGTCGATAAGAAGTGGCGGAAGGTTAGATTTCTTACGAGTAAGGGAAGCGACGTGGCGGTAAATATCATTTGTGTGTTTGAGCTTGCTACGCTCACAATAACTATTCCATTTTCGGATTTGGTGGAGTAAAGTCTTACTAGTCTGCTCGTAGGATGATCGATGTTGGAATGTGTATCAAAGAGAATAACCTATTTCGTCTGTGGATGGTGCGCTGCACGTGTGAGGGGTAGGCAGAAATACCGGTTTTGGGCGAATGGTAAGGAATATACATGTCAATGGATAATTTAATCACAACTAGAAAACGTTCATACATGTCATTTATATCAGTGAAGCCAGTGAAAATTCCTGTCCAATCGACTTGATGTAAATAATCGTTCATGGATGCAAAATCAGCCCTACAGTAGTCTCTGTGCAATGATTTGGAAGGTGGAAGAGAATCAAAGGCGATATCGCAGATAATAGCAGAGTGATCAGAAGATGGAAGACCAGGCGACGTATGAATATTACTAGCTATGTCATTACGTGAGGAAAGGAACCAATCGATGGCGCGGTTAGCACGCGTTGGAGTCTGGCAAAGGCTATGTAGATTTAATGTAGATATCAAAGAATGTAATAGACAATCAATTGGGGATGAGGGGGGTTGTAACAAATCAGAATTAAGATCACCAAGAATCATAAATGGATTGGTCGTTGTAGAAAAGTGATACGAGAGTTCATCTACTATTGTTTGAGTTTGCGCAAGTGTATGTGAAGGTGGTCTGTAAACTAGAGATATTCGAATTGTTGAGGCTGTGGGGCTAAGCAAATCAAAGGTTATCAGTTCAGAGGAGAGTTTCGGTAGAAAAATGAGATTTAAATGATCTCTGTAAATAACGGCGACTCCACCACCTCTCGATGAACGATCCAGGCGATGGATGGAATACGGTAGATCAGATAGAAGAAGGGACGAAGGAAAAGCAGTGTGTAGCCATGTTTCTGTTAACAATACAATATCCGGCTTATCGTTACGGAGAAAAGTTCGAAAAACGTCGTGCTTATTACAAATGCTGCGTGTGTTTTGATAAAATATCTTCAGATGGATGGAGGCAAGTGAACAATTGACACGATTCAGTTTGACGATAGTGATAAGTCCATATCGGCGATGCGAGCATCCTTTTTAGCCTGTTTGAGTTGAGGGATAGAGCAGAAAGGACGATCTCACCGTCGAATATGGAATGTTTGTTACCGGTCTGTGCGGTTTTGTGCTTACACTCCTGGCGGAGATTGTATTGATGGAGACGCTCGGCCTGAGTTAGAGAGGGACGCACAAAAACATTGGAGAAAGAGGGGTCGGCACGTAGAATAGCGTATTTGGGACAAAACCTTCTGGACATGGAAGCGGGATGGCAGAACCACCTTGATCAGACGGGCAGGAGGTCCTTTGATGGCCGCCTTGTGCTTGCCCATTCGGTAATGGCACACAGGAGGACACTCCACATCCAGCAGATCGAACATGGCGGAGATGCGAATAGCGTCGTCTTTATGACGGACGGAGGCGGGCTGATCAACGTTCTCCGTCATCCCAGAGAGGACAATCGAGTGTTCTCTTTTGTCCTTCTCGATGAGATCCACTACGCGCTGCTCAACGACAGCCAGCGTTTCGGTGCCGAAGCCATTGAGAACGACACCAATGGCTTGAAAGAGCAGCTGGGACT
Organism: Hololepta plana; assembly: GCA_963695495.1. NCBI lineage: Eukaryota > Metazoa > Arthropoda > Insecta > Coleoptera > Histeridae > Hololepta > Hololepta plana. Next base: position 5,141 of record CAVOJK010000081.1, read on the forward strand.
CTTCCGTCAGCTGGCTTCTATTGTTGTTGACAAATGCGCCTAGCTTATTGAGCATGTCGTGGACAGCGGGGAAGGGGGTTGGAGGAGAGGTCATGGCGAGATAGCGTGCGAGTATGAGATACTAGAGATGACGAGAGGGCAATTCAACGATGTAAACAACAGATTAAGTAGCTTTGTACAGCTTTGAAAGAATGAAAAGCTAGTGTTGAGTGGTAATGATGATCATTGACCAATTATGCAAGGTTTAGCAAGAACGAGATGAGAGATTTTACCCAAAAACTATACAAATTAGCTTGAATAGTAAATTGGGAAGAGAAACGACCTACTGCCAAGAACAGTAAGGGAGAGTTTCAAATTTCATCTTCTGGAAAGCTCAAAAACAGAAGGAAAACGAAACCGATAAAGTTTGAACACTTCAGAATCCGCAATTCTACGTGAGAAACAGGATTGGTTCGCTTCAAATTAGGTCAGTGCCAGGTAAGCTACTTGTAAAGTCATGAAAACATTGGAAGAATGCTGCTTTCGTTTCTATTTATTGATTTTCAGTCTCCGGGGAGGGGGGGGGGTTAAACTCAGAGAGAAAAGAAAATTGGGAGAGTTTGAACACTACTGAATCCGTATTCCTCCAGGAGAGATAGGATGGGCTCGCCCCAAGATACTCGGACTGCTGGAGAGGTTACATGTGGACTGCTCTGGAGCTCCACGCAAAAATTTTTCGACTTTGAGTGTTGAGATGAATAATGGTGAAAAAAATATCATAAATTAACGATCTCTCCCTGTGCTGGACGCTAAGAAGTGAGTGACTGTGAAGTGATTTTCTGATTTCAAAAATAAGTTTTTCAAACTTGGCAGGCCTGAAAACCCCCAGATCGAGATCAACCTGTTCTCTAGCGAATAGTACTGACCTGATTCTATGAGGAGTGGGCGACCCAATTTGAGTACACATGAACCCGCATGTCCTACGCCATTCAGAAACCCGCCACATCTCCAGATCGATTCTGGTTAAAATTCGCTAATTTAGTAAATTGAGTGAACGTCTTTTTTATCAGGATTTCCGGGTCGAAATTCATGTTTCTATCAACTATGTGAGGTTAGCACAGCAACAAACAGGACGGTTTCGTGGGGTTCTGGTAACGTCTCTGGAAATGAGCCCCGAAACACTCACTGATATTCCGTTTGTTCTAAATAACAACTTCAGACCTTTTGTAACAAGTTCCGGATTTGATGATTCTTCATGCTGAATAAAACACGTGATTTCCATCAGAAAAACGCATGATACATCGCTGTCATCGAAAACCATGATGAATCATTAAATCACTTCTGGACCTTTCGGAACACGCGGACGAAATTGGCTAAATCTGCTGTTTTCGAACAAAATCAGAGCCTCATGCCATGAAACTTGTCTCAATTGGGTCAAAAATTGAAAATCTTGCACAACATTGTTGAGCAGGTTGTGCTGATAAGTTTGTTATGTGACAATCCCATATCCAGAACAAAAACTTCTCCAGCTCTACCGCCGCCAGCGGTTCCAGGAGTGCTCTTTCAGTCGAAAAAGTGGTTGTTCTGAATGAGGGCTTCTTACATATCAAACTGATCAGAACAACCTGCTCAACAACACTGTACAAGATTTTCAATTTTTGATCTCATTGAGAAAAGTTACAGGCCCTGAGGCACTGATTTTCACCGAAAACAGCAGGTTTAGCCAGTTTCGACCGTGTGTTCCGAGACGTCCAGAAGCCATTCGATGATTCATCGTGTTTTCCGATGAGATTAATGTTTGATGCGTCTTTTTCGATGAAAATCACGTGTTTCAATCTGAACGCCATCTCTGGCACCGGCGGAGCTGGTGGCGCTGAAAAAAAGTTAGTCCCAAATCTAGGTTGTAGTATATCAAATTGATCAGCATACCAAGCACATTAAATGTCTGAATTTTTGTCGCATTCGGATCACCGGGTGAGGAGTTACTTGCTTGAATACTCTGATTTCGACCCAAAATAGCGGTTTTTTGGCACTTTTTTGTCGGTCCAGAGGCTATATGACTCGCGATGCACATTTTCTGGACCAGAATTTTGCGCGCTATCAGCACATACTAAAATTGGCTGTTTCAAATGAAACCCCGAGAAAATAGAATTTTGACGTTCAGAAAACATTTTCACGATAACCATACAATTATTCGGAAAAGTGCTACAACAAAAACTTGTACGAGACAAAATTCTCGCGATGAAAAAAAAGATAAATGAAATCGAATGAGAATGAACAAAGTTATCCCAGCTATTGTAGGGCATGTCAAATGACTGTCAACAGGACTTGTTCACTTCGCTGCTTCATAAGTCCTGAACAAAGCAATCTACAAGTCTCAAAACCGGTTTTTTCGAATCTCCCGTACCTGAATTACCCTTAGTGAACGTTTCAGACAAATCGAAAGGTAAAAATTTTCCTATGTCGCACCCTTTCCGAAAGTGTCTGATTCTCTCAGAAACGCCCTCATATACTATATATATATATACTATATCGACCACAGAGAAGATGAATAAATGAAAATCATCCCGAGAAAACTCTCCCAAAAAACTTTCTTTTTCGAAGCTTGGGTGATTTTGCAAAATATATTTCAAAAATACTTTGAGTGAGAATTATTGAATTTTTATAGCATTCTCGGATTCTCCATAGTCGAATTAGTATGAATCAACTGTTTTCGCAACTTGTGGAACCGCCAAATCTTTTTGACGTCCGCTTGAAAACCCTGTTTTTTGCTCGGGTTTGCGGTTTTCCGGCCATAACTTGGGAACCAAGATCATTCTGCAGAAACCGAGACCAGTTTTGAATTTCTCGTGAACAGGGCTTCCAAAATATATGGGTCGTCACTGAATTTGCCATACCCGCCCAAATTGTGTTCCTGCTAAGACCTGAGGAGAGAGAGGGGGGGGAGAGAGAAGGAGAGAGAGGTCTTCGTCTCAGCCTGTTCACTCTCTCTTTTCCGAGAGCGAAAACACAGTCTATCATTTACAATCTCCAAAAAGAGTGACTCAGGTCAAGTCTTGTTTTCTTCATGGTCTCTCCGTTCGCCAAACCTATCTCTCTCTCTCTCTCTCTGATGTTCATGAATTTGTTCTGCTCTTCTCCCACTCTCTGCACGCCCACTCATTTCTCTCTCAACTCTCGTCATTACCGCGTTTGCACAGTGGCCGTAACATCTCTCACTCCGCTCTCTCTCATTTGTCTGATCAAGGCAGGGCCAGGAGACAAGTCCATCGATATTTTCTTTACCATCCCTCACGTTTCTTCGTCTTTCCATGCACTTCATTCTCTATTCTGTCCACTCACGCTCTTCCAGTCTCTCTTGCAGTCTGAAGCCTCTCTTGTCTCTCATTGTCTTATCCCACTGACTGTCTTCCCCAAAACGATATTTCGCAACGCTGAGACAGTGTTCTTCCCAATGGAGTGGAAAACAGTGTCAGAAAAAACTTCCTCCGCATCTCTGGTATACACATTCAACGTGAGCCCACCCCGGCTGGATTATCCACGTTGGATACGTCAATGTGGTATTTCCTAGTTCCATTTCGTCTTTAAAACTCCCATTGTCTCCCGCTCATGTGCACTTTTCGAGAACATCAATTGAACTAACTTCATTCATACTATTCAGGTAATATGTTCGATGACTCGGACACGGATGATGACTACGATCGCATTGCGCGATTCAAAGAAGTAACGTTCCACTATTTTTTTTTGGAGAGAACCGTGTGTTCCATTCTCCATCATACGAAAATTATCATTTCATTTCTCTGTTCAGGATCGCCAAAGCCCGCCTATACGAGAAAATGAAGTTGAGGAGGAAGAAGTTTTCCTGGATGATCACTTTGATGGTATGTTGCACGAATGATCATTCAGTTTCTGTTCTTTTGATCGTGTTTCTCTCAGATCTTCCTGCTCAGAAGAAAAGTGCTACGGGCAGCAGGTTAATGGGGCGTCTGAGCAATATTCTCGAAGAGAGCGAGTCCTCTTGTGAGTTTTGCATCGTAGGTCAACGAAGTTATTATGTTTATTCATTCCACTCCGGTCGATCTTTGTTCGCAATTGCGTGCTCTTATGGAGTTCTCAGTTCGTCTACACCCGATTTTGAGTCCTCGGACAAACCTCCGCTCTCTCCGAGTGTAACGCACTGGTCCTTGCAGCACGCCCGTGTATGTGCTAGATTGACGTACCTGCCATAGTCGGATGAGCTATTCATATAATAGGCTTTACTGATGCACATGATAATAGAAATACATTTCCATATTCACCTGTGAAATCAAGGAGGGGAGGAATCAGAAACATAATCTCTCAAGTTTTGGAAGAGTTTGAGTTGTTATTTACTAAATCGAGAGGTCAATCAGCAAATCGGACTTACTGCTCAACATGCTAATAGTACAAAAAATACAGATAATTTTTAGCATCATCTTCCTCTGTTGTACGTCGTCAAACTGAAGTGCTGGAGCCTACTCCACACGGGAGAGTGGACATGTCACCGCCCATGCCCGGAAATGCTCAACTCAACTGCATCGCTGATCATCCCGTTTGTTATTCGCTCCGCGTTATGTACAACAATACTCCTTTCTCAAGGCATCCGGTCTCGAAGACCTTTCACAGAAGTTGAACCAGCTGAAGACGCAGCGACGCGCTCACGCCGAGCAACGTCGGACAGAAAAAAGTGGGTCGCTTTTGAAGATGTGGTTCAAGGATCTTTTTTGGAGATGGAGCAGAAACGAGCATCACCAATCGTTTCATCGTACCCGATTTAGTTACCATACACATTTTTTTCTAGAGAAAAGGGCGAATTTTTGTCTGCGTCTCCAGTCTCCTCTCTATCCCTCTCAAAAAATTTGTGCGTCTGTCAAAAGGTGAAGAGAAGACAGAGAGAAGACAGAGAGGAGACAATAGACGCAGGCAAACAACGAATGTTACCGAAAGGCTCGAAAAAACAGGCACAGTGATTGATTTGTCTACGATAAAGCGAATGGTGATACTCGCTTAGGCTCCATCTTCAGACAAGATCCTCGAACCGTTCTTTTAACATTCCCTCTATGAGAGTACGGTAGTTGGCAATATAGATACGGAGACTGACAGGAAGAGAATTGGAAGAGGCAGGGTTTTGCAGGACAGAGAAGCTGCAGACGAAGATCTCTCGCAACGCATGCTTCTTGCCGGATAGTTGGTTTTTCCCGCAATATGCGAAAACACATGATAGTGTAGAAGAAGAATTATCAAAAACATTTGCTTCTCCGACAACGTTACTACTACAAGCCAAACAGCACAGTGCACTTTTCGGACCCGTTTCCACGTATGGGGATGCGAGCAGGGTTTCAAGTAGCGAATGGGATACTTCGCGATCCTAGTCGCGAAAAGTGCTGCAAGGAGCGAGCTCGCACTATGCTATTGCGAGAAGTTCCCTGCCCTGTTTAGCGTGTAGTGATAACGTTCTCGGAATGGAAAAATATTATCGATGAGATCACGTGAGCTGAGAATGAAAGGAGTGGTTCAAGGATCTTTTCTGGAGAATTCTGGATTCTTTTTTTCTGGATTATGTTTCTCCTGCATTCTTTTTTCTGGATTTTTCTGGATTCTTCTTTTTTCTGGATTTTTTCCTGGATTTTTCTCTGGAGAGAATTTTGCTGCTATTGTTTGAATTTTCGGATAATTTTTTGAGAGAGAGAAGTGTACTCTGAATCCCTTTCTCATAGTCTTTGTGACTCAAAGGAACGGTTCAAGGATCTTTTCTAAAGATTGAGCCCAAGCGAGCATCACCATTTGCTTGCTGCATCAGTCACTGTGCATAATTTTCGAGACATTTGGTAACATTCGTTGTTTGCCTGCGTCTATTGCCTCCTCTCTATCTTCTCCCCATCTCCTCTCTACCTCTTGACAGACGCACAAACAATTTGTGCGTCGGTCAGAATGTAGAGGAGAGAAGGAGAGGAGGCTAGAGACGCAGACAAAAATAACTCCGCCCAAATATCTGAAAAATAAGCATGGTAACTAAATCGGGTATGAAGAAGCGATTGGTGATGCTCGTTTCTGCTCAATCTCCTGAAAAGATCCTTGAACTCCACCTTTAAGTGTGGATTCGAAGTTGCTGAAAAAGAGGGAGAAGAAGAGAAAAAGAGAGGGAGTTAAGAGAGAGGGAGAGAGAGAGAGTGAGATATTCTGCAGATCGCGAACACGCTCTCGGCGAGACACGCTCTCGGCACACAATCACACCCAACAATGTCAAAATTGAAGTGAAGGTTGGTTTTCGGCCTTATGGCAGCGTTTGCGGGACAATTTAGACAAAATTGAGGCTGGCGGACATGGAAATCTGACCCCATTCCTTTTTTGGACTATCAGTAGGCATAGATGACCGGTGCCTTGACAAAAAATCATTTTTAACTTTGAGTAGTGAGATTTTTCATAATCCTCAGACTACAAAGACTAAAACCTTTCGAGTCAACTATGACTCGTTTCCCAAATAGCCTAGGATCTTGAGATGACTCTGAAAACGTCCAATTGGGTCCCGAAAATTGGACTGTGCGGAATACGGACGTGAAGAGGCGAGTGGGAGAGCGCTCGATTAGAATAGAAGACGAGTCGTGTTGCGAATGGCTTGAAGAAGGAGAGAGAGAGAGGATAGACTGTTTAGGTGGACGTATCGTACGCTCACCAAGCCGCCACGTCTACCGTTGATGTCAGAGAGTCGGAGGACAGAGAAGTGCAAGCTATTCTAGAGCGTAGTGTTATAGTACGTTTTATAGTTGTATTTGTGACTAGCTAATTTTTGTGATGCATTGATGCCCATCAGGTCAAGAAGCTAGACCTAGAAGACGGGCGTTTCAACATCCCTCGGGTTCTGCCCGGTCATGCTTCCACATCACTGGGAACACACTGCCCGCGCCAGGTAAACATGTATGAGGCGCGTTTTCTATGCATGCTGGAGATCCCGTGGAGTATCAGCAACTCTTTCGTTTCAGCAACACAACTCTCAACTCACAAGGAGTCTATTTCACCTCAAAGGAGGTCTGAACCGACAAAAATCGGATCTGTATTGGATACTTGACCCGGAAGCCCTGGAAGAGAGCTCCCCGAAGAAGTACATTTTATTTTTTGCGTGGGCCTAGGCTACAGTATGCAGCCCTCGGAAGTTTGAATTCCTGACCTGCAAGGGGAGAGAGAGGGCTCCTTCCAGATTGTGAGGGTCAAGCAGAGAGAGACGGAGGGGGGAGAAAGTCAGGAGGTAGTGATAATAGGAGCGGGGCTCAGCCAGAGGGTGTGAATTAGGGTGGGCCGAACGGTTAAAAATAACCTTTTTAGCTTTTTAGCGGTTAGCAGGTCTGCTGAAAAGGCTCTGAATTGGGAATGGAAAATTTTCCTCTATAAACTTCTAACAAACTTGATTGAGGGTGTGTCAGACGTTATTCTATACCAAAAAAGGCCTTGTCATTAGCTCATTTGATGCAGATAATCGCGATTTTTTTGTTCACTGGAGTTAACCGTTTGGCCCACCCTAGTGTCAATTTTAGGTAGAGAGAGATGTGAGAGGGGTAGGAGAAGAGATGAAAAAAGAAGGGAGAGAAGGACAGAGAGATAGGGCGGCCGGAGGGAAAGTAGCAAGAGAGAGGGACAGAGAGAGGAGCTACCATACTAGGACAGGAACTTTCGTGGTGATACACCCAACAATGACTCGGTTCCAAAATCCTTCAAGGTGGCGGATTTTGTCGAAACCTACACCATTGTAGTCGTCTCGTGGAGTAGATAATGATAGGCTAGCTAACTTTTTTCAAACGCCCTCTGGAAAAAATTTCGAAAATTCGTTTTCATTGCTGTCTCTCCTATGTTAAACTCATTTATCCTCTCGTTCCCAGTTGCGGAATAGAGGAGAGACAACACTTGGGCCGGCTAACTCTCTCCCTTGTGAGTGGTAGTGTAGGGGTAGAAGACCAGAAGTGTAGTGCGGGAAGTCAGTGGTTCAATTCCGCACGTGTGCATTTCCTTTTAGCAAAAAATCTCACCTTCAATATCATCTCTCCAGCACTAATTTTGCGTGCTTTTCCATGTTCGGATTTCAATTCTGCCTGGAATAATCGAGAAGTGGTAGCCATTTCAGGCAGCAGCCGCAGCTCAGCAAGCAGTACCTTCGCAACCACAGCCACCACCACCGCTGGCGCATCTGCAACATCAAAACGTTCCGTCGCATCAAAACGTTCCGTCGTTTCTATCGTATACAAGCAGCAAAAGTCAGCCAAGTCAACCACAGAGCAGTGGTTATGGCACATCCATCCATACGAGCGCATACAACAGCTCGCAGCCGCAGCAGCAGAATCAGCAGTCCTGGGACTCCACTCAGAGTCTCAGCTCTTCTGCAAATAAATACTATGGCCAACCTTCAAACACGGTAACAGCTCCGACATCTATGTCGCAGACACTATCTACATCCACAGAAACACCAGTTGGAGCGATGGCCCCAAATACAGGCGCACCACAGCCTATGCCGCCGAGCTCAGTCAGCTCGTCATATTCATCATACGGATTGCCTACGAGTGGAGCAGCCGGCTCGTATGGCAGTTCTGTGAATATGACGCCTGGCAAGCCGCAAGGACAGCAGCAGCAGTCGACGCCTTCGTATTCGACCTATGCGCCAGCGGCAGGCGCCAGCATGATGGACCAGCAGCAGCCCATGCAGCAATCTTCAATGATGCCCATGCAGCAATCGTCATATGCGTCATCTACGAGCTCTGATGCTATGGGCACGAGCGGCCAGAGCGTCGGTCATGTTCAAAGCCAGCCGATGTATGGCGCAACCCCATCAGCGACAAACTATGGTGCAGCAACTGTGCAGCCTCCTGCGATCAATCCTATGGCGAGCATAAACCCCAATCCACCTCAACAGCAGTATACGCAGCGGTATGTTTTTTTTGTTCATTCTTCTCTCCAATTGTCTCTCTGTCTCTCTCTCTCTCTTTCGTTCTCTCAATCGCATCTCGCATAAGGTTGAAGATTGTTATTTTTCAGTCCGATGCAGACGAGCATACCCCAACAGCAACCAACACAATCGTCCTCGATGTCTTCTTCTGGCTATTCAATGCAGTCGACTCAGCCATATCAGAATCAGTGGCAGGTTCGCTACAAAGAAGAGAGAGAGAATTTGAATACCGTTGAATTGGTTCACACTAGCCTCCTCGAAAATATCAAACAAAGTGTGATTTCCATTGGAGTCTGAATGTTTGCATTCTCCCAAGAGCATGTGAGTGCGTGAGAAAATAAAGCTCGCCGTGAACAATAGACCTCCTCTACGCGAGTTCACCGGTAAGGCCGATTTCTGAGACATCGAGCCACTCAAAACACAATTTGTTCCAGAGTACACAACCTCAGCAGGCCAACATTTCTGCCGCTCCGCAGATTCACAATCCAGCACAATCAGCTCAACTTGTTGCTCAGCAGAGACAGTACCGTATGTTTCCATTTTGCCACTTCATCTACCGTTTCTACATCTTTTCTGTTCCGGAAATTCTCATTTGTTGCTAGGACGTTCCGTTTACATTGATCACACATTCAGTGATTTTATCCACGATAGATCGCATCAGCACAGTTTGGAAGCTCTCATCGTATTACTGAGAGCAAAATCATGTTTTCTTCTTTGCTTCCGATGAGAGCACATAGGTTGTTCGTGTCGATCAACCAACTATGTAATGGATATAAATCATTGCAGGAGCGCAGCAACAACAAAATTCTATGGCATCTGCATCGTCGACCACCTTCTCTGCTCCTCCGGACGATGCGCTCTACTCAACAAATACGATTCCACGAAGCACGTACACTGATTACTTCAGTATCTCCAATTCCGATATATCTGCATCTGCAACAAGTGCACCATATCCTCCTCTAAATACTAGACTGTGTCGATTTGCACGGGTACAGAGTTTACCCATTCCAGTTTGCTCTGGGTTCGTGCTTGCTCCGAGTGGGTAAGCACGGAAAATGGGTAAGCACGCGATTTACCCGCGAATTACCCGTTTGATCATAACTCTGCTCCCAATGATCGGATTGAGTTGAGAAAAACACTGAGGCCTAGAGCTCAACGAGATCTTCATTTTAGGGTGCGCAGTGAAAATGACTGAAACAACCCGCAATTTACACAGGAGGACGTGGATAGACCGCGAAAACCATTCCATGCGAAGAGCGCTCTTCCAGACATCAGAAATGATGTTTTTCTTCGAATTTATTACGAAAAAATGAAGGAAGGAGGCCGAGTTCACGGGTAATTCGTGGGTAATGGAAAATGAAGCTTTTTGTGCGCGGGTATACCCATGTACTTTTTTTGCTAAACAGTTTTACTCCGGGTCGAAGTGCAGAGCACGGTGCATTCTTCTCTGTTTTTGAGTAAACCCGGGGTAAATCGACACAGTCTACTAAATACTCTTTATCATACAATCAGCTATGTCTCTAACGAGAGAATGATCAGAATTCCCGGGAGCAAATCGCTGAGTGACCAACACTATTCGATTCAGCGTAGCCTAAATAGAGATAATTGAAATCACCATGTTGCGCAATCGTGCATACTTCCGAGTATTCGATATCAGAAGGTGCACTGAAGTCGACCATTGGGAGCAACAGTGTGATTTCCTCAATATTCCAGTCTGCAAACGGCTGTGAATGGCAAGGCAACGAGTGAAAGACTGGCTTAGAAGTAAGAGTTACTGAGTAGACAACGCTGAATCCGATGGTGTGTGTCGCTAAGTGACTTGCTCTTGCTAATTCGGATCATTCCTTCGTTAGCTACTACAACCTTGCAAAAACTGCGTGTATCGAGCTTTAAAATATTATCTTGGTGCCTCGGCAGTTAAGAGCGCCAGTACGTTTGCCCTCGTTTGAATCTGTGTGGGACCAGTGCACGATCACGTCGGACCAGTGTAGGACCACTTGTCCCACACAGATTGCGACGCGGATATACCGTATCTCCCTAGGCGAGCGTAGATACGACTCAATAAAAGGTCAATAATGATGTGCAAGCGCAGTTTTGGCGGTAAAACTGAACGAGGGCAAACCCTTTGTATTTCATTACGCTCTTTCATTATTTTGAATCGCCGTGTGGTGCTGAGACGCGTGACTGACAAGCACACCCTCATCTCGAGAACCCCACTCCCCCCACACACAGTTACTAAGACAACGGGTTGGTGAAGAATATCTAACTGTTTGCACCATGTTTGACAAAGATTTGCACCTACACGAAAATATCATTTAGTTTGACAACCTCAACATTCAAGCTCTCGAAGAATAAAAGAGGAAAACAAGTTGTGATTTCAGATCAGTCAACTAATCTTCCAATGAGCAATTCTTATCAGTATGGATCTCAAGTGAGCTATTTTCTAAGATTGTGAAAGGCAGTGAAAACATAAAAAAATGGTTCCTTTTATAGCCGCAGCAGCAGCCTAGACAGCCTCAACCACCTCAGCAGATGAACATGCAGAGGTACTCACCATCTTTCTTTCACTCTCTCTCTCTCTCTCTCTCTCTCTCTCTCTCTCTCTTCTGAAAAGGTTACGAAACTTTTATGATATTTTTCCAGTTATTCCGGTAGTGGCAGCGGATTGCAACCCATGCCACAACAGCAACCCACGATGGACCAGGTTTGCAACTTTTTCAAGGGGGGGGGCTGGTGATCCGTCGTTCGCGTACACCAGCAGTGCCGCTTCGAATCTTTGGAAAACTATTGCACACATTCAAAGGTGGGGTTCAAGGATCTTTTTAGGAGATTTAGCAGAAACAAGCATCAACAATCGTTTCATCGTACCCGATTCAGTTATCATACACTTTTTTGAGAGATTTGGGCGAAGTTTTTTTTCTGCGTCTCTTCTTTTGGTGCCTGTAGGTTTTTCGAGCGAACCAGGTATCCCACCGAAATGCACCTAGTTTTTTTCACCATTTAAACCTCACTATAGCGTCCCGAGACTTTGCCAGTAGAAATATGACCATACTTTTCGCGAAATCTTTGTGGTATGCTTTCCAATTTTCGTTCCGCATAGACAAAATAGCTCAAGTTTGGCTCGCATCATGCTAGGCATGCTCACTGACTTCTCACAAATCTTCCAAGACTATGTGCCATTGTCTCCCACCTTCTAACGGCGATTCAACCGGTCGGAAAGTGTTCCTCACATTGGTGCTACACTACGCACTGGTCATCGGGTGACGATACATCACCCATTTGAGGGAAAACTATTTTAAAACATTTCTGGTCCATTGTAGATTTATTAGAAGATGAAAAACATCGATTTGTAATGCAAAAACTTGATCTATGGTCGAATTTTGCAAAAGTGCATGACCAAAACCGGTTTTTCGGAATTTTTTCCTGACACGACTGAGGGTGTTTGAAAAAGTTAGAAACAGATTCTAGAACTACTTCTCAAGGGCTTATGTATGAATAGATGATACTTGTCAGATAGACAGATAGACAGATAGTCTGAGTTGTTACGAGCGCACATCAGAGAGATTGATGGAGATATGGTGGAGATGTTTCCAGCCGCTCGCACCACTGCCGCAGTCCAATCCTAGTGAGAAGAGCATGCTCGAGCTCGAGCAGTCCGACAAAATAGAAGTGATTGATTGATCGATTTATCTACCCCCGATGAGGAGGCAACAAGTGTACATAAAATTACAAAAAATTACATGTACAGGGTAAAAAATTGTGTTTAGCAGGGAGAGTAAGAGAGATAGAGATCAGGAGAGAGAGAGTAAGAGAGAGTAAGAGAGATAGAGATCAGGAGAGAGAGAGAGCGAGAAAGAGAGAGAGAAAGAGAGAGAGAGTAAGAGAGATAGTGATCAGGAGAGAGAGATCAGGAGAGAGGGAGAGAGAGATAGAGATCAGGTGAGAGGGAGAGAGATAGAGATCAGGAGAGAGGGAGAGAGATAGAGATCAGGAGAGAGGGAGAGAGAGATAGAAATCAGGTGAG